>JAJHPC010000003.1:4229847-4556463 GCA_024447665.1 Juncus inflexus
ATGTATTGATAACAGATAAAAATTATACCGATAAAAATATAGAAATATGTTATTAAAAAGGGTACAATGATAAAAATATAAAAGATATACTCGTTTTGAGTAAAACTAGGATAGATGTGCTATTCAAAATGTTATTATAGAAAATAAAAGGCAATAATTGATGAAAGGAGTTGGGACCCAAAATGAGCTGGCAGGCGCGGCTTATTGATTAATTTTTCTTTTATCTGTCATACACATAATTAAAGTTTTTTTAGTAGTATACTTTTTTATAAAATAAAGGTCAAGACAGTTTGAATAAGGAATAAAAAGTTAATATGAAAAAAAGGAATAAAAATTTGATTAAAAAAGATTGCTTATGTGTCGAGCATAAGAAATGGATGAGTTATACTGAGCAATTACGTAAACCTCTATATTGACATGATGAATGAAAGTATGACCAAGTCACCAGGTACTTGAACGTGAACGTAGAAATTTGGCGGCTGGATTTTTATTTTTCATATATTGTTTGACATTTTCGTGGCACAACATATTAATTGTTTCAGCTGCTATCATAAAATAAGATGAAGACAAATCTTATCATTATTTTTAATAGTGATTATTTTTTCTATTGAATGGAGACTTTTTTTTCCATTTCTATTTTTGAAATCAACGAAACTCTTCATAACTATTATTTATTGTGTTTCGAACTCAATCAATTGAACTATGGGATCATGGGCTGATGTTCATCGGTTCTTATTTCACAATTATTTTTGCTCATTTTTAATTGATCACATCATCCAAAAAAAATCGTTCCAATCATCCAAATAGTCTATACATGGCAACGCAAGTAAAATAGTAGTGGTCCTAAACTCTTGAATGAAATTACTATAAAATCCATTTAGGGTTTTACATGTCAACAATCCAACATTGTTTTCTACATACCCACTTCAATTTGGTGAGTCAATTACAACACCATTACATATTTAACTATCACATATATCATGAAAGTAACAATCAATATATATAACTTCCTATTTTTTAATAATGTATTATGTATACCTCTATAACTTAAAACCCCTTAATTTCACTCTCTATGAGTTCACCATACCACATTTCAACCTAATCTCCCCATTACTCCCCGTAAGAACTCCAACCTGACCCATCTTGACCATTGCTTCTGTAAACTTCCTCATCCAAAGAAACCCTTCAAATGCATTTTGTTTAACTTGTCGCGCAGTTGAGGCATTACTCATCAGAGTCTGATCAGATGTAAAGAGGCCTCGGTTTTTAAGAACATTAGCATAGTAACTTGAGTCGAATCTATTAGGTGTGCGTGGATCCAGCGGGACAAATACACTTGTGTCGTTTTTATTTTCAGGACATTCTTGCTCGAGTTGTGTGGCATAATTGGAGTCAAGTGTCGGATCTTGAGTGACAGTCGAGTTGAAGTTGTAGAGTCTGTTGCTGAAGGAGGAACAATGTGACCGACCGATCGTATGTGCTCCTGAATGAATATGAATGAAACAGAACGATTAAATTCACATTCTTCTTTTCTTGGATTATATATTTGATAATGATGAAAAAATATTTGAAAATAATAATATTGAGGTTAATTACCAGATAGAGTGACCATATCTTCTTGAGAAAGACCCTTTTTAGCAAAACTCTGTGTAAGTTTGTCAAGATCAAACGTCGGACCCGGGAGGTTTGCAAATGTATCAGAAGCCAATGAGATGACACCATCTCGTCTCCCCGATTGTACTTGGTAACTTAGACCTCCTGTCTATATTTCACAAAATGAAATATTTCCAAATTAGATATTGGAAAACATCTTGTGTTATTTACAATTAAAATTATTTGCATTTATTTACCAATGTGACGCCGTCTCGAGCAGCAAATGCAACTACGTCAGCACACGATACTATTCCAGGGCATGCAGATTCAAGTCTCGTTTTGATGCTATTAATGACTTCAAAACCGCGAAGACTCCCTTTGTTAATCGGAGAGTCCTTCTCTGCCGTGTTGTCTGGTGTCGAGTCGATCAAAACCGAACCATCACAACCCTATATATACAAAAATCTCCATCAGTATGATTAAAAATTACAAACTTAACTACATTGTTTAAAGAATTTGTGTTACAGAACATCAAAAAAAAAAAATCAAGTTTGAAATAATTATAATGTTAGTTACCCGGACGAAACAGTCATGGAAATGCAGTCTCACAAGACCAGCCGCAAGACCAATGTTACTCATGATGGCCTTCATGACCTCTTCTCCCACAATACTCTCAGCTTGAGGGCATGTTTGTTCGTAAAAACCGACCTGAAGCTGTGCTTCTGTTGTAATGCCATTTAAGAACAAGAACATGATAATGGAGAAAGATATCACTCTTCTAAACTCCATATCTCTTCTTCTTTTGTTGTTATTTCTCTTTGTTTTGTAATTTGTTTTTTATACTTCTCTGTCTCTCTAGCTAGAAGTAGTTTTGAATGAATTGTGTGCTGAAACATGATTCTGAGTTCATATATATATAGATGGTTGGTTAGGTTTAGTATCACTTGGGGAGTGCCATGCGGTGAAATGACTGTTAGTGCGAGATGATATGACCCTGCATTTATGCCAGAACTCGAATAGGTTCATGGAAATGTCCCTTTTCTATTAAATTGAGGGAATTTTATATGTATCCGTATAAAACTTAAAAATATCATAAATACCCCTATAAAATATAAATATCTTTAATGCCACTACAAAACATGAGAAATTATTGACCATTAGTGTCTTTTTTTTTCTTTTTTATCAAACGTTAGTGTCTTTCTTCTTCTGATATTTTCTAAACTGAACTAGGGCTTTCAAAATTTTGTAAAAGAAAGTGTTTGAAAAATCTTTTTAGAAAAATATGAAAGTAAAGGTCTAAAGGATAAATACATGTTATTTTCTAAATATTATAGGGTATACATAACGTTTCTCATTTTTGTAGGACATACATGGAAAAATCATTATATCATGTGTTGAAATGAACGATATATATTATATATTATTATTTATTATAGTTGGATTGGATGAGAGTGGAAGGAAACTATGCATGCATTAATGAAGAAGAGACCTAGCAGGTCACGTTGGCGTCTAAATTGACCAGTCTAATAATTTATCAGGCACTCAAGTAGTCACAGCCCACAGGCCAGGCTGCCAGCCATGCATGAAAAAGTTGTGCTTCATCTCTAATGCAAAGTCAAACAACAAAATTGACTAGCACAAATAGTCAAAAAAGGACATCCATATCCAAATAAGAATAAAGATGTTGTGTTACTGAGTCATCTGTATAAGTTGGTCGAAGGGGAAGCAAAGCATGCATAAATTGGCATGGAGGTGGTATAAGGTGGGGGGCTAACTAAATATTAATGCGCCATTAGTTCATGATAAGGCGCATGGACTGCTCAATGTGAGAAATCCAGTAATTGTGGACTACACACAATTAGGCCTAACTTATAAACATTTTTGAAGATATAGGATTAATTTAGTTTGAGAGTGACTGTGAGTAATCTCACAGTAATGTCATTTGAAATAATAGATAGATAGATATTGATAATCTATCAGGAGAAATTTCCCATTATATTATTTTTTTTGAAAGTTTATTGTTAATCATATCTAAAACAATACACACTATATTATATTGTAAAACTTCAATTATTTAAGTATAACTTTTTCACATCTTATTTTACATAATTCGTCTTCATATAATAAGTGAGAAAAATTACACTAAAGTTATATCAATATGGAGTTCAAAAAAAAAATCGAACAAATTTATATATAAATATTGCGACATGAAAAACATAATGTTTAATTAAAAATTAATCTTCGCTTTGTTCAAGAAGAGGACAAAAAATATTTGTATTTTTTATAAGCATTAAAAAGTATATCAACACTAAAAAAGGAATGCCGATGCTAAAAAAATATATCTTAACATGAAAAATGTTCAAAAAAATATATCTTAACATGAAAAATGTTGAAGATATGCAAAAGCCTATTAATGTTGCTGACGTTGTTGGGTTGATAAATGAGCTAGACTCTTTTACAAATATAGCCCGGCCCAAATAGAAGTCCAAGAAACCAAAATCCATCCGAATCTCTCTAGATAAAGCGATAAACCTCTTCAGATTCTTGTGTGGTAGCAACAAACATCATAATACTCAGAAGGCAAAAGAGAAGTACAAGCTTCAAAACAGAGAAAAAGGAAAGGATGCCTGAACCAGACATTAAAGCTGAAGAGACAGAGGAGAAGAAGACTCAGGAGAAAGAAGAAATGAAGGAAGAAAATGAGGACGCCCCTGTTGTTGAGGATGTGAAGGATGAGGAAGAGGAAGATGAAGAGGATGATGAAGAAGAAGATGATGATGACGTGGCAGATGGTGAAGGTAAAATTCCAATTTATGCATCTCATTTCTTGCTTGTTTGTGTGTTAAATTTGGTTGCTAAATTATTCTGTTAAAACTGTGTTAGTATATAGACTAGAAGCTCAAATGACTAAAATGTTAATTTAAAAGAAAATATCACTCATTTAAGCATTTCCTCTCTGATTTTACGAACCACTCAAATTTGAACTTAATTCTCATGAACTTGCCACATTTTCTAGTCTCATTTACTCAAACAAATCAACCCTTAAATCACATGGCTTTGTATATTAATTATTAACAAAATCTTCAACATTTTTCCTCGTTTTGAATATGATAGACGAACAAGGAGGTGGAGCGACAGAAGGGACAAAGCAAAGCCGGAGCGAGAAAAAGAGTCGCAAGGCAATGTTGAAGCTCGGTATGAAGCCTCTCACTGGCGTCAGTCGTATTACAATCAAACGCGCCAAAAATGTTAGTCCATAAACAACTTTTTTCCAATCCGAATTATTTGACTAATAATCCAAACTTATTTTGGTGGTTTTTACAGATTCTCTTTGTAATATCCAAGCCTGATGTGTTCAAGAGCCCGAACTCTGAAACCTACGTGATATTCGGCGAGGCCAAGATAGAGGATTTGAGCTCTCAGCTTCAAGCCCAAGCAGCTCAGCAGTTCAGAATGCAAGACTTGAGCAAAGTCATGGCGAAGCCTGACACGTCAGCAGCACCGGCCGATGAAGAAGAAGAGATTGACGAATCTGATGTGGAGGCTCGAGACATTGATCTTGTTATGACTCAGGCTGGCGTGTCAAGAGCGAAGGCTGTTAAGGCTCTCAAGGCACATGATGGGGACATTGTTAGTGCGATTATGGAGTTGACGGCTTGAGTGAGTGAGTGAGTGAGTGTGTTTTTTGTTGTTATTTGGGAATAACTTAGTTGAATTTGGATCTGAGTAGCAAATTATGGTTGTTGTTTTTTTAAGGTTGTTAATTGTTGTGTTGTGTTGGTCTAGTAGTTTGTTTTGAGAATTTTGTCGTTTCAGTTGGAATTTTGTATGTTTTGAAATTTGATATTTGAGAAGATTTTATTGTTGTTTAAATCTGAGAGTCACTAAAGAAAAAGAAAAAAAAAATATGTCTTGAATTTGATTAATAAAATTAGATGTTATTGCTGCATATTCACATTGAACCTTACCTCTGATTCTGAGTCCAATATCCATTAACAAGTCAGAGTCCCCATTTTTGTCTTTCCAGTGTCAAAAACTAATGAAATATGAGAGTGCAACAAACGCTTGATATTGAAGTATTTCGAGCATGAGTTTATTGTGTCAAATGGAAAATAAAGAAAGATTGTGTTTGAGCTAATGTTTATAATATGAATTTTAGTAGGCTATTGAAGGAAATCAAGTAATAACATAGAATAAATTGCATGTGATGTTTGTACGTATTCAAGAGAAACTCAATTTGTTACTTGTGACTTTCATTGCAATCATGCGGGGGATGGAGTATGTACCAATCTCACATACTAATTATGTAACCTCCTACTGTGACGGTCTAGAGGTTCTTACCAGCATTCTTGAATCTTGAGTAGTGAGATACTTTCTACTCTTATGGCTCAAGGTTTAAAATGTGAAATGGAAAATACAATTAGAACACACTTTTTCATATGAAAAAACATTGTAATGATTTTTGGATAAATAATTTCTAATTTCTAATATAATGTTGTAAATTTTATAGCCTTTCATATCATATTGTTTTTGCTGTGACTAGGTTGTTTCTAGGATTATAATTTTTCTCTTTCTTTTCCCAAAAATGTATCCTTTTATTTCATTCTTCCGTTACTTCACTATTGTATCTCATCGAACACTTCTACAACGAATTGAAATAACCGATTGTTCAATCTTCCATAATTTCACTATTTCACTTGTCAATTTCCTACATTGACAAAAAAATTCTTCTGTGTGGACATCCAATTAACTATCAGAACAAATCTATTTTTGACAAGTTAATCCACACATCAAGTCTGTCATTGAATTCCACTTATATATGTTCGATAAAATTCAGTTTCGATAACCATATGATAGATACAACAGTAGAATTCTCCTTTCCCTAAAGGAAAATTCTAGTTTGTCCACTTAAAATGCCCTCACCTTGCAGTTTTCTCCTTGTGCTTGTGACTAACTATTAAGCGAATTCTCGTTCAAACATTTCATGTGTCAAAACAAAATATCGTTTAACAATTAACACATGTTATAGACAAAAGGGGCAAAATGAGACCCCTAATACAAAAAAACAAGGCCAAAAATTTTAAACTTCTTGGAAAGAAAATCCACCACACACGAAAAATGACCAAATACCACCACATCCTTTGGAAAAGTGTACAAATAGAAAACTCATCAAAAGCCTAGCTACAGCGCAAAAAACAAAACTACTTCGATTTTTTTTCTTACTTCTCTCAAAATCATCAGGATATAATCCACAAAGAAGATCGAGCAATGGAATCGTCTGCCTTCTTGAAACTCAGCACCGGCTCCCCGACACACTCATCCGTCCATCCGCTATATGCCATATTGACCTGAACAACATATAAAAATCTCTTCACCTGCACGGGCCTGTCTTCACTCATACACATGTTTTGAGGCATAGGCCAGAGCCAATGTTTCCTGAGACAAATGTCATTAATGTATGTTGCACGTTTTTCTCCTCTCCCTCTTTTTTTGAACAATTGTCACTTCTTATTGTGTTCGTTGAGAATTTGATTAAAATTGAATTTGAGGGATGCATATTCACATTGAACCCAAGCCTCTTACTTGCTTTTCCCTTCTCATTTTACTCGTGATACTAGATGCTTCTCATGAACCAAAAACAAAAGGAAAAAAATCTCATTACACATGCGTGAATTTGCAACAAATGCATGACACTGAATTATTTCAAGTATGAGCTATGTTCTTAAATATATATGAATTATGTGTTCTTAAATATATCATTGTTACAGTAGACCCTAAACCCTCTCTTTTTTTTGAAGAATTCTAAACCCTCTCTTTATTGTGTCAAATGGGGAAAAAAAGAAAGTTTGTCTTTGAGAAAACAATTCACAAATGAATTTCAGCAAGTTATTGGAGAAAATCAAGGAATAGCAGACCATCAAATGAATTTGATGTTAGTAGTGATGCAATATGGATTCAATTGAATATGGTGTTAATACTGAAACATCGGTTTGAGAGATCGGTTATATTTTTTGTATTCATGCAGGACATGTAGTAAATGTGTGCTAATCTTAAAGATGAATCATGTATTTTCTATTGTGGCGTTCTTGAGGTGTCTTCCGACATTCTTGAAGATCGAGGAGCTCTCTACTCTTATGGCTCAATATTTAAAATATTGTCAAGTCTCCCATGAAAAATGCAATTGAGAGAGCTTTGAGGTTCACTTTAAAAAATATAGACACTTTGGACAAATTGTTTCTTCAATTATAATATAATATTGTAAATTTGAAATCTCAAATTGATTTTGCTATCACTAGTGTTTCCTGGTTATTTTTCTCTTTTTTCAAAAAAAAAAAGTACTCATTTGTTTTATTCTTCCACTATTTCATTATTATGTCTTACCGGAACAAATTAAGAATAAATAAAATAACAATTCCATTTCCATAATTTCATTAATTCCATTTATTGCCAAACTTCAAATCACGAAGGGATTCTAAACCTCATCATATTTCTCACTCAAGATCTGTACATGCATCAGGATCTCTCACTCAAGATCTGTACATGCATCAGGATCTCTTACTGAATGCAATTTGTACGCCTTCCATAAATTCCAATCTCAACTTTCAAATAAGTAAACCATCTCACAGAGCTACAAAGTCAATCCCCCTTTCCCAAAACATAAAAAAAAACAAACTAAAACCCTCAAAAACCTTGGGGAAAAAAAACCAACCACACAAACCAAATACCCATCCTTCCAAGCCCTACTTCCCCTTCTTCTTACTCTTCTCAACAAAATCATCCGGATACAATCCCTTCAATAAATCCAGCAACAAAACCGCCGCCGAATCTTTCGCCTTCTTAACGCTCGGCATCGGCTCCCCCACACACTCATCCGTCCACCCTCGATCCGCCGTGTTGGCCCTAACAGCATACACGAACCTCTTCGCATGAGCCGGCCCGCCCTCACTAACACACCTACGAAAAATGCAGTTGAAAGCTTTGAAATCCACTAGAATAAAAATTATAATGCCTTCT
Organism: Juncus inflexus; assembly: GCA_024447665.1. NCBI lineage: Eukaryota > Viridiplantae > Streptophyta > Magnoliopsida > Poales > Juncaceae > Juncus > Juncus inflexus. The sequence goes on from JAJHPC010000003.1 coordinate 4,238,455, forward strand.
AACAAACTGTCTCTAATTATAATATAATATTATAAATTTCAAGTAATTGACTTTGCTATGACTATGTTTCCTGAATTTTTTTACCTATACTGCGGCATCGGCCACTGTTTCCTCAAACAAACATCATTCAGCGTCTGTCTCGTAAACACCTGATTCATCTTCCTCTCCCCCTCTCTCAACATCTCTTCTTCCTTGTCTTTGTCTTTTTCTTTGAGGGTGGAAAGAGCATTTCGAGCGGCGAGCTTTTGGGCCATTTTTTTTTGGGGGTTTTGAGCGACCCCGATTTGGACGCCGTCGATGTAAACCTCGACGGTCGCCATGGACCCGGTGCGCGAGGCTTTGTATTCGAGGCCTTCGGCTTGTTGTTGGCACCGTTCTTGGAGCTCGCGGACCGGGTGCATGGGGAGAGTTTCGGGCGTCACCATTGGTTGTAGCAACGGTTGGAAAACCTAGAAGAGATGATTGTTGTTGTTATTATGTTTTGAAATTGTATGTTTTGGTTTGGATAAAAGTACAATCAAGTTGACTATATTGTTCTTAAGAGGAGAATTCAGTATTTATGATGATAATAAGGTACCTTCCAAACGACACTAGTATCGTAGCGACTATCCAAAAAGATAGCGCCAGCGATGGACTCTATAATATCGCCAAGCACTTTTGGAGCCCTGCAATCACTCAAACCGAAAGAGTTGAAACCCGGTTTCGTTAGCTCTTCTTGCACATCCTTCACAAACTCTCGTATCTACAAAACAAAAAACAAAAAAAAAATTAATAAAAACATTCCACCTAATGTCAAACCGAAATTAAAAGAAACAAACCTGTGATTCTAAAGCACTAGACCCATGTCTCAAATGCAAATGCAACTTATGCTTCACCGCGACTCTCGCAAAGTTCTCATTATTTACCGCGGCCGCCCTCAGATCGGTCAGCCTGCCAGGTGGCAGATCGGTATACGTAAAAAACAAATGCCTCGTAATCAAATGATCCAAAACCGCGTCTCCAACAAACTCAAGCCTCTGATAGCACGAAACCCCAGACGAAGGTCTCGAAGCATGAGTAATCGCCTCGACCAAATACCCTTTGTTGTTAAATTTTATGTCCAAAGCCCCTTCTAATTTCTCGAAATCTATGCCTTTCAAGACTATTTCCGGAATGTTGTAGGGCTTATCGGGCGGGAGCTCTAACGGGTCAAGACCCACGTGGATCCCGACCCATTTCATCAAATGATTCGCCGCCTCTTTCCCTCCTTCGACATAATAAACCCCGATTAAAGCTTCTACGACATCCGCTAGGGTTTTGCTAGAGAGCACGCGGTATGAACCCAAATCGCCCTCCAACTCTCCCTCCTCTCTCATATTCTCCACACAATCCTCGACAAAATCCAACAACTCATCATCTTGTTTGACTTTAGCTTCATCTTTTTCGTCAAAAACAAAATCTTGGGAATCTTCTTCTTTGGAATCTTCGTCGAATACCGGAAGTACCCCCGGAGCGGCCCAACGGGAAGGGGCGAAACGGTCGGCTTGGATGTAGGATTGGAGGCCCTTGGTGAGGGCATAATGGTAAAGCGCCATGTTGCTCACCATTTGTTGCCTCATTCTAGTGAGTTGGCCCTCATGCTTTTGAGGGTATTTTAGGAAGAGGAATTTGCTCACGACCCATTTGAGGTACGCGTCGCCGAGTAGCTCCGCCCGCTCGTAGCAAAACGTCTCTTGACATGAAGCGGCCGTCAAGGCTTCTAGAATCTTTAAAGGAGAGAAAATAAATAGTCAAGACTCAATCCATATGAAATCATAAATTATGAAAATACGAGGTCTAGTATATCTTTAGGAATACAAAAATGGTACACAGCATGACCAAAAAGCCCGATGGCAGCCCGACAGGGTCCATAGTGCAAATATTATTTTCTTTAATTAGCCATATTTAGTTGTAATATTTGCACTATAGACCCTATCGGGCTGCCGTCGGGCTTTTTGGTCATGTTGTGTAGCATTTTTTTAGGAATATTAGGATAATGAATGAATGAATAAATGGGTATTTGAACTAAAATTCTATATATATATATATACAAATGAAAAGTAGAATGAAAAGAGAATAGTACTTTGGAAGAGGGGATGGGGAAATTAATCACGTCCTTGAGTTGAATCGCGAGAAGCATACTTTCGACCCGTCTCATAATAGAAGGTAACCTTTGGGCCCCACGAACGAGAATTCCGGGAAGAGGGTGAACGAGGCATAATTCCGGCGGTAAATACACGTAATATGTTTTGTCCAAATTCTCCTCAGTTTCACCTTCTTTCGCTACAAAAAAAAAAAAAAATTGTAAGGAGTCATTAATTAGTAACATGAATGTAAGAATAAACAAATTTATGAAAAAAAATATATATATAATTACTTTCAGAATGTTCAAATCTAGGGGAGAGAAGGTTCTTGCAATACGAAACACCACGTCCCCTAATAAGAGGCTGCTTCTTATACATCAACTCCACTCCATACCTACAAATCAAGCAAATTTCAAATACAATAGCATTCAAAATCACATCTCCCAAAGATTTACGAAAATCACAAAACCACGTACTTTTTCCTATAATAATCGGCGTAAGAACTATACTCCAACGGACCAAGATACCCTTCCTTCCTCGGAAACGAATTCTCCGAATTCATATTCCAACAAACCGAGTCCACGTAAAACCGCTTCCCGGAGTGCGCGGCCGTGACGATCTTCCCGACTAATTTCTCCACGTCAATACAAGAATCCGCCATGAATAACTCCTCCTGATTCTGATGAGTTTTGTCCGGTTTTGGATCGCGGTGTGGGAACAATCCGGAAGCTTTGATGAGATCGAACTCGGCGATTGCGCCTCGGATTCCGTACGTTGGGTGGGCTTTTTGGCCGAAGGCCGTCGGGTATTGGCGTAGTTTGTTGAAGCCGTATTCTCTTCGGTCTCCACCGAGCGTTCTTTCATTCGTACCTAGAATGAATGGTTGCCAAATCATGAGTACTTAGTAGATTCACAATTTATGTTTGGGATAAATTCACCTTGAGTCCTTGTATTTTGAATTGGATCACAGTTTAGTCCCTCTACTACTCATTTAAAAAAATTTTGATCCTTGTACTTAATGAGAACATGCACGATTAATTCTTTGAGCCAGTGACTAACCAGGGACCATGCACAATTCTATACAGTATAGGGACCAAAAAATTCAAATCAATAGTACAGGCACTAAATTGCAACCCACTAACGGTGCATCTATCCCTTTATTTTTGTCTAGATTTACAAAGCAATACATATACCAATAAATTTTAGGTACCAAAGAGTTCAAATCAATAGTACAGGCACTAAATCGCAATCCAAAAAGCAGAAGACTAACTAACGGTGCATTTATCCCTTATTTTTCATCTACACTAACAAAGTAATATATATATATATATATATATACCTAAATACACGTCGGGCCGAGCTCTATGAAGCGGATTATTCCACGCGTCGGTCGTTACGACAGTTTCGACGGAATTCCAATCGATGTCTTTGACCGGATCGGGGGATTTTGTGCCGGTTAAAACCGGCACGAAAAGATAAGCTTTTGACGGATCCCAAGGGGTGGTGGCGGGATCCACATCCACGTCGAGCACTATGCTCATTAGCCTCACGTGAAAGCTCTTCAACATCACCAACTGTTGAGAGAGAGAGAGAGAGAGAGAGAGAGAGATTAGTATCTTTGTGTTTTAAAAGTGAAAATGAGAAAAAAAAAAGGTGGAAGTTAAATTCTAATTTTGGGATTTGTATTGTGTCTTAAATGATATCATAAACCCTAGACCCTAAAAAGAAGAGATAATTTGAGTTAACCTGAGATTGTGAAATCTCAATTGGACCGCGGAAGACGAGAGATGCCTTTGTTATCATACTTCTCGCAACAAAGAGATCCATCGTCATCGATAAAACCTACAAATTAACCAAAAATTCAAATAATAAAAATAAAAAATAATTAATTTCAATCAAAAAAATTTGGATACAAAGGATATCTTCTCATTTTATATTACCTCTGCATCCAGCTCACTACCAAACAGAAGCGCAAAATCGGCAACTTGCGTAAGAAACGAGTCTTTAGAAGTTCCGATGTTAACACAGTTAACAGAATACATATACAACTTGAAAAGCGAATCGTTGTGGCAAACGTCCTTGCCAGATAAAATCCACTCCCCCTATATTCAGAAAAGACAAATAAATAATAATTAGAAACAAACCTCGCTTTCTAACAAAATCCTTCACAGAACATATCTTGATTTATGGTTTTCTTAGTCTATAACTTGATGTTTCATCGTCAAATGAGGCTCAACTAAGCAGATTCAATAACACAAAAAGCAACAAAAAAAAAACAATCACAAAACTTTTTTAACAGCCGAAGCTTACCCTTTTTTTCCCTAAATCTATAACATACAATGTTCCCCAAAAACCTCATCTAACGTATAAATCCCATCAAAAAAAGCACACAAAACGAACAAACAACTCCCACAACACTTGTCATTTTCCAGGGTCACAACCGACATTACAAATTTTACAGGGGGTAAATGTAAACAACAAAACTTACTTTGAGTACTTCAGCGACGCCTTCAGGATAGAACTCCCTGTGCCTGGCCGTGCCCGGCGCGGGCTCCCCCTCCCCACTCTCCTCTCCCTTCTCGCCCTTCTCTCCGCTCCCTCTGTCCGGCAACAACATGTCCGTGAACGCCCCCATTTCGTGCAGCTTTTTACACCCCGCCAAACACACCGCCTGGTAAAAACACACCAAAACCACACAAATTAAACATCACATTGTGGTCGGTATTGTGTATAGTTGAGTTGAGTGATGAGAAGGGGAAAAGAAATGACCTGTTGGGCAAGGCGCATGGAGCTGCAGACTGGACCCTCGAGAATCTCGAAAGGGGCGTTGCAAGGGAGCTGGAGCCTGCAGGAGTACTCGGCCGCGCCGCCTGCCCGATCGTGCTTCTCCATTATGAACTCCGGACGGAGAATAGAGTATCTGGATGCAAAGGAATTTTGATAGGAATTTTTAGATCTATTTCATGTTTATTTCTACTGGCTTGTTTTGTTTTATGTTAGATTAACTGAGATTTTATGTACAGTTCGCGTTCTATAATCCGTCTCGATTCTTTTATATAATGTTTTAACCTTTTTATGGTCCTTCCCTACAGAATAAAAAAGAGGCGAAATTTGCAAAAAGGCCCCTTCATTATGCTAAAATTTCAACAAAATACTTATTTGAAATTGCCAACAAGGCCCTCTAAGCTTTAAAAAATAAAAATAAAAATACATTTGCTAATATCCAACACCACTAGTTTATCCATCTTAATCACTTAATTAACACAGGCCCTTTTTTGAATTTTTCAGCCGGGCTATTTGGCAAACTTCCAAAAAGGAAAAGGAAAACCCTAATTTCTTCTAACCCACCTGTCGCTGGGGAGTTGCGAACAATAAAAATGAACGAGCCCGACAGCCGAATTCAGACTCACGACCGCGCCAGTCGTCTCGACCTGATACATCGAGTCGGGGTCCACGTCAACGGACGCCAGTCTAGGGTTTCCTTTCAGATGGCTCAGATCCGTCCGTTCTATCGCCTCTTTTCTCAGCGTCTCCTCGCTGTTCCTCGCGTTTCTCAAAAACGTCTCGTGGGATAAATTGCCCCTGTGAAAAAGAAAATTTTAGAACCTAAATAAATAAAAAACCTAATCTATCAGATTTTTTTTAACTTGATTGACAAATTTCCCCTAAAATAAAGAATATGTTTAACCCTAAAACCCTATTCTATCAATTTGACCCTAAGGCTAATTAGGAACCTAATAATAATATTATTATATATTATTATTGTAACATTGTAACTTGATCCTAATCTATCAGATATATAATAATATTTACAATATTAACAATAGTATTATTAGTAGTAGAAATATTAGTATTAGTATTGTTGTTGTTGTTTGAGAGAAACCTTTCGAGCATTAATATGTAGTCTGATCCAGGTTTCCTTGCACGGCCTCTCGATTGAATGTAGGCCAAAACCGTTTTGGCTAAGTCGAAACGGATGACCACGTTGCATTGCCGAATGTCGAGTCCTTCTTCGGCCACACTTGTGGCTACTAACAATGTCACCTAAAATTCAAAATTCCCAAAATAATTACCAAGTAAAATAAATAAAAAACAAATTAAGAGTTAATACTTAATTATGACTTTGAGGTTCTTATGTTTCCTTATTTTTTGTAGGGGTATATTTGATATTTCCTATGTTTTGTACTTTGTAGGGATATCCATGATATTTTCCAATTTCGTAAGGGTATGCACAAAATTTTAAGATTTTTCAGGGGTTGGCATGAAATACCCCTATATCAAAATGATTTTTCTGTAAAGTCAAGGGAGAAAATAAAATAAAATTTTACCCTTCCATCGCGGAATTTTGCAATGGAGTCCTGCATTTGTGAACTCCGTATTTCCTGACTGTTATTATTACCAATCAAACTCGCGCACTTAACGAAACTCAACGATGGAAGCTCCGCAAAAACCTTTATTCACCACCAAAAAATGACATTTTGTTACTTCTTTTTCATTTCATATTTGAAATTTAGATACGTAAGGACAAATTTGATATTTTGATATCTTGTGAGATAAGTCAATTTCGACCTTGGGAAGAACCAACGCGGAAACAACCCTCTCGACAAAAATAATCGCGCGAAAGTCCTCAGTGTGTTGATATTTAAGAAGGATTTTAATCAAGGCCTGAACTTTGGGCGTGACTTTTCCGTCCGCCACCGCCGCCCCTATTATCACATCCACATGCTCCCCTCCAGATACAGCTAAAAACATAAATAATTAAAATAATAAATATAATAAATTCACAAATAGTTTCATATTTGAAATTTTTTAATATTTTGAAAACTATTATCCATATAAAAGCCCAATACTATATACCACGGCTATCTGGAATAATTAAATTGATTATCAGAAACATGATAATCCAAATAATCAGATTAACTATTATCAATACGAAAGCCGTATACCCAAGTAATCAGCTCAATCATCAGAAAATTAATAAATTCACAAGTAGTTTCATATTTGACATTCTGATATTTTGAATACCGTGGCTGTCAGGAAGCTCGCCCTCCTCAAGCTCGTCGCTGACGTCAGCATGATGCGCGCTTCCATTGCTCGTGTTGTTTTGAGCCACTGCTCCTTCTGACAGCTGGCACTGCAACAAAGACACCACCTTTTTCAAGTACGACTCTTGGAACTTCACGTCGAGCTGGTAATTCGCCCTCTCGTCGTTTTGTAATGCCGTCAAGAATGAGTGCGCAACCTATTGCGACAAGAAGTAAACAGAAAATAATTTTATGAGCTATTTTATTTTGATGTATAACACTTCAAAAAAGGGAATTATTGTATAGATAATTTCACATCACGTTGCAAAATATTTTCAAAAATTATATGCAAAATCATTTCGCGGTTTTAAAAGGGTAATTTTGATACAGAATAAATGCGCAGTTAGTCGAATAAATGCACAGTCATTCCCTGTACTCTGACCGGATTGCAATTTTGTTCTTGTACTATTGATATACACTTTTTGGTCGGTAGAGAAATCAAGGTCGTCGCTGACGTCAGCATGACGCAAGCCTAATCCTGCTCGGTACAGAAATCAAAATTGAACCCCCCCCCCCCACACACAATTACCTTGTAAGCGCACCACTGACCCAGCTCCCCGAGAGCATACCCAACGGCCCTGAGCTTCTGCACCAAATTGGCGGCCCCATCGCTCTCCGTCCGCTCGCTCAACCCATACACCAGCCGCATCTCCTCCTTGCCTCCCCCTCCAATTCCGCCGGCGTCCCGCGCGCCCATGAACTGCCACTTGCTCCTCCTGCAGCTCTCCCTCGCCGCCTCCTCGATCTCCTTCTCCATCGATTTGATTTGTTCGTGCAGCGACAGCAGGACCGCCGGCTTGTCGTAGTGGAAGATCGTTTCCGACGGGGTCGGCACGTGCTTCTCGAGCTCGCGCCGGTCTTTCACCGTGAACACCACCGAGTCGAGCTTCGTTTCCAGATTGCGGATCTTGATCGCGCAGTCTTCTTGGCTGGACACGCCTGTGAAACAGGGGGTTTTGTTAGTTTTAAGCCGTTGGAAAAATATTATATTATTAAATTTATCTTATTATTAAGGGAACACGAGGCCATGGAGGTAGTTCAAGACTTCGAGGCATCTTTTGAACAAAATTTCGTTGAAAGTAAGGGATAATGGAGGAGTATTTCGGTTTTTAAAGGAGATCAATGAGAAAGCAAATAAGAGGGAAATTTGCAAAAAAGACCCTGCATCATACCGAAATTGGAAAAACATGCATTATTGACAATTGCAAAAAAGACCCTGCATTATTGCCGAAATTGCATGAAACACCCTACCATTAGTTAGAAACTATACCGTTAGAGTCGGGGTGTTTCGCAAATTTGGCACCAATGCATGGGTTTTTTTGTAATTTTAAATAATAATGCTTTTTTGCAATTTCGGCAGAGGTTTTTTTTTTCAAATTTCCTCAAATAAAATAAAAAAAATAAAAGTAAAATAATTACTAAATTACCCTTTAAGTTGACGGGCGAAGCAGTCATGCCAAAAACAGCGGGTCGTTTCTCCTTTTGAGTCGTATGATAAAATTCAGACATAACGAGAGAATAAGGATGCTTTTTCACAGCGTGATGACATTCGTCCAAAATTAATAAATTTATCGCGTCCATTTTAATTATGCTGTGTCTCAGTATGTTCAGTAAAATCTGAGCTGTCATCACCAATACCTGCACAAAAGAACAAAAAACACTCGAATTATATTATGTCAACGTAACAGAAATCATGCTCAAATGAGTTCCTCCTTTTTATGCGTTCTTTTTGTAACGAGACCATATTTGAACGCTTAAATTAGTTTTAGGTATGAATAATAAAATGTGAAATATTGAAATAAAAAATTGCCTGTTTAGATTCAAATTCGCGGTGCCACCTTTTAGAATCCCAAAAATCCTGACCCATTTCACCGCAATAATGACCGACTTTATAACCGGTCCTCTCTCTAATCACCTCTGCTTGCTATTAACGTAACCAAAATATAAAATAAAAATAATCATCAAAATATAATGAATAAATAAACAAACTTATATCTCCTTAATTTATGACAGACTAAAGGTCCGCATACCAGTGCACTCACCAAATAGTACTGCTAAGCACAATGAATTACGGTGGTAAGAGAAACGCGTTATGGTGGTAAGCAAAAACTCACAAAAGCGAACCACCCACACGTTTCACTTACCACCACAATACATTCCGCTCACCACTTGTCACTCGGAGAGAAGAAAAAACCGGAAAAAAACTGTAGTCAACTCGGTACAATTTTCCTCATACGCAACAAAGTTATTTGAAATTCAAATCCAACAATTTGAAGTCCAATTTTCTTTTCGGTACCTGATAAACGAGAGGAACCTTGGGCACCAAGAAAACCGCGAGCATCTTCTTATTCTCCCTCATCAAATCGGCACAAACACTCTTCATCAACAAAACGGCAATCAACGTTTTACCAGCTCCAGTTTCCAAAAACGCGATCGTGTTTCTCTTCTTAGCGTGGTCCAGCACCTCGAGCTGGTACTGTCTCGCCTGCTCTTCAACCGCCACCGGCTTCTTCACTTCCTCTTCTCTCTTCTTATCCTGTTCCAGCGACCCATTCGACTCGTGCTTGACCCGCTTCGCGATCCTCTCTATTTCGGACTCCCATGTGCCGGTACGGTACACCATTTTGCCGGATTTGTCTCTTTCGTAGTACCCTCTACTCTCTCTCCTCTCCGTACCGCTCGTACCGTCTCTCTCTCTCCTCCGTCCAGATCGCCGGTCGTAACCGCCGCCTTGCCAGCCTGGCGGCGTCCTGCGCCAGTCGCGTCTGAATTCGCCACGTGGCTTCTTTCCGTCCCTCCAATCACCATTTGGTGAGTTTGAGTTTCTGTCTCTCTTGTCACCAGATTGAACTTGAACTGATACTTTCTCACTCTGTTTAACCTCTTTGGAATCAGTTACAACCATTGATGCTTGAAAAGATTCATCTTTCGGTTCGATTTTAAAGTGATCTTTCTTCACCAAGTTGAGAGAGTTCGTTTCCGAGTTGATACTCTCAAGAATCCGGTCAATCTCAGCCACAAACCCGCCGTCCGATACTGGGTCGAAACTCGGGAGCAGCGACGAGTCGAAATCCGACCCGTTTGAGCTGAAATCGATGCCGGACAGCATATCATCTTCGCAAGCGTCGTACCAGTAAGAGCTGGGTTCATTCCCGGTACCATTTTGCGGCAGATCATCTCCCATTTTGGCTGATGCCAGCTTCAAACAAACACTACAGTGGTGGTAATAGTAGAAGGTAATAAATAGAGAGAGACTCGACTCTAACAGTACAAGCAAGGAAGGAAAAAAGAGTACAACAAAAAAGGGTTCCTTCTTTTTGGTGTGATTTGATGTGGTTAAAGAGAGAAAGAGAAAGAGAGAGGCGGTGATAAACCGTACGAATCACGCGAAAAATGAGGGCTCACAAAATTCGGATTCGAAGGTTAATCAACGCAACTCCCCGTCTCTGTCTCTCTGTCTGTCTGTCTGCGTAAGTTTCCTTTCCGCGCGCGCCTCTTCACAAAACCGATCGGGCAAAAAAGCAAGGAGGGTTGATTCCGATTCGGATTCTGATTCTGGGTCTTCTTCCTTCTTCTTCTTCTTCTTCTCCACCGCGTTGTGTGATGTGAAGAAGGGAGAAGGAAAAGAGAGGGAGACAAAACGGCGATGGAGGCGGACCGCGGACGATTCCCTCTGTCTGAGTTGGGGTTTTGTTCTGCTGCTTATTTTGTATATATCACCCTCCATGTTTGTTGATTTTTAGTTTTTCGTACAATTTTACATGGACCCCTTATAAACTAACAAAATATTGTGTAATAAATATCCAAAACAGAAAATATAATACCCGAATTAACTCTAGCTGAGTCACCGACTGCTGTCTCCATTCATGTATATAGAAATTAATGAAAACAGCACCATGTGCTGTAGGGTATTTTTTTTTAACCTATAATGACACCCAAGCTCCAAGCTTGACTGAATTTACTGGGGGGTGGGGGGGCCGAAAAAATTTCTCCCTACTGATTAACACTGTAAAAATATTTGGGGGGACCAAATGCATAAAAATACATGTATTTTAAAAAAAAAATTACTAAAACACTACTAATATATACTACCCCATCAAAATCTTGGGGGGCCATGGCCCCCCTCCAGTCCCTATTAAGCTCTGTCCCTGATGACACCCCTCGTGCTTAAAAAGTAGTATGTGGCGAACTTAAAATAGTATATAAACTGAATCTCCAAAAGAAAAAAAAATTCAGATAATATATAAACTAAACATTCAAAGTATAATACATTCACATAAAATAAAGGTATATAATTTTAAATTGAAAAATAATAGTATATGTATAAATTCGTATTCAAATTATACAATATATTTAAACATGTATTCTAATATATAAACAACTATTTGTGAATAAATAAAATATATATTTACATACAATAAATAATAAAGTAATAAATGTGAAATAGGATGATATGCAATCTAAATAAAGTTATGTGTATAGCCATTACTTTTTCATGACGTTATATCCATCATAAGTGTTAAATATAATTTGCATCTATATAAATGAAAAATATATCAACTTATTTTATTCTAAACTCAATTTCGTATTATTTGAAACAAATTTTTTTTATCAAGGATTGGATAATCGCAATGGGAACAGAAGTGGGTCCCTTAAGATAGCTAGAATCTGATGAATCTGATCGAAATCGATCAAATCAGAAGAAAAAGAAATAAGACCAATTTATATGAAAATAATAATTTTAAATAATTATGAGAATTAAATATTAATCAAATCAAAACTTACCGATTTCAACCCGAATTAGCTGAATTGGAATCGGCGATTCTTAAAACCATGATTTTCATCATCAAATATCATCAAAATATTAACAATAATTAATGCATGCAAAGTATATCTGATAAAGACATAAAATTTGAAACATTTTGAATTTAATATTAAACATGCTTAAATTGTATTTTTTTTTATCGATATGATAAAAAAAATAGTTTTAACACTTCCAATTTTTAAAATTAAAAAAAAAACACTTCCAATTTTAAGCATGGCAAAAGTAAAGTTCAATGAACCTAGCCATACCATACCCATATGGAATTCTCAAAATGAATAAAAGTAGGAAAAAGGCTCGAATCTAAGCCGATTTGATCAGACAGAAATATCACACAATCAAGATAAAAATGGAGAGGAAAGGGCCAACAGGATGAAGACAGATCAAAAAGAAAAAGATATAAAAAGGCAAGGACTTGTTGCAGTTGGGTTCATAGGAATCCGAATCAATCCTACTCTTTATTTTTCTGGCCCGCATTGACTCTCTTTCCGACGTGGATACGGCTATCTTCTCACTTGGAACTTTTTAACGCCCTGATACTTGTTGTCTGCCCAATCAAATGGCCTCATGTTTATTCATTTATTTATTTATTTTTACTACAATTATTATTAGTATTATTTATTTATTATTGTATGGTCTTGATAGAGCATTTATCAAAATTTTATAGAATTACTTCACTAGTGAGCAATGAATGATATATATATATATATATATATATATGCTGGAATAAAATCCTTCCTCACATTATATGTCATATTCTCATTGCATTAAAGATGTATATGAGCATATAAAATTTCCACTGGATCTTTTTTTTTATTCGCTACATTTTCTAATGTTAGAATATAAACATAAAAGTAAAAAAATCACGGAATAATAGAAAATGACATTTTGTCTCTTTAAAATTATATTTGCAGAATGTTTCTTTATTCCGTTAGCTGCTTCCAAGCATATCATTGTAGAGATTTTTTATCTTCGCTTTCAAAGCTTGCCTGAAAATTAATAATTACACATCAAATAATGTAAATTTATGCAATTTTGAAACATGAATGTTTTAATTTGACAAAAACAAATAAATTCAACATAAGATTTAGAAAACAAAAAATTATTAACATGATTAAACCTAAATTAAAAAATTAAAACTGATACGAAAATAGAAAAGATAAATTACCCCTGTATAACCAATTCCAACAAGCTCCATCACACCAGGTACAACAGGAAGCCTATCTACTGCCTGCATTTAAATAAATTTTTATTATCCACAAATATCTTAAATCTGAAAAACTGTATCATTACTAGAAAAAATAAGAAAAAATATATAATTTAATATAATAATATTACTGATATCATTCCAGCGCTGCTCCATAGTGCAATAAATCCAGCAACTCCTAATGTAGTGGCCGCATATTTATCCTCAATTTTGTCCCACTGTTTCAAATATACAAATAAATAAAAAATAAATATGTTATAAATTTATATTTATGTGCTTGCTCGATCCTGGTTTTTATCATTTTTAGTATTTTTATTCATACATTTTGATTATTCATGATTTTTTGGATGAAATGGGGATTAAAGTTGAAGCCTTTGAAAATGTTTCTTACAACATCCTATCTTATTATAAAAAAAATCCTCAAATTTAATAAAAATTTACAGCTTCTTGTACGGTTTTTATAATTTCAGGAGAGAGAGTTTAGTAAGGAACCAGCTTCATACAAGTTTGTGTTTACCATATTAAAGAGGAATACAACACGTAATTAAAAAAAAAGTGAAAAATTAAATTAAATTAAATTAAATTAAAAAGAAATACCCATGCTATGCACAGATGCGTTCTTGCCGAGCCCCAATTGCGCCGCCTCACACATTCGATAGTACCTAATCAAAATCACACGACAAAATTAATGTACATGTGTAGTTATCATCAAATGAACAACATTGATTAGGTTTAGGGTTTAGCCGATGATCTAGAATTCAATGAGTTTCAGTTCAATTATGATTCATTCATGAAGATCGTATCAAAACCCATGTACCAGCTATTTTAACAAATCCGCTAATTCGACTTTACAATATCATAAAAAATAACAAAAAAATAATAAAAAACGGAAATTTGCAAAAAGCCCCTGCATTATTGCCAAACTTTCAAAAAAAAATCCTTGAGCTAGTTCGAAGTTGACCCCCTTAATTTTCATACCATTAAAAAATTATTCCAAAAGCAACAATGCAGGGGCTTTTCCACACTTGCCAACAACGCAGGGGCCTTTCCGTAAATTTCCAAACATATAAACAAACCAACTTTCAGGTACCATTGGACTCTCAGGCGACCTAGCCTGCACAATCAACAGAAGGGCAAAATCCAAAAAATGCAAAATATGTCACCTAAAATTCAAAAAAATGGCAAAATAAATATGAACAAGTTAAAATATGATATTTCATATGTTTCCTAGGGATATCCATGATATTTTCCAATTTCGTAAGGGTATTTGGAGATATTGTAGGTTCAGCCATGAAAATGTCCAGGTACCAAAATGAGATTTCTTTAAAAGCAAGTGAGGAAATAAAAATAAAAATAAAAATAAAAACGTCATGGAATTTTGCAATGTAGTCCTGCATTTGCGAACTCCCTATTTCCTGACTGTCTTTAAAAAACAGAAGTGTAAATTTTACATTTTTCTTGAGATTTTTAAAAAAAACTTCATTCTGTAGATTTGCGGCTTTCTTGACATCTGCCACCTTTGGTGATTTCTTGTGACCGTTCTATACAGGTGTCAAGAAACCCCCAAATCATATTCAAATGATTAAACTTCCTACAAATCGATTGACATGCACACTCAAACAATTGAATATCAACATTTCATATGTTCATATGAAAGGTGTGTGTGTGATTAAAGGAATCCGGAAACAAAATTGATTGTTCTACCTTTCTATTTTCTGTGGTTATCCACATCTTCGTAAAAGTGATACAAGTTCAAAAAAATTTAAATAATGGCTCACTATATAGTTAATATTATTAATTTATTGATAATTGCATTGCTGGAGTTATGAATGGGGAGTAAAATTAATCCTCCACATAATTTTCATGCATTCTCTTTGAAAAACACAAAATGTCAGAGGCTCAAAATAGACATTTCACAAACTGTACATAAGCACAATGCATAATTGCTTTTAAGTACCTACAGAAAAATAATATCATTTATACCCCTGAGAAAGCAAAATTGTGTTTTACTAGCGGTACCCTAGCTCCGCTTCGGGATGATTTAATATGATTTCATTATCATATAAAAAATGTATAAAAAGTTTTTTTTATTGGATTCAATTATTATAACAAATTATCATCTTTGCTCTAACAAAATAATTTTAAAATATTATTATTAAGAATTTATGTTTGGATAAAATTTGTATGGTAAAAAATATTAATTATATTATTATAAATCTTAGTGTTATTAAAAATATAGTCTTGTGCAAAAATATAATGTTTATACATTTGGGCATTTATTATGATATCCACTTAAAAATATAATGTTTTTAGCTTTATTTATTTTGTTTATGTTTGTTTTAGGCCAAAATTCTGAAATATAACACAGCAACATTACAAAGACTCATTCATTTCATTAACTTGTAGAAAATTTTAGCAATAAGTTATTTAAACCAAAATATCCATCTATATATTTTTGTACATTAATTTGAAATAATAAATAAAAAAAGTCAAGGCAACTAAAGGAAAAAACTAATAGAGAAAAGTAACTGGATCAGGAAGAGATTTAGTGAATGTTGGAATTTTATGATATATTATTATTTTATTATTTTTTATATATTTTGTTTATTTTTTTTGTGAACCCAAAAAATATTTGGCTCAAAATAATAATTAAAACTCCCATCATCAAACTTTTTTTATTCTTTTTTCAACCAAAAACAATAAATAAGAAAATAATATTTTATGTAATATGTAAATAAAGGATAATCAGAATTGACATAAAATCATTAAAGTAAATAAAACTAAATTATTTTTTTAAGAAAAAATAAATATAACTATGTTATATAATAATGTAGAATCACATCAAATATTATTTCCTTTGATTCAAAAATTCTTATTAGGGTGATGTAAATAAAGTTACAAAAAATACTATGTAGATTATGCCACATAATATGGCAACATTTTACATACTAAATTTCAGAAAAAAGGCTGAGAATTGTATAAAGTTGAAATGCCAACTTACAAAATGGTCCATGCACTATCAAGAAAAGTATCCATTTAAAGTGGCTACTTTTTTTAGTTATTTGTAAATGAAGAATCATATTATGATAAGTATTTTTATTTATTGTATTCAT
The DNA here is from genome assembly GCA_024447665.1 of Juncus inflexus. Lineage (NCBI taxonomy): Eukaryota > Viridiplantae > Streptophyta > Magnoliopsida > Poales > Juncaceae > Juncus > Juncus inflexus. The sequence goes on from JAJHPC010000003.1 coordinate 4,254,783, forward strand.
TTTTTAGATTTTATATGCTGTTTCAAAATAATAATAATTATGTGTTGCATTATAGTATTATATATTTTAGTTCAAAATATTTTTTTCTCTTATTTCAAATTAATAAAATGATATTAACTATTTTATATGAAAATAAGAAGTAATATTTCAAAATAATCAATATGAATAATAATTTATTATTATTCATTTCAAAAATTTAAATATAATTTTTAAATAGTATATAAAATATAAAGAAGTAATACAATAAATGAAAGTAATTAATTTACAATTAACAAAAAAGAAATGAACAAATGGACAAGATTTTTGGTACAAATTGAAGATGAGTAAGAATGCTTGGACCATTATGCAAATTTGTATTTGAGTTTGTTGACCGGACTTAACTTGGTAGAAATTATAATGAGTTATTTCTAATTGGTAATATGACTCACTACACAAAATTATGTACCAAAAAAGTCACAGAAAATATAATAAAAGGACACGTGTCAGTTTTCTAGCTCAAACTGAGCTTTGTGTATAGTTATAATACAAATAATAATTTGTATCCTGCACAATACCAAACTATTTATTCAACATAGATATGTGGAGTACATATTTTCTAAATATTAATTACAACCTTAAAATGATAAATCAATATATTAGTTTCATTCGTACCTACAAAATATCATATATTTGAAAATTAAAAATCATGAATGCCCTTATTGGTGACAAAATTATCAAACTATTTAAAAAAAAAAAAATAGAGGGTTGCTTCTTATTCATTACTATAAAGTATCAAAACGTTATTTATAAAAAACAATATTAAACTACTTTTTCAACATACATATGCAAAGTACATACATTCTAATATTAATTACAACCTTTAAATGATAAATCTATAATATTATTTTCATTGGTACCTTAAAATATCATAATACATATTTGAAAATAAAAAATCATGAATACCCTTTTTATCGACTATTTTCTCTTTTATGATAATTTTAATGCATTTGTCAAAATACAGAGTTGCTTCTTGAATATCAAAATGTCATATTTATTCCTTTAAATTTATTTTCCGTACAAGTAACAATTTTACATATGACCAGCAAAGTTTCAAAATATCATGAAAACCATTAATTATCATTATTTTTTAATTACTACTGTTCAAACTACTAAACTTTATTATATTTTCTAACAAAAAGACCAATTAAAATCACACAATTTGATCACTTTTAAAGTAAATAGTACGAGATTAAAATTATAATAATTCTGGAGTTAGTTGATATTTGAATCTTGAAGAATAATGAAATAAGAAAAGCATGAAACATACATTTTCTCATGAAATATACTTATGCAAGTGGCATCTATTTCTTTTTTCCTTAGAATAAGTCAATCACTGATTCAACATTTTTTAAGCGTTCATAATTATTTCATTGACCAATTTCATAGAAATATTGTCATTGACTACAATAGATTCAACAAAAAGTATCCAAATTAAGTGTTATTAAATATTTTGTCACAAATGGTTAAAGAAAGGACAATTAACGTACCTTATAATTTGACCATTTTTGGAGCAAATACTTGCATGTGATAGAAGTAACAATTATGCAATTATATGTTAATCTCCAAGGAAATTACTACTTAAAATAGAACTGGATTTTTGCAAAAAAAAAATATGATCTAAAATAAGCTAATTATATCATATCGAAATTATTACAGAAAATGTTTAACATTGAATATTTACAATGAAATGTCTATGAAACAATAACAGATTATCAATTATAACTTAAGTATAACAATTTCATGATCTTCATCAGTACATATAATCAGTTATGTAAGTTAATTATAAGGTGTGAGAATTATAAGTTGTTTGTTCAATATGTATTTGCATATTTTATAATGCTAATATATATTTTGTGCCATTACTTATTATATATAAACATTTTAATTATAGCCATAAAATTATTTACATTACGAAATATAATAAAAATTAATATACTCTTAGAATATATGTACAATGCAAACACTGAAGTAATGATTGCCCAACAAAATCTTATGTATATCATGCAAAATCACAAAATATCATGTTTGTAGTATGAAATGAAAAATATTATACTAAACACTTCTAATTATATTCTTGCAAATTTTAAAATGAATTTTATGTATTCCACAATAAAATGGTAAACCCCCAATAATTCAATGAAATTTATAGTATAGACCTATTAAATTCACAGAACATCATGTAGGGCCTTACAAAATAGAAAATATCAAGAAAAATGCAAATGTTGAGGAAATGATTTTTTTTTTCCCTTTTTGATGATAAAAATATTCTAACTGAAGTGAGGTACCCTCTACATAGCAAAAAGTGTGAGATATAAAGAAATTTCAAATTTCAACCTTAGGAAGAACCAATGCAGAAACAACCCTCTCGACAAATATAATCGCGCGAAAATCCTCAGTGTGCTGATAAACAATTGCCTGTTTGGATTCAAATTCACAGTGCCACCTTTTAGAATCCCAAAAATCCTGACCCATTTCGCCGCAATAATGACCGACTTTGTAATCGGTCCTCTCTCTTATCACCTCTGCTTGCTATTGATATAATAAAAAAAAATTATCATCAAAATATAATGAATAAAAAAACCTTACATCTTAGGCTGTGTTTGGATGCACAAGGATTTTATAGGGTAGGAAAAGATTTTCTTAGGGATTAGGATTGTGAAAATAGGAATCCTAAAAGATAAGTAATATATAGGGATTTTTTAAAAATGTTGTTTGGATGTTGTTTTAGGAAAATAAAGGAATCTAATTTTATATTATGAAATATTTTTTAATTTATAATGTAATAAAATAATATAGTATAAAATAAAATAAAATAATATAACATAAAATAAAATAATATAAAATAAAATAATAATATAATTTAAAATAATAATATAAAATATAATAAAATAATAAAACATAAAATAAAATAAAATAAAATAAAATAAAATAAATTTATATAATATAATATAGTATAGTATAGTATAGTATAGTATAGTATAGTATAGTATAACATAACATAACATAACATAACATAAATAATATAATATAACATAAAATATAACATCAATAATATAATATAACATAAAATAAAATAAAATAATATAAATAAAAAAATAATATAAAGTAATATAATATAATATAATATAATATAATATAATATAATATAATATAATATAATATAATATAATATAATATAATATAATATAATATAATATAATATAATATAATATAATATAATATAATATAAAATAAAATATAACATCAATAATATAATATAACATAAAATAAAATAAAATAATATAAATAAAAAAATAATATAAAGTAACATAACATAACATAACATAACATAACATAACATAATATAATATAATATAATATAAAATTAAATTAAATAATACAATATAATGTAATATAATATAAAATAAAATAAATTAAATTAATATAATATAATATAGTATAATATAATACAATATAATATAAAATAAAATAACATAACATAACATAATATAATATAATATTTGGTATTATTTTAATAAGACCCTAAAAATTCCTACAAAAAACTTAACAAAAAGTCAAGTTTTCAAACCTTCCAACTTTATATACAAAATTTCTCTAAAAATTCCTAAACCAAACCTCCCTATAAATTCCTAAAATGGATCCAAACATACATTCCTAAAAATTCCAAAAAAAATTCCCCAAACTCCTCTTTCCTTGAAATTCCTTCTACATCCAAACACAGCCTTAGTTTGTTTTATGACAAACTCAAGTTTGGCATACCAGCACACTTACTAAACTGTAGTACCAGTAAGCAAACTGTAGTATGATGGTAAGTAGAAATTGCCAACAATTTCACTTACCACCACAATACATTCAGCTCACCGCCTGTCACTCAGAGAGAAGAAAGCGGGAAAAAAATGCAGTCAGATCGGTACAATTTTCCTTGTACACAAAAAATTGGATTTAAAATCCAAATCCAACAATATTGAAATCCAAGTTTCATTTCGGCTTACCTGATACACAAGTGACGAGCAACTTTGGGCACCAAGAAGAAGGCGAGCATCTTCTTATTGTCCGTCATCTTCCGAGAACCGGCACCGGTTTTTCACTTCCACTTCTCTCTTCTTATTGTCCTTCATCTTCCAAAAACCGGCACCGGCTTTTTCTCTTCCTCTTCTCTCTTCTTCTCCTGTTCCAGCGACCCGTTCGACTCATGTTTGACCCGTTTCGCGCTCTCTGTTTCGGACTCCCAAGTGCCGGTGCGCTACACCATTTTGCCGGATTCGTCTCTTTCGTAGTACCCTCAACTCTCTCCTGTCCGTGCCGCCTGTACCGTCTCTCTCTCTCTCCTCCGGCCGGATCGCCGGTCGAAACCGCGGCCTTGCCAGTCTCCATTCCATCCCTCCAGTCTCCATTCAGTGAGTGCGAGTTTCATTCCCTCTTATCACCAGATTGAACTTGAGCAGGCAGTTTCTGACTCCGTCTAAACTCTTTGGAATCGTCTACAGCCTTGAAATTTTCATTTTGTGGTTCGATTTTAGGCCGGTCTTTTTCTTCGCTGGGTTGAGAGGGTCCGATTCGGAGTTGATACTCTCCGGGATTCGGCCAATTCGGATTCTGGTTCTTCTTCTTCCTTCTTCTTCTCCACTGTGGGGTTCTTCTTCTTCCTTTGTTTTGTTTCTAATGTTAAAAATAAACTAATCTGAACTCAGAGAGTAGATATAGATAGAAAAAGCCTACGGGCTTTCCATCGAAAAAAAATAAAAAAATAGATAGAAAAATGTGACATCTGCTAAATTTTGGAAAAGAAACATATAGTTTGATATTTTGCAAAAATACAAACAAAATCAATATTTTTTATTTTTGAATATGCATTTTGGCAATGAGATTATATTATCAATTTTCATGTGAAGGATATAATTGATATTTTTCATTTCTCTAGGGACGCAAAAAAAAATATTTTGTATATATTAATGAGGATTATTATCAGATGATAAGTATTATGGTAAATTTTTAGGGGTTATATTCTAATTGTTTTAGGGATTATAAAATTATATTTTAAGATTTCAGAAAGATTTAATACTCATTTTATAATTATATACATGATGTACAGATTTCACAGAGGTACAATGAAAGGTGTCATTTCTTATTTTCGACATGCATAGAAATTGTATATATATTGTATTTTGATATGTCGAAAATTTATAATTGTAAATCATAATTTTGAGATCTTATATGGAGATAAATATAAAAAAATTAATACTATGGAAACGGGGGGAATTTGTCGAGGGTATGTGTGACATTTTAGTTTTTATAAAATTATATAACTAAAGTCCACAATGAAAAATATCAAGTTGTTTTCAAGCCAATCTGATAAGGGTATATATGTTATTTTGAGATTTGGTAGGATATATATGAACATGTACAAAAGGGAATGATATATTATAGAAACATTATAATATGTAGCGAGTTGAAAACTATAATATTTTAACTCGACACAAATTAAATTATTTCGAAAATGTCACAAAAAATCCAAATTAAGTTTTGTCTGTTTGAGCTTTGTGTATATGCAAAACATACCATAGTACCATTTTTCATAAGAGCCTTACATGCGGGCCCATCATTAGAGTCATAAGTTTTGAGGAAATCATTGGAAATTTTTCTCAAAGAAAATGCCTTCACAACGTTTGGATTCAAATACACTTCTTTGGACGGGACGGGACGTGTCGACATATAAAAAAAGGTGTACAAACTTGAGTCACTGACTAATGTCATTGTGTCTGTCATTCATGTAAATATAAATTAATGAAACCAACACCATCTGCTATGTAAATTTGTTTAATCTTAAGTTACCAAACATTCAAACTTTTCAAAGTATAGTACACTCACATAAAATGAAGGTATACAGTGGTAAACTGAAAATAATAGTACATGTATAAATTTATATTCAAATTATTTAATATATGTAAACTTCTATTCTAATATATAAACAAATATTGGTGAAAAAAATAAATATATAAATTTTACATACAATATATAGTAAAATAATAGATGTGAAATAGGATGACATGCAATCTAAAGAAAGTTGTGCCAATATACTTTTTTATAGAACTGTTAATATAATATCAACTGAATAAATGAAAATATATATATTAATTATATTCTAAATTAAATTTCGTATTATTTAAAATTATATATTCCCATCATCAAAATATTAACAATAATTAATTATGCAAAGTATATCTGATAAAGATATAAAATTTGAAACATTTTGAAATTTAGTCTAGAACATACTTTAATATTTATTTTATTTCATTGATACGGTTTAACAAAAAAAATAATACTTTTTAACTTTTGAAACATAACTCATTTTGGAAAATCTCTGCATGACATCCTTGGCACGACAAAAGTAATTTTCAATGAACCTAGCCAAACTTGTGATATTTTCAAGAGGTAAGAAGAAAAAGTAGGAAAAAAGATCGAATCAAGCCTAAGGGCAAAAATCGAAAAAAAAAAAAGATCGAATCACAGCTGATTGGGAATGGGATTGGCTGATCAGAACATGACATAAACAAAGGAAAAAATGGGAAGCAAAGAGCCAACACAGATCAAAAGGACAGAGATAAAGGTTTGCATTTGGGTTCATAGGGAATCCGAAATTCGGAATCAAACTTCCCTCCCTTCCCTCTATATTTTCTGGCGCGCAGTTCTCTTTTCTGACACACGCCTAATCTTTCTCTTCTGTCTTCTCCATTTTAAATTTTTAGTGCCGTGCTACTCGTTGTCTGCCCAATAAAATGTTACGCAATTACTATTTATTTTTAAGTTCTTTAGAAATATTTTATAAGAAAAGATAATATCTATACTTTATTTGTTCAAGTACTGCATAAGGAAATTATATTCCGAAACATTTTATATTATAATAAAAACACTTAATCACTATTATTATTATTATTATTAGATAATATATTTGAATTTTATTTAAATAATATATTTTTCAGTATACAGCAATAAAATAATTTAGCATTTTCTGTTTGAGATATACTAATTTTAAGTAGATTAACATGACAAGAATACTGTTCAATAAACCGCCCAAGTAACAGTCTCCAGAATGAAGAAAAAGGTTTGAATGGAAGGTGATTGGTTTGGCAGTAGGACAAAATCGAAGAACGGAGAAGAAAGAGCCAGCACGATGAGGACGGATCATTCATAAGAGGAAAAAAAAAGTGCAAGGACCGATTGCAATGGACCAATTGCATTTGGGTAGCTTATCCGAAACATTTTTTCCTTCCCTCGCTACTTTTGTAGCGCGAAGGGACTGACATACGGCTATCTGCTCATTAAATGCCCTGAGGAATATTTTATAAAAAAAAAAAATTTAATACATATAGTCAACTTATTTAATTGATGTATATAGCAGATTATGAATTCAGATGCTTTCAATCAGTATACTCTGACATTATTATTATTATTATAAGTTAGAATTTATTCAAGATAAAATTAATTTTTTTTTGTTGTTGAAAATCCGAGTGTGAAGTTCTTTTCAGATGTCACAACATTCCGCTAGCCAGAGCTCCTTCCTTTTGTTTTTTCAGCTGGAGGCATCCAGCTCTGTTCCACATGCATAATGCCGCCTCTATTTTTGAGACGTTTTGCAAGTGTGTATTAAGTTGCATACCCCATTTCATAGTTAGAATCAATGGTTATTGTTGTATTTTTTTTTTATTCTTGCTATAAACCTTTTAATTCAATCATTTCTATTTTAATTTCCTCTAATATTTAATTTATCTCTACATTTTTATCACTATTTTCATTCTCCTTCAATCTCGTTTCTTTCAATTTAGGTTTATTATCAACATTTCTTATTTCTACTTCCTTTAAATTTCTATTATATAAAATATTAAAGCACTATATATATATAGCATATGAAACACTAAAAATAATGTATAAATCACCAAAACGATGCATGTAGTCAAATAGGAAAAATAGTTTGTAAAAGTATTTTGTTCACGGAGAATTTTCAAAAAACTCCCTAATTTTTTCTGGATATTACAAATAACCCCCCTAACTTTTTCAGATTTTCCCAAAAAAAGGATAAGAATTTCATTTTAAAAAAATAAACTTCATCCATTTTCCATCTAAAAGTTAGATAAATTCTATAAGATTTCCATTTTACCCTCATGCTCAAACTAGATGTTAGTTCATCCTGTCTCTAATTAATATTTTAAATAGCAAATAAAAGTCACTTGTTGAAAAAAATATTTTTTCTTAAATATTTTTCGGAAAAAAAGATTCTGGAATTTTTTTTTTGTTAAAGAAGGTCCCAAAAAAATACTTTTCTTAAAAATATTCTTTTAATATCTTTTAAGATTTTTTTTTTTGCAACAAAAAAGTGGACTAACATTTAGAAATATTTCCAAGTGATTAAACTATTAAAAATAGAAGGTGTCAACTTTCAATCTAAGGGTAGGACTTTGTTTTGCCTTTTGGCAATAATACAGTTTTATATTTTGCAATTTCCTATAATGTAGAGCATTTTTTGCAATTTATGCATAATGCATGGGATTTTGTGAGAAATTCTCATTAAAATATCAACATTCTACATAACCATAATTTTATTACCATATCTGTTAATAAAAAGTTTAACTCATTATGCAATTGATACTTGTTTGTTGCTTTAATTAGAAATATAATGTATTAACTTTAATTTGAACAGTAAATCTCAGGAATATCTGAGGGCAAAATGGAAATTTCAAAAAATAAACTAACAATAGATGGAAATGGGGATGGACTATTTTTTTTTATTTTAATATAATTCTTGCCATAGGGATTTTTTGAAAATCTCAAAATTGAGGAGGTTATTTTCAATATTTAGAAAAGTTAGGACTTTTTGCAAAAAAATCCATTTGTTTAAAAAAAGAAAGGGGATGTAATAATAAAGGTAGCCGTTGTAGGAGAAATTTGATATGGATCAACTAACGTGATATTGACACGTGGAAATTCAAAACTAGTCAACACGTTCCAATGCTAGGAAAAAAGCAGTTGGGCCCTTCAACATTAAGAAAACTCTTTTCATCTCAAAAACTGTATTATAGATATTCATTTTTCTTTCATATTTGAAATCTCAAATGCATTATATAATTTTTACTTTGTTTTGTTATGCGATAAAAATTGCATTTAATAAAGTTTTAGAAACTCAATAATTTTTTAAATAAAAACATTTAGTCAGTTATCTTTACGATTTTCAAATTCTCTAAAACATTTCTTATGAAAATATAATTTTAGTAAGGGACCTGCCCGTCGTGCAGCACGATACGATAAAACAATATATAGAGATAATAAACATTATAAAAAATTAAACAAACAACATACATGATTCATTTTCTTCTAGAGACAACAAATAATATATACGTAAAACAATGAAAACAATATATAAAAAATAAAAAGTATATTGAAAAATAGAAAAAACAGTATAGCATCACGTTTCGGGCGTAGTCTAGGGCTGTAACAAGCTGAGCCGAGCCGGGTTATGGCCAGCTGATAGGGCTGTCAATGGTGTGGGTTGGGTGTGGTTATTGCATTATCATATCCTACCGGGATCATAATTGGTTATTATCCGTACCCACATCTAAATAAACCGCGGTTTATTTTTCATCCCCTCACCCCCGACCCGTCGTTACCCATATATCCGCGGGAAAAACCGTATAACCTCAAATAATAACTAAACTCTAAAAATTACCAAATGATCTTATTAAAAAAAATGAAAACAAAAAAATTACACCACATCCCTCAAAAGACATAGCATTAAATAGTCAAAATTATTAATAATCAAATTAAATAATTAAAGTCTAATAAAATATAGATTTAAATTATGAATATATGTATAAAAATATTCTCAATTCGCACAAGACATATGACGGTTACGGTTATGGATACTACTCATGGGTATATTAGTTCCATTTAGGTCGGGTTCGGGTTGGAGATAGATATTCGCTGCCCCACCGACAACCCTACCAGCTCGAGCTCCATTCGAATTTGAGCTGACTCAGCTCGAATTGAAAGACACTTTCGAGCATATAAAAAAGCTCGAGTTCGGTTTGATCTGGCTCGAGCCAGCTCAGCTCGTTCGAATCGGTTTATTAGGGTTTCTTAGACGACCATGCCGTCCGCCGCATGAGTATGGAGATGCGAAGTTGAGGAAGACGAAGGAGAAGAATTAGGCGATGGAGTCGATAAAGTGCTAGATCTTGTCTGAAATCGAGTTGAAGGAGAGACGAAGCGGAAGGAAGACTGGCGATTTGAAGGAGAGACGAAGGGGAAAGAAGAGTGGCGAGTTGAAGGAGTGATGAAGGGAAAGGAAGAATCGACGATGCTGCCACATCACTACATTCGTCAATGAAAGACAACAGAGAGGAGAGAGTCACGAATTCCTTGTAGCTGCTAGAGTGGATAGGAAAGAGACTAACATTAACCGAGCCACGAGCCGAGCTGGGCAAAGCTCGAGCTGGCTCCTTCGGCTCAATTCAGTTTCGAGCTGTTTTCAAACCAGTCCTAGCGTGTTCAAGCCCGTCACATTTTCATATTTCGTTATGGAGGATATAACTCTAATTATATATTTTAATAAAGTGCTCATATTAAATTAATTTAAAATATATAGTAAAAAAATATCATAAAGATAATTATGTAATTTCATAGAAAAATATATCTAAAAAACTATTTTCTGAAAAAATAGGGATTTTTTGAAAATGAAAAAATTTATCATAGAAGAGGATCTTTTCTACTATATTTAGAAAAGTTAGGGGGGTTATTTGTAAATTTTCCGTAAGAAAATCATCCTAGGATCTGACGAAGAGAGAATTTGATGCAAGTAAGGGGGGACCCACTTATTCTAATTAATAAGCGTTTAGTTAAACCTTGTTAAACCCATACAGAACTACTCCCAATTACATTTCTGTCACATAATCTCCAAACATTCCCAAATCGACTCGAAACTCGAAACTCGAATCTCAATCCCCTAATCTCATCTCATCTCAGAAAAGAAAAGAGAAAAGAAAACAGGCGAGGATAAAAGGGCGAGAGGCGGTGATTTCTTGGAGAGAGCGGGTGGCGAGAGGTTGCGTAGATCGTGATTTATTTTCTCCTGCGAGTGTTTTCTTCGCCAGTTTTTTGAAGCTTCGGCGAGAGCTCTGTTTTCTTCGCCAGTTTTTTGAAGCTTCGGCGAGAGCTCTGTTTTCTTCGACATTTTTGAAGCTTCAAAAGGAACGGCGAGAGCTCTGTTTTCTTCGCCATTTTTGAAGCTTCAGAAGGAACGGCGAGAGCTCTGTTTTCTTCGCCATTTTTGAAGCTTCAGAAGGAACGGCGAGAGCTCTGTTTTCTTCGCCATTTTTGAAGCTTCAGAAGGAACGGCGAGAGCTCTGTTTTCTTCGCCATTTTTGAAGCTTCAGAAGGAACGGCGAGAGCTCTGCGCGTGTTTTCTTCGCCAGTTTTTTTAAAGAGGCGAAGCTAAGAAGGAACGGCGTATACACAAAGGCATCTTTTCCTCGTCTAGCTCCAATTTCCGGTATGTTTTTTTTTTGAAGAAAATGTGCATAAGTCAAATGAAGGTTAACCTCAGCTGGTTTAAAAATATACATAATAATTGTTATTGTTGTTCTTGTTCTATGTGTGGATTGTTAGTTACTATTGATGAATCCATTGATTTCTGGTGTTTATGAAAGGAGCAATTGATGTTTGGGAATATTAGGGGGAATTTCATTTACCCCTACAAAAATTCAAAATATCATATTTACCCAAAATCACTATCCTCCTTTGATTGACCAATCAGAGACTTACATTGCACAAATTGAGACTAATTCTAATTTCTAACACTAATATTTCATAAACCAGGTATAATTAGGCCCAATTGCGATCAAAACTAAGTCAAACTCTCCCTCAATTGACCAATCCAACACCCAAACTCCTCAAATCAACACTTATTCCAACATCCAACCCTAACCCTAATTTTGAACAAACGATGTATTATTAGTTGGTAAATTAAGTTAATTGTCTGATATTTCTCTTTTTGTTCTCAATTATGATACTTAATAGATAAAATTATTTATCTTCCTTATATATAATTTTTTGAAGTTCGATGTATTATAAATGATCACGAATTATTTATTTTATTTTCCTACATAGTAATGCAACTTCAATAACTTATATTCATATACCTAATTATCTATATTAGTTGTCAAATCAAAATCGGTCATATTTATTTTTACAAATAAGTGAATAACTAAAGAAAGATGATCATAATATATCTATTTCCATATATCTAAATTGTAGTTTTGATTTATTTTTATTTTTACTGCCAAAATTTTGTACTTATTATAATTTTAAATTAATTGTTTAAATTTAAAATATATATATATATATATATATATATATATATATATATATATATATATATATATTTTGTATGTTGATCGAGATGAGATACATCCATCTAATTTTTTGTTGTATTTTTGTTTTTGATTGAATAGACTTTTCTTGCTATAAGTTAACTGTGTTGTGGGACTTGGACTTCCATTATTTTGAAAATTTATGTATAAAGAGATACTCTCAATAAATAATTTGATGTGTTGATCCAAAAACAATGGTGAAATTATACAAATAATAATTTTGTTGATGCAATATAAACATAACTAGTCCACATATTTTCTCAGTTTTTTTTTGAATAATTATTTATATCTGTTAGGGTAATGAGGAGAATATTGATGTAGATAAAGAAAACTCATGAGAAAAATAACTAGAGAAGAAGAGAGAAATCGTATAATTAACTGAGAGACTACATTGTAAGAATTGAAATACGATTACAATAGCTATATGTCTTTTTATATAGGAAAGAGCCACACTAATTACCAAAATACATTGCCTAAATTAAAGATACAATTACCTAAAATACAATGCAAGGATGGAAACAATCCACCTCCTTCCATTGTCTAAATATTCCCCAAATATTTATTTCAAGAGCCTAATCCTTCCCTAAATAATATTACCAGAAAGGAAACATATTATGTTGAGATATCGAGGCATACATAACAATTTCTATCTTGACTCGAAATTTCATCATTGATAAACAGTCGTTATAATGCCATGTCCAAATTGAGCTTCTCCTCAATAACAACTATCCACTTTGCCATTTCACCTGATGGTACCGCCTCCTTGCAAATCGAGAACTTCCCAAACACGGATTCATTGGCCATTGCCAAACAACACACAAAACTGGATATCCATACCACATAGGAGATCCAACCCGATCCCTTAAAAAAGCACATTCCCAACTTTCCTTAACCGATGCATCATCAGAATCATAATGCTCCAAGTTATGTCGAGTAACTTCACCTAGTTGATCGGGAATGCCAAACTCCACCTTCTTCGTGATCGTCTCACCATCCTCAATGCTACATGTTTTACGTCATTAGCGATTCTTGTAACATAAAGTATTTATAGTCCTTTGACCTGAGATTGTCTCGGTTCCCAACATGACTAATTTTATACTTTAATATAATCTAACACTGCCATTAACCGGGTGGTCATAACGGTTATGATTAGGTATACAATGAATCATGTAGAGGGATGAGTGCAATAAAGACGGGATTTGTTCCTCTCATAAATGAGAGAGATATCTTTAGGCCTCTTGTTGAATTGAACTGAAGAAATTTATGGTCATGCTCAAATGAATTAATAAGAGTTATTAATGTCATTTGTTCTTGTTCAGTTTAATTTGGGATCAAGAAATATTATTCATTAATATAAGGATGACGTATTACATGCCTTATGATCGATATAAATATCGTGTGACAAAGGGACTAAATACGTGATTGTTGATTAGGTAAATCGGATCACCGATATTCACTTAAATTGGGTAGTCATGATGACTTGCTAGAGTCCTCTCATGATTTATAGACTATTAAGTCTATTGCCAACATTAAGTGAACCTACATGGTCACACACAAAGAAGAAACTGAAACGGGCGCAGAAAATCCTAGCGACTTATATGATGAGTTGCATAAGAATGTAACAAAATATATTGTCATCTTATGTGATAAGATATGATATATATGTATATAAAGACTATGAGCACAAATGATCATGTAATCTAGAAGAGTCTAGATGATGTCATATGGATAATGATGAGTGATGTCATACACATCTTTTAGTGTGAAGAGACAGGCTCTTCACCTCTATATAAGGACATAGAGGGCTCCAAATTCATGAGAGACCAAATCATTCTTTCTCTCATTATTTCTCATTCTCTTTTGTGAGACAAAAGAGAGAAAATATACTTTCTAATTTGTATGACAAAGTTATGAAAGGGTGCTTTCTTTTTGTATGACAAAATGAAAGAGTGCAATTATATGAGAGGAATTATATACATCTTTTGTGAGATAAAATAAGAAGAGTTTTCTTATGCAAGAGGAGAACAAGCTACTAGCATATATATTGTTCTTCTTCCCGTTTTAAGAAGTTTGTTCGTGTGGATACCGGTAGAGGCGTTCGTACTTTCGGCGCTAGTGATCTATTCGGCCTAAGAAGATGATAGCGGGTTGTTGAGAATTTCGGTGGAGGCCAATTGTATGTGCGGTAGATGATTCCGCACAATCCGACCTAGACGGCCTAGACGGACGGAAAATCGGTTAGGACGGTAACCGGTTTAGAGGCGCATGGACAACATGCATGGTTTGAGCGTCACGGATTAAGCGTAATCCGAAAGGTATCTTTAAGATTTATTTCTTTGATTTAACCGATACGCACGGATCCTCAGATTGGTTTTGGACGAAATTTTTGTTTTCCGCTGCGTTATGCACGTCTGAAAACCAACAGACCACACAATAGATCCCTCGTACTTAAAATTGTCACCCCGTATCTAATCATAAACTTTGACCTTCTAACTGAGACAGAAAAAACGACGATAACGAGCCTAAAACTTCGCCAACTTTTCGAAACTACTCTATGTTGGGTTTCTACCGTTCATAACGCAGCAGAAAAACAAAAAGAAAACAAAATCGAATTTGAAACCCAAAAGAAGGATCCGTGAATTACAATTAAATCAAAGAAAAGTTCATAACTTTGTATCTTCGGATTACGCTTAATCCGTGATGATCGAAAGAGTATTTGGTTGACGCTTTTCTTTGCCCGATTCCAAACTGATCCTTTGAATATTTCGCCTAACCGGTCTCACAAACCGATCTCCAAGCGATCTCCAAACGAACCGATTCTCCAAGCAAATCGATTCTCCGAACAAACCGATTCTCCAAACAAAACCACGGTTTCAACCCGAATCATAAAGACGCCGCACTTTGCTTCGTCCTCTGCCGGTATCCACACGAACAACCCCTTTGAATGGATAGAGAACGATATATGCTAGTATTCGTTTTTCATTTTTGTCACAGAAATAACAAGAGAAGGTTTTTCAGATTTTTGTCTCTTTTTGTCTCACAAAATTGGACGAAATTAATATACCTTTTTCTATCTTTTCTTTTCTTTGAAGTGTCTCTTGTGCCTATATAGTCCATAAGTTACATATCCTATGTGCATGGTAACTATGTAATCATATATGCAACACATCTTATCATATAAGATGTAAGATTGGATGTGTCACTTGACTATGCAGCTCTTCATACAACTTATCACATAAGTTATGATTTTTCTGTGTACGTCTCAATAGTTGTTCTTTGTATGTGACCCTGTAGGTTTACTTAATGTTGGTAATAATCACAACGGATTATAAATCATGAGCGGCCTCTAGCAAGACATCATGATTACCCAAATTAAGCAAGTATAGATGATTCGATCAAACCTAATTTATGTTCATGCATTTTATCCCTTTGTTACACGATATCTATATCGTCCATAAGACATGGTATGTGTCAACCTTACGTTGGTCGATAAATATTTCTTGACACCGAATTTGATTGAACATGAAATGATATTAATAACTCCTTATTAATTCACTCGAGCACGGCCGTGCATTTCTTCAATCAAATCATCAAGGGGCCTAAAGATATCTCTCTTAATTTATGAGAGGAACAAATCCTATCTTAATTAAACTCTTTCCTCCGCATAATTCATTATATATCTAATTATAATCTTTATGACTGCCCGGTTAAAGACGTTGTTAGATTATATTAAAGTATAAAATTTCTCATATAGGAAACTGAGATAATCTCAAGTCTAAGGATTACAGATACATTCTTTACTGAGAATAGCTAATGACACGAACCATGTAGTATTCTCACAGTGGGTCAATCCAGTATATGGTCTCCAACATATACTTACGTTAATGACTTCATAACTCTTATTCATGATCAGTAAAATGTGACCATCAATCAACGAACATACTGATGTACATTTATAGCTTATCATGAAGTATGTTTGTCTCACAAACATCCTATGAATGATCAGTGACGGTTTAGAATATCATTCATAATACTTTATAGTTTTACTATCAAAGTCACATACTTTGATAATATAAAGCTGAATATCATATTCAAGGTTCATTTTAGTAATAAGAATAAAATAACCAATACGCATTTATTATATAAAATATCTCTAAATAAACACAATGTTTGTTTAATACAATCCATACATCTAGGTCTCAAATATATTGGCCTAGGGCATACTACTAACACTATGGACTTCCAGAATTTATAACACATCGGTCATTCTAGCCATCATCAATGTAAGAGCCCATCTAGAACATCACTACTAGACACCTCATATGTGGTGAACCACTCTCGATTCGGGATCATCTTATTTGAATTACCACAAATTCTTCTCAAATTTCTCTTTCTCATTTGCAACAAAAAGTACCTCAACCTTACCGGATTTAGCCTCGTAAGCTTCTTCCGATAGAACACTATTATCCACCTCCTGCTTCTGTTTGAGCTTGTAACAGTCGGCCTTAATGTGTCCCGTATTATTGCAATAGTTGCTCATTAGGTTCTTGTACTTGAATTGCGAATGAGTCTTCTCTAAACTTGAATTTATCATCTTACGTCTTCCCCTCTCCACAAACAACCCAATTTCTTGATGACTACTTTCGGCCATGGACAAGTTATAGTCGATACTTGACTTGACTAATAAGTTACTATCGACATCCTCAATGGTAAATAACTCCCTGGAATGAAACATGGTCTCCTTAAACACATTTTATGACTTTGGCGGCATGCACAACAACACGACGGCTCTGTCCTCTTTGTCCATCTTAATACCGATTCTCTCCAAACCATTAAAGAAACGGATATACATCAAAATATGGACCTTAACAAACATACCATCTGCCATATTCAAAGAGTCGAATCGCCGCTTCAAACATAACCGGTTTGTAACCGATTTCTGCATGTAGATTTCTTCTAACTTCTTCCATGTGCCATCTGATGTAGTCCCCGTGAGAATTTCTTGAAGCGTCGAGTTGCCCAAATATAGCTGAATTATCGAGAGGGCTCTATCATCCATCATCTCCCATACTTTCCCCGTCATCTCCTTCGGTAATCCAGAGATGGTGACCTTCACGCCTAGATTGGACACGATAGTCTTCATCCGCACTTGCAAAGTGCGAAACTCATCATGCCATCATACTTCTCACTATCAAATTTTGCCGACATAACCGCATATGAAATCATGATGATACAAAGCGGTATACTTGACTTGCAAATATAGCTCTGATACCAATTTGTTAGGATAATGGGGAGAATATTCATGTAGAAAAAGAAAACTCATGAGAGAAATAACTAGAGAATAAGAGAAAAATCGTATAATTTACTTAGAGACTACATTGTAAGAATTGGAATACGATTGCAATAGCTATATGTATCTTTATATAGGAGAGAGCCACACTAATTATCAAAATATATCGTCTAAATTAAAGATATAATTACCTAAAATATAATGTAAGGATAGAAATAATCCACCTCCTTCCATTGTCTAAACATTCTCCAAATATTTATTTCCACAGCTTATTCCCTAAAAAATATTACTAGAAAGGAAACATATTATGTTGAGATATTGAGGTATACATAAGAATATCTTTCTGCATCGATTATTAAAATGAGTAATTCACTAAATTTATTCCTATTAGGACGAGGGCGAGAGAAACGAGGGTGAGGGCAGGCGGTGAGAGGTCAGAAGCAATCAGTACGAGGCGGGTGGCTAGAGTCTGATTTCTTCGGCGAGAGAGCTCTGCGAGTTTTCTTCTTGTCCAGTGAGTTAGTTGCCTGTGTGAGTTTTCTTCAGCGCATTTTCTTGGCCACTTAGCTGAAAGCTGCAATTTGCGGTATGTTCCTAATTATTATTTTTGAATCAAAATCCCTTGTTTGATTTGGTGGATGGGGGATTTGAGGGGGGCAAGATTCATGTATTTTGTCATCCCTCAAGAAATTTGAGATTACAAAATACATGGATGAGCTAATCCACTCTATATTATTATTGTTATATTGTTATAGTTGTCGTTTTTGTTACTATTATTATTGTCACAAAATGAGGATTTGGAAGTAAAAGATAAAGTAAATGATGCACAGAAGGCGACGATGAACGAGCCTAAAACTACGCCAACTTTCCAAAACTACTATGGACTTCCAGAATTTATAACGCATCGGTCATTCTAGCCTTCATCAATATAAGATCCCATCTAGATACTTTGAGGACTCCACCTTCACACCGGAACTTGCAATCGATATCTCCGAGAACGCCTAATGAGATCAAATGGACAAACTTGTCCTGCATCTTGATCAAATGGACAACCCCGGCCTGCATCTTAATCTTAAGCGTACCAACACCGGTAATGCAACATAGATGATCGTCTCCCAAAAGAACATCTCCACTAGACGCCTCATATGTGGTGAACCACTCTCGATTCGGGATCATCTGATTTGAATTACCCGAACCCACCCAATTCTTCTCAAATCTTTTTTTCTCATTCGCCACAAAAAGTACCTCAACCTTACCGGATTTAGCCTCGTAAGCTTCTTCCGATAGAACACTGTTATCCGCCTCCTGCTTCTGTTTGAGGTTGTAACAGTCGGCCTTAATGTGTCCCGTATTCTTGCAATAGTTGCTCATCATGTTCTTGTACTTGAATTGCGAATGAGTCTTCTCTAAACTTGAATTTCTCTTCTTACGTCTTCCCCTCTCCACAACCAACCCAATTTCTTGATAACTACCTTCGACCATGGACAAGTTAAAGTCGATACCTGACTTGACTAATAAGTTACTATCGACATCCTCAACGATAAATAACTCCCTGGAATGAAGCATGGTCTCCTTAAACACATCTTATGACTTTGGCGGCATGCACAAGAACATCACGACTCTGTCCTCTTTGTCCATCTTAATACCGATTCTCTCCAAACCATTAAAGAAACAGATATACACCAAAGCATGGACCTTAACAAACATACCTTCTACCATATTCAAAGAGACGAATCGCCACTTCAAACATATATGGTTTGTAACCGATTTCTGCGTATAGATTTCTTCTAACTTCTTTCATGTGCCATCTGATGTAGTCCCCGTGAGAATTTCTTGAAGAGTCGAGTTGCCCAAATATAGCTGAATTGTTGAGAAGGCTCTATCATCCATCATCTCTCATACTTTGCCCATCATCTCCTTCGGTAATCCCGAGATGGCAACCTTCACGCCTAGATTGGACAAGAAAGTCTTCATCTGCACTTGGCAAAGTGCGAAACTTGTCGTGCCATCATACTTCTCACTATCAAATTTTGTTGACATAACTGCATGTGAAATCATGATGATACAAAGTGGTATACTTGACTTCCGGAAGCACAAAGATTGTCGTAACATAGCTCTGATATCAATTTGTTAGGATAATGAGGAGAATATTCATGTAGAGAAAGAAAACTCATGAGAGAAATAACTAGAGAATAATAGAGAAATCGTATAATTAACTTTCTATATTGTAAGAATTGTGATACGATTACAATAGCTATAGGTATCTTTATATAAGAGAGAGCCACATTAATTATCAAAATATATTGTCTAAATTAAAGATATAATTACCTAAAATACAATGCAAGGATGAAAACAATCCACTTCCTTCCATTATCTAAATATTCCCCAAATATTTATTTTCATAGCCTAATCCTTCCCTAGATAATATTACTAGAAAAGAAACATATTAGGTTGAGATATCGAGGCATACATAACAATATCTTTCTGCATCGATTATTAAAATGAGTAATTCACTAAATTTATTCCTATTAGGACGAGGGCGAGAGAAACGAGGGTGAGGGCGGGCGGTGAGAGGTCAGAAGCGATCAGTACAAGGCGGGTGGCGAGAGTCTGATTTCTTCTTGTCCAGTGAGTTAGTTGTCTTTGCGAGTTTTCTTCAACGCATTTTCATGGTCACTTAGCCGAAATCTGCAATTTGCGGTATGTTCCTAATTATTATTTTTGAATCAAAATCCTTTGTTTGATTCGGTGGATGGGGGATTTGAGGGGGCAAGATCCATGTATTTTGTCATCCCTCAAGATATTTGAGATTACAAAATACATGGATGAGCTAATCCACTCTATATTATTATTGTTATATTGTTATAGTTATCGTTTTTGTTACTATTATTATTGTTACAAAATTAGTATTTGGAAGTAAAAGATAAAGTAAAAAGTAGGAAATCTTGTAATAATCCAAAAGTGAGGGATTTGCCGATAAATTTGAGGAAAAAAATAGGGGCTTTCAATTTCTTAATTAACTTTAGCAAGAATAGTAACAAAAACTCCATTTTTTATTTTTTTAGTGACATGATGAATAAAGAATTCAAAAGTGAATTACAACTGCCCGCAAGCTTAAAAAAATATTAATTTCATAGATAATATAATTAACCAAATATTAGACCGTTCGACAATACGGATTATATACAAAATAAGCGGCTGTGTTGAGAAATCCGCCATCTTGAATTGTGAGGGGGATGGTATTTCAATGTTTATCTGACCTCAAAGGAAGGGAAAAAAGTAACCGTCCGAATTTCTTTGATTGACCTTTATGTAGTTGTAGTCGAAATAAATGAAATATGGTATTATTTTAATGAGAAAAACCATAAAAGAGAATTCGAATACCTTCCAAAAGCGAATCTGCTTTCTGTAATGGCAGTTACATTTCATTAGGAAACCATATAGAGAAGTTATCACTTTATGGGGATTCATTTGATGACGCGATCGTATCTTTGCAAGAGATTACTCCTCACCTAAAAACTCAACAACAACGTGCTATGACACTAATAATCGTGATATATGTGAAGCGGTTCGATTTCCAGAAGTGAGAGAAACCATAGCTCTGACCTTCAAAAATAACTCATACACTGATGCAAGCAAGAAACTTCCAGACAAATTTCTAAGGACACTTCCAAAGAATTTAGTTATATGTATTCGGAAGTGGAAAAATAATTCGGAGAATTTAGCGGACAAAGCAGATAAAGATTTGAATTTCAATTATAGATATTCAGTCGATACAGAAGGCACGGTTTAGTTGAATGACATTTTAGTGTTGAAACTTTCAATGGAGTTGTGGATCGAAATGTTGCAAAAAATAAATGGAAAGATTAAGGAAAGAATGAAACCGGTTTAGAGTGGAAAATGACTGGTGAACCGCCTGAAGGAAATTTAACTTGGGAGTGGAGGTCTGATTACGTTATTGAAAATAGAGGGAAACAAAAGTGGAGGGGTAATTACGCAAACCACGGAAATAAGGGAGGAAAACGTAATTACGCGACTATGTCATGTGCTAGATCCGTCACGCCAAGTCGGTCTTAGTCAATGCATGATAGCGATGAAAATAATAATTCTAATGGGTCAGAATTGGAAATGGGTGAAACGGGTCAGGACTCGATAATGCCTGCAGGGATGTGTGATTATGAGTATTTGGAGGACGAGGGCAAAACGATCTTTTATGACGTGGAGAATGATGGTGAGGTGGTGAGTGGAGAGTATTTCGATGATATGGCGTATTTTGATGAAACGGCAATGGATATTAAGTATGACATTAAAAAATTAGTTTCTATATCACATTTGATTATATAAGAATGGATAACTTTATACAAATAAATTGAGATAATTTCATATATGCCACTACAAAAACTCGAAATATCATATTTGCCATTATAAAAACTTAAATATCATATTTACCATCATAAAAACTTAAAAATATCATATATGCCATTACAAAATCTAAAATATCATATTTGCCATTACAAAAACTTAATATATCAAATTTGCCATTAAATTTACTCAAAACTTAACACCATTTATTTTTTCCATTAAAGTTAACGGTCCAATCTTATAATTACCATTATATCCCTAAATTCATTTTATGAATTACATTCATATTAAGCATCTCTCTCTCTCTCTCTCTCTCTCTCTCTCTCTCTCTCTCTCTTCATGATTTAGATTCATATATAAGAAAAAAATCTTTCTTTTAATTTGAAGTCAAAAGAATTTGATATGAGAGAAATTAATTGATTATTTTTTTAAATAATTTTTTTTCCTCGTGTCAAATTATTTTGACTAACAAATTGAAGTGAAGATTATTTTTGTTTATATATGAATTTCAATCATGTAGAGCTCGATATAGAGAGAGAAAAAGAGATCATCAAACGAATTTTTAATATGAAATCTAATTCATTAATTAAATTTAGGGGTATAATGGTAATTATAAGATTGGACCGTTAATTTTAACGGAAAAAAGGATGATTTTAAGTTTTGAATAAATTTGATGGCAAATATGATATATTAAGTTTTTGTAATGGCAAATTTGATATTTAAGATTTTGTAATGGCATATATGATATTTTTAAGTTTTTACAATGGCAAATGTGATATTTAAGTTTTTGTAATGGCAAATATGATATTTTGAGTTTTTGTAATGGAATATATAAAATTATCCACAACTAAATTTACGTATATGAAATAAAATAATATAAATAATAAATTCATAAAAAAAAAAAAAAACAATAATCCAAAAAATAATTTGGATTATTAATTTATAATCTAATTAATTTATGTTTTCATTAAGATTTCTAAATTTTTTTATCTTTTTAGTTTTCTTGTGTCGTTATCTATTGACATATTATATAAAAAAATCAAGTATTAATCAGGCGATGAAGGAGATCTAAACACTAAAAATAAATGATAATTTATTTCATAGATTTTAGTTGAAACCCCATAAGACTTAATTATAGATGATTGACTTTAAAAAATATAAAAGTAATTATTATATTTAGCATGATTTGTAAAAAGAAAATATGGTATTATATATATATATATATATATATATATATATATATATATATATATATATATATATATATATATATATAGAAGAGAGAGAGAGAGAGAGAGAGAGAGAGAGAGAGAGAGAGAGAGAGAGAGAGAGAGAGTATGTTTGCTATACATAAGAAAATATAACATGATTCATTTTCGCAAAAAAGTGCACCGTTATTTTTCTTATTTATATTTTCTTAGTTATTAAAATATACATATTATCCGTAAAACATTAAGTAATATAATATAATTTTTAATATTCTGAATTTTATTTGATATAATAGTTCTCACATAATTGAAAATATAATACGAAACATTAATCTAACCGACTATGTGATATTGTTGTAATAATTTAAATAAAAAACTAATATTTGAAAAAAAATTGATTCAACGGCCGAAATGAAATTTGACGATAGGTCTCTTGAGAATACTTAAAGAAAGATGAAAAATAAAGTATAAGATATAACTTAATAAACATATAATTTTTTTACATGTTATTTTATATAGCCTTTATAGTTTATTTACATATTTTAGCAAGAAAATAAATAAATTAGAACCATAACAATATGAAACTCAAAATAAAGAGAAAATTTCAACAAATTTATATTTGATGATTTTAACATGAGAAATAAAATATTTCATTAAGAATTATAATTTTTTAAAGAAGAAAAGAAAAATTATTTATATTTTAATAAGTGAACTATTCATTAACTATTGATATTAATAATTGGAAAAAAAATTTGCAGGTATTTCAATTCCATTTGAAGCGAATCCGCGAAATAAAGAATTTGGGTTGAGTGGAGATGCTTGCAAAAAACCGTAATGATAATGAATTATTTGGAGTTGAATTTATGATTTGAATCTCATGTCTTTTGGCTTAAATGATAATGAATTAGTTTAGATTTGTTTTAACAGTCCAAAATAAATGCCGCATGACAAAACGGAAATATCAAATGAAACATAACTCAATACAAAAGTAATGACCATGAAAAAAACAAAATATCAAAATCAGTTTCTGTTCCCGAAATAAAAAAAACGAAAGATACATAAATATGAAAATAGTCGTTTAACATTTTTTTTAAAGTTTTCGGAGGCTATTGCCTCGACGGAAATACTATTAAATAATAAAATAAATTTTTACATACAAGCCACCACAATATTTACATCACATAAAGCAAACTACAATAAAGAGA
This sequence comes from Juncus inflexus, assembly GCA_024447665.1. Lineage (NCBI taxonomy): Eukaryota > Viridiplantae > Streptophyta > Magnoliopsida > Poales > Juncaceae > Juncus > Juncus inflexus. The sequence continues at coordinate 4,279,306 of JAJHPC010000003.1, forward strand.
AGTTAAAAATAAGGAGAACAAGAAATCTAAGGTTATGCTAGCAGAACCGCTTCTGGGGGATAAGCAGAGTTTTGGTCATGAAGATCTTGTAGCTCTTTTCAGATTAACCAACACGTACTCAGCCATTCAGTATCCCACTTTTTTTTTTCTTCTTTCTCGAGGTTAGCTCTTGCGCTGGTCCAGAAAGTTTCTACGGATGTGGAATTGGAGGAGTTTTGATTTTTTTCATTGTTGATATTCTGGATGAAAAATCACAATGAAGAAAAATGTGAGGTGATGTTTCCGTGAATTGGTGTTGGCATTGCACACATGCACCTTGGTTTGGCCATCCCTTCTTTTGTAGGTTTTCTTGAGACATTAACCTATCTAACATCAGCCACCCGAAGAATCATATCTTTTTCGGGCATTTTATCTTCAATATTCGTGTTTTTGTTTTTTGAGGTTGAGCATGATTGGTGTAGAAGCTTGTAAGCCGATTGTGTCGTGAATTAATACTCGTTTAACATATTTATATTGAAACCTCATAACAAAAAATAATGCCAATGTGTGAACATCATGAAGCCATGAGTGCATGAAATCACGTAGAACTGTATGAAAGTATTAAAAAGAGGTGTTTGATCAAAACACGGGAAGTTATAAAAATAATGAATAAAATATTTAGATGATATATTTTGTTCTATTATGTTTATACCGTACAATTATGTTTTATTAGCAATTCGTGATTATTAGAAAAAATTAAATAAAAAATATAAGTCTAGATATAGCATGAACACCTTTATGATATGTTATATATAATTTTTTTAACCATTATAATTATATCATATGTGTCATGTGTGCATCTATAAAAAAAATATTTTGAAAAAAATACATATATTAGTAAATTTTTAAATATATAACTTTTTAGATATATTTTTTGAATTTGTACTCATTTTATTAAGAAATGTGTTCCACTAAATTTGAATTTTATTTGTATTATGTTGTATGCAAAATTTTGTCTTGGCAAACTTTGCAATCTAAATAATTCGAGAGATGTAAAGAAGTGAACCAAATCCTATCCAACCCGTGCAAAAATCCACTGCTGAGAGGATTTTCAAAAAGCCAAGAAAAATGCAACTTTTGATGGTTTAGGATCCAAATTCATAGAAACCTATGCATCATTTATACATGGTCCGAACAACAAAAAATTTGATTCCGCGCAAATCATACAAACTCCACTTCCTACTCTCCAAAACTGCACAAGCGAACAGGCCTAAGGTCATCTCTGTATCCTTCAAGCTTCACTTCAGAGTCCAGATTGATTATTACAAAACGTAGAAATTACTGACTACTCGTCATACGAAGTGATACAAATACAATCCCTACATTCAAACCATCATAATAATCCGTACGAACTCACTGTGCAGTACACTCACACTCGGATGAAAGAAACCACAAAAATGGCCGTGGCTTATCCCAATCTTATCACGCCCAAATCCAAGTCGCCACACACCAAACGAGTGGTCTTCACTCCCACTCATCTCTCTACTAAACCCAAATCAAACAAACAAATCTTCTTCAAGTAACCTTGGTTGGTTAAGTTCTGGACTGTGATGGCCTCAACCGCCACGTGTGCACTAGCTACTCCGGCGGTGGCCGACGGGAAGACGGTCGCGCGTGCTCAGACGACGCATGCCGTCGGACTTCCGGCGTTGCCTGCCTCGCCGGCTGGCGTGGCTTCCGTTGGGAGATTCCCCGCTGCTTCTTACTGTAAGACTGGCTAAGCAATGGGAGTGTGAATTACTTAGTAATTGTCGGTTTTTGTTGTTGATTTGTTGCTTGATTGATTAATTAGGTCGTAAAATGGCGAGGAATATGATGGGAATGGCTACTGCATCAGGAGAAGCATCGACTCAAGTTGGAACTACTACTGAACTTCCTGAAATTATAAAAACTGTACAAGAAGCGGTAAGCGTTTCTCCCATTTTGATAATTTTTTTCATAAAAAGAAGCATTTTTGTAAGAATCATTTGTAAGTATAGATTATATATAATCGTATTTTATTTCAATTTTATGCCTATATTTTAAACAGTGGGACAAAGTTGAGGATAAATATGCTGCTTCTGCATTAGGAGTTGCTGGATTTATTGCACTATGGAGCAGCGCTGGAATGATATCAGTAATATTATTTTATTAAATTAATTTTTTTTCAGACTTGTGATTTTTTGAATAATAATTAAATGCAGGCAATAGATAGGCTTCCTGTTATACCTGGTGTGATGGAGCTTGTTGGAATTGGTTATACAGGGGTAATTTATCTTTTCTATTTTCGTATTAGTTTTAATTTTTTAATTTAGGTTTAATCGTGTTAATAATAAATTATTTTTTTTTTTGTGTGTTTTGTTGATTTAAACAGTGGTTTGCATATAAGAACTTAGTCTTCAAGCCTGACAGGTTAGTTTGAACTTTCAAATTATGTATTTTTGTTTTCTAAATCTTATGTTGAATTTATTTGTTTTTGTCAAATTAAAACATTCATGTTTCAAAATTGCATAAATTTACATTATTTGATGTGTAATTATTAATTTTCAGGCAAGCTTTGAAAGCGAAGATAAAATGTCTCTACAATGATATGCTTGGAAGCAGCTAATGTCTCTATTATTCTGCAAATATAATTTTAAAGAGAAAAAAAATGCCATTTTCTATTATTCCGTGATTTTTTTACTTTTATATTTATATCATATTCTAACATTAGAAAATGTAACGAATAAAAAAAAGATCCAGTGGAAATTTTATATGCTCATATACATCTTTAATGCAATGAGAATAAGAGATATAATGTGAGGACGGATTTTATTCCAACATATATATATATATATATATATATCATTCATTACTCATTAGTGAAGTAATTCTATAAAATTTTGATAAATGCTCTATCCAGACCATACAATAATAAACAAATATTACTAATAATAATTGTAGTAAAAATAAATAAATAAACATGAGGCCATTTTATTGGGCAGACAACAAGTATCAGGGGCATTGAAAAGTGACTTTTTTTACAAAGTAGCGCTCTTTTGAAAAATAATTCAATAGATAACATTTTTCTGAAAATAATTATTTATCTAGCACTTCCGTCATCATCACGGGCGGAGCTAGACATATTTTTCCTTTTACTTATCCCGACCATTTGACAATCCTAAACATGCTTACTTAGGCAAAATAGGCAGTTCTGCCAAGACCTCTGGCGGAACCGCCTATTTTATATATATATTTTTTTTGCCTTTAAACAACCATGAAAATTACAAAAAAAAAAATGTTATTGTTCCGCCAAAGCTGGTGGCAGAACAGTGAACAATACCATTTTTTTGCTAGTTCTTTCCACATTAAGCATATCATTCATACGGGACCAAGAGTCAATCAAACGAAAGAGAATTGAATGATGAAGTATCAAAATTCTATGATTGTAACATACCAAAGTTGCAACAAATAAAGGAGTCATGATCTGATGATACCTTTATAATATCCCTATAAATGAGGAATAATAATTCATAATACTCCCAAAATGAATAAAAATATCAAAATTTGATCATCAGATCTTACTGCCTACCAATTGACACACTCAAATGAAAAAATAAAAATAAAAACGAAAGTCCATAATTTATTTATGTTTTGAGCAGCAATCAAAACTACAGACACACTCAAACAAAAAAATAAAAATAAAAAAATAAAGTCCAGAATTTATTTATGTTTTGAGCAACAACTTCCAAAACTTACCACCCAATAATAAAACCTAAACATCACTACCTATAATAACTCTCATCAATAACATTATCTCAAATTCTCCCCTAATAAATCATAATGTTGTTCTAAGTGAGATACTTCTTGAGAGTCTCATACATCAAGAAAACAATGCCAACACTCGGCACGACTTTATAGTACTCATACAGAATGTCTCTGTACAGCCCTCTGAACTATATTGTATATACACGCCTTCTTCCATCCTCTTCTTCCAACTGCATTCTTCTGCGCACCAAGTCCAGCGGAAATATCGCTACATCAGTTAAATGAAAATGAAAATGAAAATTAAGTTATAGTATTCAAATTGAAATTGCAAAAAAGCCCCTATATTATGTTGAAATTACAAGAAAGCCCCTACATTAACTGGAAATTGCAAAAAAAATTTAACAAAAAAAGACAATGTTTATATTTTTTTTATTGGCCTCTAAATAGCCATGAAAATTTAGCAAAAAAAAAAAAATTGTTACTGTTCACTGTTCCGCCACCAGCTCTGGCGGAACAGTGAACAATAACAAATTTTTTTTTACTAAATTTTCATGACTGTTTAGAGGTAAAAAATAATATAAAATAGGCGGTTCTAACAGAGGCTCTGTCGGAACTATCTTTTTTGCCTAATTAAGCATGTTTAAGACTGTCATAGGCAGTTCCGCCAAAGGTTCTACTATAGTTCCGTCAGAATCTTTGACGGAAGTACTAAATAAATAATTATTTTCATAAGAGTGCTATCTGTTGAATTATTTTTTAAAGGAGGGTTACTTTGAAAAAAAAAAGCCTTAAAAAGTTAAAAGTGATATAACAGTATCCATATCGGAAAGAGAGTCAACGCGGGCCAGAAAAATAAAGATGATTGATTCGGATTCCCTATGAACCCAACTGCAACAAGTCCTTGATTTTTTACATCTTTTCTTTTTGATCTGTCTTCATCCAGTTGAAATTTGTTGACGGTTTATCGGCTATTTATCTTGATGATCGTGTTAAACGATTGATGGATTTATTGCACTACGGTCTTCACTCGCGCCAAAATCGCCACTCATATCTCTTACTAAACCCAAATCGAACAAACAAATTTTAACGGAGCTATTTTTTCTCTCAGGTGAAGAATTAAACATGCACTGTTTATAAAGCACAGAGACTAAAAAAAAGCTAAATAAAGAATATAGAGACTAAACGTGCAAGCATTTGAAGTAGAGGGACTAACGGTGCATTAGACTGGTTTCGTTCTCTTCTTTCTCTCAGGCCATTATCCCGTCGCTCTCTCTCTCCGCCCCTTATCCCGTCTCTCTCTCTCGCATCCAACAGAGTCCAAGATTTATCATTTTCCTGCTCGAGGGTTGCGGACCTTGCGGTTACACCTGTGATGTTTCTCCGCCTGACAAAGAAGAGAGAATATCTATCATGCGGTTTGCTAAATTTGCTGTTTAGGTAAACTTTCTCTATGTTCTTCTCAATATTCCTCTTATTTGTCACGAATTGACATCAATTTGTGAATTAATTTTGTGAGCTTGGTTGGAATTGGGAGTAAATGTTCGTCTTATAAACAAAATTACTATCAATTCCAACCAAAAAATGTTCGTCTTAATTTTATGACAGTAATTTTGTTGTCACCACATGTTATGCAGTTAGTTTGTTTTATCTTGTTCTGGCAAATGGTTAGTGTGCTTTTTGATTTTTTGGTGTTCAATCTAAAAGTTGAGCTCAATCTGGAGCAAAATGAACTTAATTGAGCCTTAATTAAGATAATTTCAAAATTAAAAAACCAATCTTTAATTGTGGCCAAGATACATGCATTAATTTCTTGTTAGCATCACTGATACTGCAATCATTTTATTATTTTTCAGTTTTAGATGATTCTTGTTTTGTTCATAGGTCGTGTGGATATAATGGTAGTCCGAATTTCTCACCAGCAAAGAAACTATGAATTCGTACCGCAGAGAATTATATATATGTATCTATAATAATGGCATCAGAAGGATTATTTTCTTTTACTTATGATTATGCATGTTTTTTGTTGGGTGTTGCTTTAGTATTTCTAAATTATATATATTTTTTATTTTTTGCAGGCATAGAGATGATTGGCAACCTCGTAACTTGTTGATTTGAAGATAGTTGAAAATTTTATGCAAGTAGTAGGATTATTATTCGGAGTTTGATTTTGATAAACGGAATAGCATCTTATCAATGTTACAAAAGTCTAATATAGAGTTTCAATTGAAGTTTTTTTGTATAGATTGATGGTCTCAGAGTACCATTTCATTTAAACAGAGGAACATCGTACCATGGTACAATGGATAACAAAATTTATTAAAAATACTTTGATTATCAAATTTACTAAAAATACTTTGATTATATTGATAATGTTCTTTTTTCCTTTATTATAAATTTATAGAAACATCAGAAAGCAAACTACATTGAAGAAAAAGTCTTAGAGTGCTTAATTTCTGAATAACACAATAACAACCCAAGTATAAACTGTAATCATTTTTCAAATACGCAAATATTATCATGCCATGCAACTCTTGAAGTTATCTTATAAAGGAGCTTCAAACCGATCTCCGATTCCATCTAGAAAGCAGAACCTCACAATCTATATTTACAAAGAAATTATGATATTATTATTTAGTTTAAAGGAGAGCTTTCTTCTCATACAAACAGATGCATTTGAATGTGTCTTAATCTGCCTTTTCCTCCATCTTCCTTTTCCCAAGTTATAGATCTTCCTCTGCTTCCTACTAATGGATACACAATACTTTAGTTAATGATTAACTACAATATAATATACATCTCATTTTCATCATTGAAAGAATAAAAGAAAAAGGAAAGTTATAATCAATACATTGCACTCTTAAATTATATTAAAAATAGATGCTTGTCCAACAATATGTATCTTAACTAGGCAATTGCCTACTTAAAACCTAAACTTCTAATCATATCTTGTATTACTGTCAGTCAGCACCTCTACATGGTTATCTCCGAAACCCAAAACCAACTTTTATAATTATGTGTATAATGTAGAAAAGAACAAAGCAATAAATCGGTGGATTGCTTAAGGAAAGCTTTTAGAATAATTATGTTTACCATTTCAGAATAATATTAATGGATTTAGAGGTTAATGCAAAATGCAAATTTTAATAATAATTCAAAAAAATAAAGTATATTAATTAATTACCATGTGGGAGGGATAGCTTCAACCTATTGTCCTTCTCAGAAGGGTATAAAGATACTTTGCGCACCTAACCTTGAGAAGCATGAAGGAAGGGCGGTGGTGTGGGCAGGCCGGCAGCGTGAGCAGCACGGGGGCAGGCGAGCAGCGTTTTCCTTTTCGGCGAGGATTGCTGAGCGGCACGACATAAGAACTCATGAAAATAACGCTTTGCCCTTCCAGCCCAACTCGCCCAAATGAGGGGTTGAAATTACTATTTTTCCCCTCTGTTCCAACTGGCCCCAAAGAGGGGTTGAAATTACATCTTTGCATCTCTCGCCCAACTGGCCCAAAAGAAAAAAATATAATTACCAATTTACCCCTCTGTTCCGACCGGCCCAAAAGAGGAGTTGAAATTACTATTTTGCCCCTCTGGACCGAATGGGCCAAAAGAGGATTTGAAATTACTGTTTTGCCCCTCATGACCGGCTAGTTTGATCTGGGTACATGAAAACGATTCGGTTTTTGCTTCATCTGTGGTTTGTATATTTTCTTTTATTTAGCTATTCGTTTTTTTGGTTGAGATTTGAATTTGAATCTAGGGTTTGTTGTTTGGGTTGTTCTTTGAAGAATGATGGTCAGGTTTGATTGGATCAGAAGGTTTGAGCTCGCCCAATGAGCCCCTTGATTTAACTGACATTAAATAGTTAAAATTGAATTATCATGACAAACAAACATGAACTTTTCTTGATTGCTAAATAATATCAGATTGTTTTTCTTTTGTTATCTTTTTTTATTATTGGAATGCCATAGTTTTATGAGTTATCGAAAGTGTGAATTTGAAATTTTTGCAAGAAAAGAGATGAAAGAAAAGAGTATATATAACCTTCTTGAGTGTTTTTATTTAGGGTTTCAGATTTGGACTTAGTTTTGGCGAGCTGAAGCTCGTATTTCATAGTACATAACGCCACCTCAGCTTCCAGCCACAGATTCTTATACATCTCTGCCTGCTTATCACTATGTCCTTTCGGCAACTTTTCCACACCCTAAATAAATAAATAAATTTAAATATTTCAGAAAATAGTAGAAGAAGCATTTTTTCGGGAGCAGCTTTATAAAGTCTCGTAATATCACAAACAAATTGATGTGAAAGTTATTCATGTGGATTTAAATGAGAGTTTTACCTGTAAAATGGCTTTCTTATAATCATTATTGCTGAGTTGGGATGCTGAATTAATCTGATTTTTTTCTCTCACTAATGGCTTGCTCAGAATATCCACATGCCTTTATATTGTCATAAATTTTCCAAGTCTTTATCTTCAAAAAAGGAGGGAGAAGTTTAATATAATTAGACAATCTAAAGAAAAAAGTATTAAAACAAAGAGAATCTAATTTTTTTAAGAACTAACATTTTTATATTTATTCCCTCCAATAAAAGACTTCAAATTCTGTATCGCACCGTTCAAAAGCTCAGATTCCAAATCCCCCAATTCAAAATCCTCACCACAAATCCCCAAAAGAACTTGCGACAAATCATGCATTGAATTTATTAGCAATTTCACATCCATTTTTGAACCCAAAATTTCATTCTTTTTGTTTTTCTCACAAGAAACACTCTCTAGTTTGTTCGAACTGGATTCCTCCAGTTCAGATCTCAAAATCGTCTTTTCCTCCTTAGGTTTCTCTTCCAACCAGTGTTGCAGAAATCGGAATTAATCGGCGATTAATCACTAATCGGCCCAAAACGTGCAGGAAAAGCCCTAATCGGTAGAAAAAATGGCCAGCCGTTTTGGGTCCGATTTGGGCCCTTTTTTATACCGATTAGGCCCAAAAAATCATTTTTTTTAATTTTAATTTTGGCCCGGCCCGTTAACCTCAATAACCCCCAATTTCTTTCGACTTTTTTTTTTATAGCACTATTTGCCAAAATAAAGCAACAGTTGCCACTGGTTTGAAAATAATGTGGTAACTACTATTTTCGCCACTATTAGTGGCGGAACAACCTGTGTTCCGCCACTAGTAGTGGCGGAACGTATAGATTTTCGGCTCGCCAAAAAAACGGTCCATTTGACGCACTAAACGTGGTTAATTAGTATTAAAAATATTGTTCCGCCACTAGTAGTGGCGGAACATGTTAAAATATTTCATTAAAGATTAACATGGCTCATGAATGGGCAATTAGCGTAAAAATTGAAGAATTACTATGTTCCGTCACTATTAGTGGCGGAACAGGGCCAAATGAACTTCTTAAATCTGACTTAAAAAACGCAGAAAAAACCACCTGTTCCGCCACTGTAAGTGGCGGAACAGGTGAAAATACTCTCTGTTCCGCCACTAGTAGTGGCGGAACATGTGGTTTTTTCACCTGTTCCGCCACTTATAGTGGCGGAACAGCCCAAATGAACTTTTTAAATCTGACTTAAAAAACGCAGAAAAATTCACCTGTTCCGCCATTATAAGTGGCGGAACAGGTGAAAATACCCTCTGTTCCGCCACTATAGTGGCGAAACAGGCTATTAAACCGAAAAAATCCCATTTTTCTCTGTTCTGCCACTAGTAGTGGCGGAACAGGTGCATATTTCACCTGTTCCGCCACTTGTAGTGGCGGAACAGGCTATTAAAAGCAAAAAAATCCCATTTTTATTGCTCTTTCTCTCTCCGCTTCCCCCATTTTTATTGTCCATACCCGACGGAACACAAAAAAGGGCGAAAATTTGGGTGATTTTTGAGTGAAAAAATTCTAAAAAAAGTGAAAATTAGAGGAGAAAGGAAGAATTAGAAGGAAGAAAAAGAGAAAGGTAATTGATTTTATTTTATTTTGAGTTTAGGTTTAGGTGTTAGTTTTGGTATTTTTTTGAATTGATTGAAATTAGGATAAAATAAGTTTGAATTAATTGAAGTTAGATTAATTTGTTTGATTTGTTAGATTAATTGGTTTGATTTGTTAGATTAACTTGTTTGATTTATTTAAAATAATTTATTTGAAATTATTGATTAAAATTAATAATTATTTTTTCAAATATGGTGAAATATGAATAAGGAAGGTTAAGGAGAAGAAGAAGGTGCAGGTGAAGGTGAAGGTGAATCAAGAAGATATTAGATATTAGATATTTTAGAAGAAGAGGAAAATTAGAGAAGGCAAAAGCAAGTTAAAGAAAAGGAAGAAGAAAGTAGGTAATTTAGTAAAGAATTATTTTTTAAACTTATTAATTAGTTCAATTTAGTATATATTTTTTTGACTTGTTGAAATATTATTGTAATTAGGAAAAAGAATAGATATTTGAAAGACGATGGCACAAAACTCGCAATATTTCTATATTACGATGGTCGGATTGTTCGTAACAACAACGGCCGCAGCATTTACGAGCCATCCGAGCCTCGTCGTCTTACCGGAAAGTACAGACTTCAAATAGAAATTATGTCCAATTGTGTTATGAAATTTATGAAAATATTGGTTGGTCGTCCAATGACACTCTTTTAATTCGAGGTAAATACCCTTATCTTAGCGGCAACGAATGGCATTTTAGACCAGTAAAAATTACGAATGACAGACAACTAATTCAATTTGCTGAGCGCGTCAAGAAGTGTTGGTCTAGAATTAGAAATATATGTTGATCGAGAACCAAATAAAGAATCCCATATAGGAACTAGTAGTAGAACAACTGTAGTTGCAAATGTGGATGAGAATGAAATGAATATTGGAGATTGTCAGGGTCAATTTCCGATATTTGATAGGAGGGTATTAGAAGATGAAGATGATGAAGATGAATTAGATGAGGAACCAGAAATGGGTCCAGAAGATGAAGAAGAAATATATGGAGATGGCGAAGCAGAAAGGGAGGGAATGAACTATCAGACGGGATTTATTTATACAGAAGATGGTCAAATGGGTAATGTGGGGACTTTCGGCAATCCGCCACTATAAGTGGCGGAACAGGTGAAAAAACCACATGTTCCGCCGCTACTAGTGGCGGAACAGAGAGTATTTTCATTTGTTCCGCCACTTACAGTGGCGGAACAGGGTGGTTTTTTCTACGTTTTTTAAGTCAGATTTAAGAAGTTCATTTGGCCTGTTCCGCCACTAATAGTGGCAGAACATAGTAATTCTTCAATTTTTACGCTAATTGCCCATTCATGAGCCATGTTAATCTTTAATGAAATATTTTAACATGTTCCGCCTCTACTAGTGGCGGAACAAGATTTTTAATACTAATTAACCACGTTTAGTGCGTCAAATGGACCGTTTTTGGCAGAACTGAAAATCTATCTGTTCCGCCACTACTAGTGGCGGAACACAGGTTGTTCCGCCACTAATAGTGGCGGAAATGGTAGTTACCACATTATTTTCAAACCAGTGGCAACTGTTGCTTTATTTTGGCAAATAGTGCTATAAAAAAAAAAGTCATTTCTTTCCGTCTCCTTCCTCAGTTCCTTCGCCCCTGACTCCAGCACCGCTGCCTCCTCTCCTCTCTTCTTCGCAGCTGCACTCGACGTCTCCCCTTCTCAGCACCGCGGCGGCGCACCATCACCGGCGAGTGGCGACGCCCTCCTCTTCTCCTCTGCCTCCACTCTCCAGTGAGTCCTTCTCTTTCTCTCCCTCTTACTCTCAATCTCTCCTCTGTCACTGACTCACTCTGTGACCTCTCTCCCTCTTTCTCTCGTTCTCTTTGTCCCTCTTTCTCTTAATCTCTCCTCTGTCAATCTAATTAGGGATTTATTTTTTTAATTGTTAATTATCCTAATTTATTTTGTTAATTTATTAATTAGGGATTTATTTTGTGTTCTTCTTTGCTAATTAGGAATTTATTTAGGTTGATTAATGGATTCTCAATCTAATGCAAATGAGAGTGGATCTAGCGCCGCCAATAAATGCGGTTCCGATGGTTCAAGAGATGTTGGGCGGAATTATGGTGAGATTGCTAATCGAGCTATAAGTTTAGACAGGTTGAGATGCAACTTTTGCCAGAAAGTTGTTGGTTCTGGCGTCAACCGTCTTAAGAAGCACATTGCCGGAGTAGGTTTTCAATCACGTAAAATTATTGACTTTTTTTATTTTTTAGAAAACCTAAATTTATTAACTTTTTTCTTTGCAAAATTGTTGTAGGTAAAGGGGGATGTAAAGGCGTGTCCTAGTGCCACAGATGAAGCCAGAAAAATTTGTAGTGAAGCACTAAAAGCTGTAGAAGAGGGAAAACGGCAGAAAACTATACAAAATGCGAATCTGAGAAAAGAAGTTTTCTTGAGAGATACTAGCGATAGTAGTGTGGGGAATGAACCAAGTCAAGAAACTATTATGCATGCACCAGCATCGATTAATCATGGTGATTTGGTCAGATTTGTCGAGATTAACCCGGTGGATCCAACGAAAATGACACGACAACAGAAATTAGGGAATATAATGAACAAAGAAAAAGTGCATGCCTTGAAACGGTATATAGCACGTTGGGTGTATGTGTCGGGTGTTTCTTTTAATTCAATTCAAAATAATGCTTTCGTTCAATTGTTAGAGGCCACGGGGCAATTTGGTCTAGGCGGTATGCCACCTACCCGATATGAATTGAGTAATCCTCTTTTAGGTGAAGAAGTTGATACGGTGAAGCTAATGTTTCAAAGGCATCAAGAGGAATGGAATCATACCGATTGTTCTATTATGACCGACGCTTGGAGTGATCGCAAGAGGCGTAGCGTAATGAATATGTGTGTGCATTGTAGGGAGGGGGTATCTTTCTTTGATTCGAAAGAGGCTTCGGGTGACGCGCATACAGGTCAATACATTTTCGAATTTGTGGATCAATGCATTGAAAAAATTGGGGCAAACAAGGTTATTCAAGTCGTAACGGATAATGCATCAAATAATATGGCGGTGGCCAGTTTGTTGCTACAAAAGAGGCCCACAATCTTTTGGACCGGGTGCGCCACTCATAGCATTAACTTGATTCTTGAAGGGATTAGTAAACTACCGAAATATAAGAGTTTAATTGATAAGGCAAGAAATGTAACTACTTTTATTTATTCGCACCACAAAATTTTAAGTGTGATGAGGAGTTACACAAATGATGAAATAGTCCGTCCCAGGATAACCCATTTCGCGAGTACGTACCTTACCATAAAAAGTTTGACGGACAAGAAGATGGAATTACGGATGATGTATCTTTCGGACGAATGGCTAAAGGGCAAGAGATACAAGAGATATTGATGAATATAAATTTTTGGGACGGAATGTCGTCACTTTTCGTTAAGGTTCTTCGAATCACGGATGGTGATAGGAGATCGATGCCTTGGTTGTATGGAGAATTTGAAAAAGTGAAAAGTCACATCAAGGAAGTAGTGTTTAGAAGTGTCGATAGGCTTTACAAACCCGTCATGGATGTTATTGAAGAGAAGTGCACGAATAGAGATGGAGGCACATCTAATGGTAGATTGGATGGAGATTTGCATTTAGCGGCTTATCTCTTAAATCCATTTTATTTAAAGAAACAAGATCATTATTCCGTTTTAGCATCAAAAACAATATTTGTAAGAGCATTAATAAAATGTACGGATAAATTTTTTCCTCCCGATGATAATATTGATTTGAATAATTCGGTGCATGATGATGAGCTTCCCAAGTATAGAGGAAAGAAAGACTTGTTTGGAAGACCCGGGGCGACAAATGCCGTGATAAAATCTACTATTGATACGTTCAATCCCGGTAAGCAAAAATTACTCATTTATCTTAATACATTAATTGATATATTAATTAACTTCATTTTTTGTTTTTTATTCTAGTTGAATGGTGGATAACTTATGGTGTTGATGCACCGAATTTGAGAGAAATGGCGATAAAAATTCTTTCGTTAACAACTAGTTCATCCGGATGTGAGCGAAATTGGAGTACCTTTGAAGGGGTATGATTTATCAATATATTTTTTTTTAATTTAATTGAAAATTTGCCACCTAAACTAACATATATTTTCTTTTCTTTTGTATAGATTCATACAAAAAAGAGAAATAAGTTGACGTCATCAAAATTAAATCAATTGATGTATGTACAATTCAATGCGAGATTGATGGATGCATGAAAGAAGAAAAAAGAGGGTGCCACGATTGAAGATGCAATTTCTTCTCCTGAATCTCGTACCGCTCGTCATTGGAAAAGTCTCGATTGTGATGATGACTACGATAGTGATTATGAGAATATAGATATTATGGATGTTGATGATGATGATATTGAATCAAGCGGTTCTGATGAGGAAGAAACAGGGGTGTCGGCTACATTGGGTTCTTCTTTTGGTGATGTTAACGTGCATGATTTCGAGATTTAGTTATTTTGTTAAATCATGTCTTATGTTTGTTTATGTTTTATTTTGGAATTTGATATGTGTTTTTTGTTTGAACTTTGATGTGTGTTATTTGTTTGGATTATGTTTTAATTTGAATTACGTATTTGAATATCGTTTATGTTTTAATTGGAATTATTTATTTGAACTTTAAATTATATGTGTTGTTAGATTATGAGTTTCGGATATTGAATATTTTTGTTATAAACGATAATATTATTTGAAATATATATAAATATTCAGGCCGATTAGGTCAAATCGATTAATTCCGATTAATCTCGATTACTCCCCTACTCATAAATTTTCGGCCCGTCCGATTTATCCCGATTAACAATTTCTGCAACATTGCTTCAGACAGCTCAACAACAACAGACTTCAACTTCTTATCGACAAAACTAGGGTGGTTTTCATTTTCCGATGGAGCGGTGGGAAAATTACTGTTTTGCCCCTCGGAAAAGGTCTGCTGCTGAGCTGGCATGCCCTTTCAGCACGGCGAGTCCACGTCATCGCTCCGCTGATCTGGCAAAACCTTATTTTCTCACTCGTACCAGTACTAGTACTCTTCAACAGCTCATCCAAACTGGTACTGCATTTCACCTTCAACTTTTCAGTACCAGTCTCATTCTTTATTACTCGGTGCTTTTATACTCACTCTCACTTTCGGTACCGGTACCAGTATGGGCGATACATGTGCCGTCCCTTTCTTATCGCTATTCTGCATATAATCAAAATAGTCAAAGGATATCCTACACGGGTCAAACGGGACGGGCCGGGTCAGGCTGGACCGGCTGGCCCATCTACTTATCATAAGGAGATGATGCTACGGAAAAGGAATCGGAAAAAACTTCCTTTAACATGGGGCCCACTAGCCACGACTGACGACCTGAATCCTATAAAAAACGGGTCGGATGTGGATTCAGGTACGAAACAGCACGGGTTTGGTAGCGGGTTGGTACGGGATGTCGTGGGATTTGTAGGCGGGTCGAAGTAGGAGGGGAAGTTCAGTGAGGGTCTTGTACCTGCATTCAAAAGAGGAGAAAAAAAAATTGGGTTACTTTATAACGTAAAAGAAAAAGAAACAGAATTGTGTGAATTTAAGAGTTGATGGTTTTAGGTGAGATTTTTAGAGTTAATTGACTGTAGGCATCTGGTTTTGCCTTTAAATAGGGAAATATAATTACCATTCGGCCCCTCTTGCCCAACTGGCCCAAAAGACGGGCTGAAATTACTATTTTGCCCCTCTAGACCAACTGGACCAAAAGAAGAAAAAATAATTACCAGCTCTTCAAGCCCAACTGGCCCAAAAGAGGCTTTGAAATTACTGTTTTGCCCCTCATGACCTGCTAGCTTGTTCTGGGTCCATGCGTTTTTGAAATCATCGGTGGTTTCTACATTTTCTTTTGGCAATTCGTTTTCTTGGTCGGAATTGAATTTGAATCTAGGTTTTGCTGTTTTTCGTTGCTCTTTGAAGAATGATTGGTCAGGTTTGATTCGATCACAAATATGAACTTTACATGACTGCTATGCTAGATTGGTTTTCTTTTTTATCTTTTTTCTATGATTTCAAAAGGGCGAATTTGAATTTTTTGTGAAAAAAGAGAGTAATAAATATAACATATCCTTGTTGACTGTTTTTATTTAGGGTTTCTGCTAACGTGCCTCTTAGAGCCCATCCGACCGCACAAACTGTGTCATCGACTCCCAAATCGCACAGTTTTATAACCTAAATTAAATAAACACAAAATTAATAAAAAGAATATTGCGTGATTATAATTGATACACTTAAAACATATAGTCCATGCTAAAACATATCGCAATAAGGCATATCAAATAAATTCATGTTCAACACTCCAAAAAATATCGCAACAAGGCATATCAAATAAATTCATGTTCAAAATTCTAAAACATATCATGAGAAGCCTTTAGATCTCTTCGTTCTTTTATTTATGTAGTTTCTTCAGTTATTTAATTGCTTTTATCGGAGGGAATTTCATAGCGCACTTCAAATGTATTAAATTTGGTGATTCAAAATTACAGAAAATTCAAAAAGAAAGAAGTAAGAAAAAGATTGTTCTATCTTACTGATCTGAGTTGCTGGACGGATTTGTAAAGTGATTTTTGCGGCACGGCAATGTTTATCGCGAAATAATCCACAGTAACCTTTCCGTCACGCAAGCAGAACACCGGACTGACAGTGTGCCCTTGTTATTTTTTTTAATTCCATATCATTTTATGTCATCAAAGTTGTTTTCTAAAGTTTGTGCTTGCTAATTTTGATGCAAGAGTTTCCAAATCCAGGTGTATTTATTATTTTAACCGGTTGAGGCTTATTTTGGGCTATATCCCATTTTTTTTTTAAAACTCTATTGAGGGTATTTAAGAGCTTGATTTAGAATTAAACATGAAAATCATGACAAAATTAGCAAAAAAGAGAGGAGAAGAAATGATATACATAAAAGAATCCTCCCAAGACTCTACATACTCTATAGTCTAAACCCCACTATAAAACATGGAACACTTTGAAAATATGAGAATTAAATTGCAATTTAGTCCTTGTATTATTGAACTAATACTTTTCGACCCCTTTATTTTATGAAAGCATGCACAAGTAATTAATTAATTCAATTAATTCTTCAGTCAGGAACTAACCATGCACAATTCAACAAAGTGTCCTCACCAAAAAAATTCAAATAAGTATTACAAGGACCAACTTTAAATCCAATTAAAGCAAAGGGACCAAACTGCATGTAATTATAAATATAACGTACATTTTTAGTTGTCTCAATCAGCTTGGTAGTTTCACACACAGATCCAGCAATATCATACTTAATATCCGTTTTTGTTTCATCAAAATACGCCATCAGATCATCGAAATACTCTCCACTCGCCACCTCACCATCATTCTACTTTTCCTCCGTCTTAATACTCGCATTAAATGCCATTTCATCATTTTCTTCTTCCACCTGTAAACAAATGAGTGTTATTAGACCGGTTCTCATTTTTTAAGGGAAAAATGCATCGTTAGTCCTTGTACTTTAATTAAATTGCTATTTAGTCCTCGTACTATTGAACTAAAACCTTTCGACCCCTCTATATTATTAAAACATGGACAATTAATTAATTAATTCAATTGATTCTTCAATCAGGAACTAACCATGCACAATTCAACAAAGTGTCCTGACAAAAAAAGTTCAAATGAGTATTACAAAGACCAAATTTAAATCCAATTAAAGTAAAGGGACCAAATTGCATGTAATTATAAATATAAATGAAACGTACATTTTTAGCAGGCTCAATCAGCTTGGTAGATTCACACACAGATCCAGCAATATCGTACTTAATATCCATTGCCGTTTCATCAACATACGCCATATCATCGAAATACTCTCCACTCGCCACCTCGCCATCATTCTCCACGTCATAAAAGATCGTTTTGCCCTCATCCTCCAAATACTCATAATCACACATCCCCGCAGGCATTATCGAGTCCTGACCCGTTTCACCCGTTTCCAATTCTGACCAATTAGAATTATTATTTTCATCGCTATCATGCATTGACTAAGACTGACTTGGCGTGACTGATCTAGCACATGACATACTCGCGTAATTACGTTTTCCTCCCTTATTTCCGTGGTTTGCGTAATTACCCCTCCACTTTTGTTTCCCTCTATTTTCAATAACATAATCAGGCCTCAACTCCCAAGTTAAATTTCGTTCAGGCGGTTCACCAGTCATTTTCCACTATAAACCGGTTTCATTCTTTCCAGTTCTTCCGGTAATCTTTCCATTT
The DNA here is from genome assembly GCA_024447665.1 of Juncus inflexus. Lineage (NCBI taxonomy): Eukaryota > Viridiplantae > Streptophyta > Magnoliopsida > Poales > Juncaceae > Juncus > Juncus inflexus. The sequence goes on from JAJHPC010000003.1 coordinate 4,297,334, forward strand.
ATTTTTTGCAACATTTCGACCCACAACTGCGTTGACAGTTTCAACACTAAAATGTCATTCAACTGAACCATGCCTTCTGTATTGACTAAATGTCTGTAATCGAAATTCAAATCTTTATCTGCTTTGTCCACTAAATTCTCCGAATTATTTTTCCACTTCCGAATGGATATAACTAAATTTTTTGGAAGTGTCCTTTGAAGTTTGTCTGGAAGTTTCTTGCTTGCGTCAGTGTATGGGTTATTTTTGAAGGTCAGAGCTATGGTTTCCCTCACTTCTGGAAATTGAACCGCTTCACATATACCCACGATTATTAGTGTCAAAGTACGTTGTTGTTGAGTTTTTAGGTGAGTAGTAATCTCTTGCAAAGATACGATCATGTCAACAAATGAATTGCCATAAAGTGATAACTTCTCTATATGATTTCCTAATGAAATATAACTGCCATTACAGAAAAGTAGCTTCGCGTTTGGAAGGTATTCGAATTCTCATTTATGGTTTTGCTCATTAAAATAATACCATGTTTCATTTATTTCCACCGCAACTACATAAAGGTCAATCAAAGAAATTCGGACGGTTACTTTTTTCCCTTCCTTTGAGGTCAGATAGACATCGAAATACCCCCCCCCCCCAATCTCCCTCACAATTCAAGATGGCGGATTTCTCAACACGACCGTTTATTTTGTCTATAATCCGTATTGTCGAACGATCTAATATTTCGTTAATTACATTATCTATGAAATTAATATATTTTTTTTTTGCTTGCGGGCAGTTGTAATTAACTTTTGAATTCCTTATTCATCATGTCACTAAAAGATTAAAAAATGGAGTTTTTGTTACTATTCTTGCTAAAGTTAATTAAGGAATTGAAAGTCCCTATTTTTTTCTCAAATTTATCAGCAAATCCCTCACTTTTGGATTATTACAAGATTCCCTACTTTTTACTTTATCTTTTACTTCCGAATCCTCATTTTGTAACAATAATAATAGTAACAAAAACGATAACTATAACAATATAACAATAATAATATAGAGTGGATTAGCTCATCCATGTAATTTGTAATCTCAAATTTCTTGAGGGATGACAAAATACATGGATCTTGCCCCCCCAAATTCCCCATCTACCAAATCAAATAATGGATTTTGATTCAAAAATAATAATTAGGAACATACCGCAAATTGCAGATTTCAGCTAAGTGGCCAAGAAAATGTGCTGAAGAAAACTCGCACAGGCAACTAACTCATTGGACAAGAAGAAAACTCGCAAAGCTCTCTCGCCGAAGAAATCAGACTCTCGCCACCCGCCTCATACTGATCGCTTCTAACCTCTCACCGCCCGCCCTCACCCTCATTTATCTCGCCCTCGTCCTAATATGAATAAATTTACAGAATTACTCATTTTAATAATCGATGCAGAAAGATTTTGTAATGTATGCCTCGATATCTCAACATAATATGTTTCCTTTCTAGTAATATTTTTTAGGGAAAGATTAGACTATGGAAATAAATATTTGGGGAATATTTAGATAATGGAAGGTAGTTGATTGTTTTCATTCTTACATTGTATTTTAGGTAATTTTATCTTTAATTTAGGCAATGTATTTTGGTAATTAGTATGACTCTCTCCTATATAAAGATATCTATAGCTATTGTAATCGTATCCCAATTTTTACAATATAGTCTCTAATTTAATTATATGATTTCTCTCTTATTCTCTAGTTATTTCTCTCATGAGTTCTCTTTCTTTACATCAATATTATCCCCATTATCCAAACAAATTGGTATCAGAGCTATGTTACGACAATCTTTGTGCTTCCGCAAGTCAAGTATACTGCTTTGTATCATCATGATTTCACATGCAGTTATGTTGACAAAATTTGATAGTGAGAAGTATGATGGCACAACGAGTTTCGCACTTTGCCAAGTGCGGATGAAGGCTATCTTGTCCAATCTAGGCGAGAAGGTCGCCATCTCCGGATTACCGAAGGAGATGACGGGCAAAGTATGGGAGATGATGGATGATAGAGCATTCTCGACAATTCAGCTATATTTGGGCAACTCGACTCTTCAAGAAATTTTCACGGGCATTACATCAGATGGCACCTGGAAGAAGTTAGAAGAAATCTACATGCAGAAATCGGTTACAAACTAGTTTTGTTTGAAACGGCGATTCGACTCTTTGAATATGGCTAACAGTATGTATGTTAAGGTCCATATTTTTGTGTATATCTGTTTCTTTAATGGTTTGGAGAGACTCGGTATTAAGATGGACAAAGAGGACAGAGCCGTGATGTTCTTGTGCATGCCGCCAAAGTCATAAAATGGGTTTAAGGAGATCATGCTTTATTCTAAGGAGTTATTTACCGTTGAGGATGTCGATAGTAACTTATTAGTCAAGTTTGGTATCGACTATAACTTGTCCATGGCCGAAAGTAGTCATCAAGAGATTGGGTTGTTTGTGGAGAGGGGAAGAAATTCAAGTACAAGAATCTGATGAGCAACTATTGCAAGAATACGGGACACATTAAGGTCGACTATTACAAGCTCAAACAGAAGCAGGAGGCAGATAACAATGTTCAATCGGAAGAAGCTTACGAGGCTAAATCTGGTAAGGTTGAGATACTTTTTGTGGCGAATGAGAAGGAGAGATTTGAGAAAATTTGGGCGGGTTCGGGTAATTCAAATCAGATGATCCCGAATCGAGAGTGGTTCACCACATATGAGACGTCTAGTGGAGATGTTCTTTTGGGAGACGATCATCTATGTTGCGTTGCCGGTGTTGGCATGCTTGAGATTAAGAAGCAGGCCGGGGTTATCCATTTGATCAAGATGCAAGACGAGTTTGTCCATTTGATCAAGATGCACGACCGGATTGTCCATTTGATCTCATTAGGCATTCTCAGAGATATCGATTGTAAGTTCCAGTGTGAAGGTAGAGTCTTCAAGGTATCTAAATGGGCTCTGACATTGATGACCGATGTGTTATATATTCTAGAAGTCCAGAGTACCGCAAAGTTATTTCGGGAAGTTGGCGCAGTTTTAGGCTCGTTCGTCGTCGTCTTCTTTGTCTCAGTTAGAAGGTCAGAGTTTATGATTGGATGCGGGGTGACAATTTTGAGCACGAAGGATCTACTGTGTGGCCAGAATACCTGTGTGTTATATTCTGGAAGACCAGAGTTCCGAAAAGTTATTTCGGGAAGTTGGCACTGTTTTAGGCTTGTTCGTAGTCGCCTTCTCTGCCTCAGTTAGAATGTCAGGGTTTACGATTGGATGCCGGATGATAGTTTTCAGGGATCTACTGTGTGGCCAAAATACCGGAAAGTATGAGTTTTGTGAAGATTATGTTTGTGGCAAACAGAGGAGACTCAGATTTAGTATAGTCGTTCATCGCAATAAGGCATATCAAATAAATTCATGTTCAGCACTCCATAAAATATCGCAATAAGGCATATCAAATAAATTCATTTTCAAAATTCTAAAAGATATCGCAAGAAGCTTTTCGATCTCTTCTTTCTTTTATTTATATTGTTTCTTCAGTTATTTAATTGCTTTTATCGGAGGGAATTTCATAGCTCACTTCAAATGTATTAAATTTGGTAATTCAAAATTACAGAAAATTCAGAAAGAAAGAAATAAGAAAAAGATTGTTCTATCTTACTGATCTGAGTTGCTGGACGGATTTTTAAAGTGATTTTGCGGCACGGCAGTGTTTATCGCGTAATAATCCACTGTAACCTTTCTGTCACGCAAGCAGAACACCCGACTGACAGTGGGCCCCTGTTATTTTTTTAATTCCATATCATTTTATGTCATCAAAGTTGTTTTCTAAAGTTTGTGGTGCTAATTTTGATGCAAAAATTTCCAAATCCTGATGTATTTATTATTTTAACCGGTTGAGACTTATTTTGGGCTATATCCCAATTTATTTTTTAACTCTATTGAGGGTATTTAAGAGCTTGATTTAGAATTAAACATGAAAATCATGACAAAATTAGAAAAAAAGAGAGGAGAAGAAATTATATATGTAAAAGATTCCTCTCAAGACTCTACATACTCTATAGTCTAAACCACTATAAAACATGGAACACTTTGAAAATATGAGAATTAAATTGCAATTTAGTCCTTGTATTATTGAACTAAAACTTTTCAACCCCTTTACTTTATTACAGCATGAACAATTAATTAATTAATTCAATTAATTCTTCAGTCAGGAACTAACCATGCACAATTCAACAGAGTGTCCTAACCAAAAAAAGTTCAAATCAGTATTACAAGGACCAAATTTAAAACCAATTAAAGCAAACGGGCCAAACTGCATGTAATTATAAATATAAATGAAACGTACATTTTTAGTAGTCTCAACCAGCTTGGTAGATTCACACACAGATCCAGCAATATCATACTTAATATCCGTTTCTGTTTCATCAAAATACGCCTAATAATAAATGGATAGAAAATCTTATGATATAATTGAAAATGACTTACACATATCTAACTTACATAACATAATTATTATATATAATTGCAATTTATACATAAATTTTAAATGAATAACAAATTTAAATATTCACAGCGAAGCACGAGCATGATCCTAGTATTTGTTATACCTCACATATTAAGTGACATTACCGCTTATCTGTTATACCTCACATATTAAGTAGCATTGCCGCATTATAATTTCTGGTTGATTTTGCTTATCTCTTTTTTTAGGAGCGTATGGATGATTATGTGAGCTTGATGCAGAGTTAAGTTGACTGAAATATACATCTAGCTATCTATAATGTACTTCACATAAAAAAAAAATTCATATGACTAATATATTCTCTTTTATTATTTACTAAGGAAACTATCATAATTAATTTCTTGTTGGCAATATATTTTTTTATTGACTTATTTTAATCGAATTGAAGAATTTGTTGTAATTCAACTTAACAATATTTAACCAGTTACATATATTATAGCGTCTCTAATTTTTTCTCAACATAACACATTGAAAATATCTATTTGGAAATATGCAACGAGATGTATATGCATATGCATCCAATATGTGTATACAAATGCATCCAAGATGCATATACATGTTAATAATGTATCTAAGATGTGAGAACATAATGATTTGGTGTCAGATCGGTTATGCCGAAAAGAAATATAATGATTTTATACAGAATATTATTAACTAAATAATGGATCGTTCAGTATTTTTGCTTACGGACAAAATAAATTGTTATATTAAGAAATACGCAATCTTTAATTTAGAGTGAAATGTGGGTTATTTCAATGTTTACCTGACCTCAAAAGAATGGAAAAATTAACTGCCCAGATTTCTTGGATTGATCTTTACGTAGTTGGTGTCGATATAAACAAGATATGGTATTATTTTAATGATATCCATTAAAGAAAATTCGAAAGCATTCCAAACGCCGAGTTGATTTTCACTAATGGCACTTCCTATTTATTAGGAAACTGCATAAATAATTTATCTCTTTACCCCGATTCACTTGATAATGCAATTGCATCTTTGCAATGGATAACTCTCACCTGAAACCTGAACATGAAGATGCACTGACATTGATAATCGTGAGATTTGAAGCGATCTAGTTTCCGAAACCAAAAGAAATTGTATCTCTTACATTTAGGTGCTTCAAAAATTAACTGTTCGGATTTCTTGAATTGACCTTTATGTAGTTGGGTGGAAATAAATGGAATATGATATTACTTTAATGATATCCATAAAAGAGAATTCGAAAACATTCCAAACATCTTTGCATAAACAATTTATCTCTTTACCCAATTCACTTGATAATGGCACTTCCTATTTATTAGTAAACCGCATAAACAATTTATCTCTTTACCCAATTCACTTGATAATGCAATCGCATCTTTGCAATGGATAACTCACACCTAAAACCTGAACATGAAGATGCACTGATATTGATAATCGTGAGATTTGAAACGATCCGGTTTCCGAAAGCAAAAGAAGTTGTATCTCATACATTCGGGTGCTTCAAAAATTAACTGCATGGATTTTTTGGATTGATCTTTATGTAGTTGGGGTGGAAATAAACGGGATATGGTATTACGTTAATGATATCCATAAAAGAGAATTTGAAAACATTTCAAACACCGAGTTGCTTTCCACTAATGGCACTTCCTATTCATTAGAAAACCGCATAAACAATTTATCTCTTTACCCGATTCACTGTCCGGATTTCTTGGATTGATCTTTACGTAGTTGGGGTGGAAATAAACGGGCTATGATATTATTTTAATGATATCCATAAAAGAGAATTCGAAAACATTCCAAACGCCAAGTTGCTTTCCACTAATGACACTTCTTATTCATTAGGAAACCGCATAAACAATTTATCTCTTTACCCCAATTCACTTGATAATGCAATCACATCTCTTGCAACGGATAACTCCCACCTAAAATCTGAACATGAAGATGCACATACATTGTTAATCGTGAGATTCGAAGCGATCTGGTTTCCGAAAGCAAAAGAAGTTGTATCTCGTACGTTCAGGTGCTTCAAAAATTAACTGTCCGGATTTCTTGGATTGACCTTTATGTAGTTAGGGTGGAAATAAACGGAATATGGTATTACTTTAATGATATTCATAAAAGAGAATTCGTAAATATTCCAAACGCCGAGTTGCTTTCCACTAATGGCAGTTACTATTCATTAGTAAACCGCATAAACAATTTATCTCTTTACCCGGATTCACTTGATAATGCAATCGCATCTTTACAATAGATAACTCCCACCTAAAACCTGAACTTGAACAGGCACTGACATTGATAATCGTGAGATTTGAAGCGATCCGGTTCTCAAAAGCAAAGAAGTTGTATCTGGTATGTTCAGGTGCTTCAAAAATGAGAAATTCGAGAAACATCAGAAAACCAAGAAACTTCAGGCGTTAGACGGCCAACTTTTAGCTTATCTTGTTACATTAATTGGTGATTGAAAGAATCAAATAATATAACAATGAAAATGACTACGGATTTAAATTCATTCATAAAATATTATTCAAAGAAATATGCATCCAAAATGTGTATGCATATGCAGCTAATATGTGTTCGCATATGAAACCAATATGTGTGAATATGAATCCAAGATACATATGCATGTCAAAACTGTATCTAAAATGTTAGAATATAATGATTTGGTGTGAAATCTGTCATGCCTAAAAAAATATAATGATTTCATAAAGAATATTATTCAAGAAATAATGAACTGTTAGACAGTTCGGATTAGGGACAAAATAAACGGTTTTGTTAAGAAATCCGCAATCTTGAATTGCAAGGAAAATGGGGTTATTTTAACGTTTACCTAACATCAAAAGAAGGGAAAAAAATAATCGTCCGGATTTTTTTGATTGATCTTTATGTAATTGGGGTCAAAATAAACGATATTTGATATTATTTTAATGATATCCATAAAAAGAATTTAAAAAATTTCAAATACCCAGTTGCTTTCTACAAAAGGTAGTTACCATTCATTAGGGAACACATAGAGCACTTATCTCCCTACCACGATTTGTTTGATACAGCAAACGAATCTTTACAACGGATAATTACCGACCTTAAACTGGAACATGAGCGTGCATTGACGTTGATAATTGCGACATGTGAAGCGATCCGATTTCCGAAAGTGAAGGAAGTCATATCTCGTACGTTCAGATGCTTCGAAAATAAGTAACACGAGAAACTTCAAGCATCAGATGACCAACTTTCAGAAGATCTTGTTACATTAATTTGGGATCAAAAGAGTAATTCAAAGAATATAACAATGAACACAACTACAAATTTAAATTAATTTAGAGAATATAATTTAGAAAAATATTCATCCAAGATTTGTGTATGCATATCTAATATGTGTATGCATATGCATCTAATTTATGAGAAGACATGATGAATGGAATAAAAGAAAAGATAAAGGAAATGAAAGGAAAGAATGAAACCGTTTTAGAGGGCAAAATAACCGGTGAACCGCCTGATGGAAATCAAACGTGGGAGTTGAAACCTAATTACGATCTTGGAAAAAATTATGGTAAATGTAAACAAAACAAACTAAGAGTTAACTACGCAAATACGTCCCGGCACCACCATCATTTGAGAATTTAAGAACATTTTTTCATTTTGAAACAAATTTCCATCAGTCAAGATGAGAATAGATCTTCTCTCATGCTCCCCCGTATTAACTAATTGCATATGTAGCATATGCATCACATATGCAAATACAAATGTTATAAAAATTAGTTTCTTCTATTCAATTTTCTACTAAAAAAAATCATGCCAAAGGATTGAAAAAAATAAAAAATATTGAGTTATGTTGTATTAACCGTATATATATTGGGAACTGTTGAGAATGTTATGGTGGATTTGTGGTACGATCAAGAGGTGGTTGAGCTTTACTAGTATTGACTAATTGCATATGCAGCATATGCTATTCCCGCTGATTCGAAATTCAATTTTGCTGACCATGAATTTTTTTATGGAACACTACGGTGCTTCAATTCTCACCTGTAATACTCTCTACACTATGCAGAACTGTACGTCCCGATCTTCGTGGATGGCGTCTTGATTCTTACTGAGGTCGTCCAGTTTGACCCATTTCATAAGCATCACGTATGTAAACACAAATGCTATAAAACTAATTTCTTTTATTATTTTATAGCGTATGACGTAGCGGATAAAAAACTTTTGACAAGTTACACAACCGTTCGTTCGAAAGAGTTGATTCTTATATATTGGTTAGTTGGTTATTATTACCAAAACAATAAACTTTCAAATCTTTTAGTCGAATAAATTTGGAACTGGAAGAAGAATTCATAGTGTATATCAGCCAAAGCGTCTCAAGATTTAAGCTTTTATTTTGATTTGGATTTGACTCATTTGGTTTGTGAAATGTACATTTTTTTCGAAGGGCATTTCAATGTTCAAAGTTTCAACAACTATGTGGAATAAAATCATTGAAAATAACCAAACATAAAAGCATGAGCAATAAAACGAAATGAAATTACGGATATAAACAAATAAAAAAAGAATAAAACCAGCTTAGGATTGAGAAAAAGGAGGAAAAATATAGAAAAGAACATTGGTCAACCGTCTTAAGAAATTAATATAAGATCACTACTAGACAGACAATCTTCGTGAAAGACAAAAAAACCGCCGTGAAAGTCATCAACAAGCCTGTCGGCAGTTTATCACGGGTGGGTTATTACTTGATCATCCGCGGGTGATAACCGACCCGCTTGATATCTACAGAGACATCCAATTCTTGCGTTAATATTTTCCGCCCGCACAAAAAAATATTCAATAAATTATGTCACTCCAAATACATAAACTGGACATAATGTTAACATAGTGTTTTATCATTAGCTAGCCTTGATTTCTACATCCAGTCTAGGTTATTCAATATATTTATTTATCTAGGAAATAAACTAATAATGTTATTTTTAACAATATTTTGACGTTTCATACAAGGACCAAAGAGTTGAACAATTTCCTATCATAATTCCTACATATTCAGTCCAACGACAAGAAAAGACCACACTGGTCACACAATAAATAAGCTAACAATCAAAATCATTCAAAAATTGACATTAACAAAATATGACCAAGTCGGCTTTAAGAACTGTTATCAAAACAGAATTGAACGAAACTTAAATGTAATCAAGTACTATTAATGTGATTGCAATTCAAATCAGATAACATGGCACACTTCAGAGAAACCAAAAGAATGATCAACAATCCATTTGAAATAAAAAGAACGAAAGATCCACAAACACATAACAAGATAAAAAATAAAAATAAAAAAACTAAGTATAAATCGGTTATAAATATTTCCTTGCAAGGGCTCTGACTTTTGTATCAAATTGCGATGATGTAATTCTTGATCCTGGCAAGTAAAGTGGATTCAACAGAATCTGTTCAAAATTGAAAAATAAATAAGTTAATTAATTTACTTAATAAATCTTGATAATTTACTTAATAAACAACTTAAGATTATTATTCCTTACCTTAACATATAATTCATGCACATCTTGAAAGAAGCTTTTAATCGCATCTTCATTTCGTGAGTCATGAAGAAGCATCAATCTTGTATGTATACTTTTCTTGGTCAAAGAAAATTATAAATATATTTAATAATTTCAAATAAAAAATCCCTTCAACTAATATTTGCAACTAATGCTAAGTATTTTTGTTTAAATAGAAAGCTAAATTTAAACATTAAATCGTTGTATCGGTAATAATTTCATGTAACTAATATGAATATATAAATTAATATAATGTAAATTATATTGTTTGAAAGGATATGACCAGCAGTGACATAAACCGAAACCATTAAATCATTGAATCTATCCACAGTCCTCAAAAACCTACAAAAAATAATTAAAAAAATAAAAAAAATCATGAAACTAAACATACAAAAAATATATTAAAAGTTTAATTTAACTGAAATTTAGAAATTATACATAGCACTTGTCGTCCATGCAAGGTCTTGAACAAGATCCAAAGCAGCATGAAGTATAAATTGGTGCTGATGAATTGAATCTTGCGTTTGCTGTCAAATTATAAAAAATTATTATATTTATTAAATTTATTACCTCAATTATTTCTCAGACATAACAAAATTGTCTTTAATTAGATATATCTAATAACGATCATTTCCTTACATGTATTTTGAGACATAGGCATTCTAATCCAATCCAATCAATTTGGTTCATGAATAACAAGGAAATTATTCACATAATAAACAGGTGAAATTCAAAATGAAAATAAATATTGAATCATAAGAATGTAAAAAAGAGAAATAAATTACTCTGACGGTGGACCCCACTTCAGCTTCGTAAATAGGAATATCGTTTTTACTCACAATTATAAAGCATGCTGTGTTGGCCATTCTGTTCTGTATTAAATACAAAAATTAAATAAATTAAAATAAATCAGATGGCAGTCTATGAATTAATCAAGCATAAATACCAAGTCTTATTAACTTGATCATTTTTTCATTGATATTTTAGGGTCTTTTGATTTGTCATATAAACTTGATCATCAGATCGGATTTGTTTTAGTACAGTATCCTTGGTTTTAATCAAGTAAAAGCCCAATTTGTGTGCACTTCAAGTGTAAAAACTTAAAATAATGAAAATATTATGTAAGATCAACTTTTTACAAACCAATTGATCAACCCTGGATCTAATCGTACATTCTTTAATCTAAAATTATTCATCTAAAATCCGCTCAAATCGCTGAAAAAATCAAAACCAGCTTCTCCCCTGAATCTTAACCCTCAATTAAGTTACAAAAACGGAAAATACCAACTCAAATTAAAGATCGAGAAAACGAACCAAATTTGAGCGAGATCTACACGAGCTTGAATCCGGATTTGGACTGCGAATTGAGATCGTAAGAAATGATTTGTGCTTGGTCTTTTCTCTCTTTTTCTTCTGCAGTAGTGAGTCTGGTAGTTTTTGTTTAATTATGGATGGATCTAACTAGGCTTTTCACAAAGCCCATAATAGAAGAATCTGAAAGTATTTGGGCCGAATTAGTGGACTTTATTTTTAAATATGGTATTTTATTGAATATATTATAACATTGTTTTTTTATAAAATATTGTTAATTATATTTAGAAAATATTGTTATTTATATAAAATATTGTTAATTATATATTGTGTGATACTACAATATATTATTTCTATATTGATGTATTCTGTCATATAACTTAATATTTTTATTATTTTATACTATATAATAATATTATGTATAGTCAAATATATTATACAATATATAATTATAATAAATCACTGCAGCAAGCAGACCATGGTTTTTTAACTTCTAAAGTTAAATTAAGGATCTTCTTTAACATTCTAAAGAAAAATAAGAAGTTTTTTAATTATTTTAATATGTTATTTATACTATTAAATTATTATGAATTTCGAATGTCATCTTTTTGAAAGTAAATCCAAAATGGATCAGAAATCTTTCATATTTTTCTGGAGACAGATGGAAAAAAAGTAAGAGAAAAAAGAAGCCATATTCAAAGAAAAAGAAAAAGAAAACGTCAGTCAGGTCAGGGCCTTGGAAATATGCTCTCTGGTCAAAAAGCTCCCATTGTTTTGATTGACTAGCAAAGAGGCGGACATTTGATGATCAGTCTGATGTAAAATGACAAACAAAGTCAAATTTAGGGGAGAAATATACAATATAGGGAGATGAGAAAGATTTTACACATGTCATTAGGTTTCGTTTAGGGTAAAAAAGAAGACAAGTTTCGTATTTATTCACAGTACTTTTACATGCCTTTATGTTTTGAGTATACATACAAGCTTGACGTACGGTGGGGAAATTGATTGAGAAAGAAATGAGACAAGTAATCAATTAAGCCAAAATATTTGCTTGCCTAGGAATCAACACAAATGTGCCAAAATATGACGTCTCATTTATTTACTTGTAAAATATTTAATCAATTAAGAAATATTAGAAAATATTTATTAATAAATTACATATGTATCTTTGTAAGTAATTCATTTATTTCGCTAGTTATGTTTTAAACTATATAATATTATTTTGTAATATCTATGCAGAATATAAAATACAATCTAACAAAGCCAAAAGTTAATGTAAAATGGACTCTTCTGTACAAGATAATTGATAATTATGTCAAGAAATATTTTAGTATATTCACCCTTGACTTCACAGACCACATGGCCTGTACACGATCTCTTCTCTGATAATTTATAATTATGTGGCCCTTGTTTCTCATTTTAGCAAAGTATTTGTATTTATCCATGCACAATATATTTATCGTACAAAACTTTTATCTTATTCCTTAACCCATCCATGATCCATCTTCTCTCTCTATTATTGGCCCATCATAATTCAAAAAAAACTCAAGATTGATCAGAGCATGTCGACATAGAGCAAGAAAGAGAACAAAATCGAGATATCAAGAGAGAGAATGAAAGAGATCTATAGAGGAGGGGGGGAGAGAGAGAGAGAGAGAGAGAGGGGCCATGGCTGTGAGTCCCCACGTAGCAAAAAACAGCGATCTCTGAACAGCAATAATGTAATTGGGGGCTCTCTTTCTTTCAAACAAGACAATGCCTCAATCCCCATAATTTATTAGCCCGCCTTAGCTCCTGTTATTTTTAACAGTTTTAAGCAAAAAAAAGTAATTTTTAACAGTAAATTCTAAATTTATGTATTACTGTAGAAAAATAATTCAAACTAACACTTATAATATTGTAGAAATTATGTGTTGAAAATAATATTAGCGCTGTTAAGTTCTGTAAATTTTTAATGTACCAGTAATAAAAGTAATAGTGGTATGTAAAAAAAAATCAGGAGTGAAAATTTACCTATTTCTTTTTTATATATATTTTATTTTACACACACACACACACACACACACACACACACATATATATATATATATATATATATTTTCACATATATTTTTTTACTATATATATTATGTATTGTAATATATTTTTTATATCATATATATTTGGTCACATATTATCTATCCATCTTAAAATGCTCTTAAAACTTAAATAATATTATTAATTGATTTGGGTAAATTCACATTCTATTTAATTAATATTGCATAAAACATTAACTAACAACAATACTACCAAAATTAAAAACTATTTAAGACCTCATATATAGTTTTTTTGTGCTTGTATATACTCATCTCATTCATAACTATTTTTTTACAGATATAGTACTTCTTTAATATAGCAAATATTTAGTTTTTTTGTCTAAATATATATTTGGTATGAACTTGTTAACTAGTTTCGAAACTATATACTGCATTTGCCTTTGGGACTTCAAATTAGCACCAACACTCACTAGGCCCTTATTTTTTATGTTTTATATATGCACACATTTTTCTTGTTTTTGGGATATCCATGATTTGACTGGATGACATGAAATTCTCTCTCTTATATTTTACCAGTTTACCAACCGACTTCATTGCAAGTTTTTCTCTTCAACAGTTCAAAAGCGAAGAAGAGCAAATAAAAAAGAAACACAAAACATCAAACAGCTGATGTGCAACAGTAGTGCGAGTGCAATGGCAATGAGAACCCACATTTATTGCTCTGGGTAGAGCTCTAGTGCATCAAAACCTCTTCATTTCGAAAAGAAAAGAAAAGAAAAGAGTGAGGAACTGGTGGTTGGGGGGGATAAATTGTTTTAAGGAAGGAAGAATTAAGAAAGCAGTACGAGTCAGAAAGTACTAAATCCACAGCTAGTAGTAGTGGTTCTCTAGCTCAGCTCATTAATGGCGGAGAGACTTCTTCAAGGCCCCATTATTAACTACAATGATGCCTTCGTAAGTCCTCACTATCTCATTTCCTCTTTACATATCCTATTTATTCCTCCCCCATTGCGTGTATAGCAGGAATCGTAGCCCATTTATGGGAGAATTAAATTTAGTTGATATTTACTACAACTAGCGGTATTTGGTAATTTCACACGTATCAGAAGAAAGTGATTGGTCGTTGGTCTTTCTTGGACTCTTGGTCTTTGATCTATCTCTTCTCTTTCTTTGCATGGGTTAATTCCTGTTCTTTTCAGAAGTTCCTTTTAATCTCATCTTACCCTTAATGGTTATTTTCCTTGTTGGGTCCATTCAGATTCTGTTATTTGTTTCATACCCGTTCCAAAGTTTTGAATCTTTCTTCATTGAAACAGTTGTTTGAAGAGGAGATGAGCTCAGAGAGGCTGAATCCATGGCCAGCAAGCACCAGTTCTTCTTCACACGAAGCATCGTGCTGTACCGATCTCGTACCAGGTTTCAACCCGAACATGCCATTTCTCAAGCTTCTCCAAAGCGCTGTTCAAGGCGCTAGAACCGATGCGACTCAAAAAGAACCCATCTTTTCTCCTTCTCCTCTCGAATCCAATCTTCATCTGCTCCGAAGGCTTCAAAACGAGGATAGCACAAGCTTGAAAGCTTCAATGGAGAGCTGTATCAAACTCTGCTCAGATCTTCATGAGAAATCCAGTGCACCTTTACCAGCCATGGCGGGGCCTTGTGTAGTGAAGAGAAGGAGGAAAAGGACACGTGTCAGTCAGGGAAAGAAGCCGGAAGAAACTGAGTGTCAAAGAATTACGCACATTAATATCGAAAGAAATCGCAGAAAGCTCATGAATGAGCATCTTGCCACTCTCAAAAGCTTAATCCCTTCTTCATTGGTTCCAAGAGTATGTTTTTTTTTTTTTTTACTTTTTATGATAATATATTGTTTGTTATTTCTCTCACTTTCATTTTTTGTATTTTTCTCAAAATTCAAAAATTAGTTAAAACTAAAAATCATGTTACAAGAAAAATTATGTACACTACAAAATAATGATGAAAAAATAAATATGAACTTGCAAATATTACGTCAAACTTATGCAAAATCTCTCAAACAAAACATGATGATATGTATATTTTCTTATAATTATTAAACAAAATATGAACACGTTACATCATGTTTTAAATCCATGATTAAAAGGGCGATCAAGCTTCAATCATCGGTGGCGCGATAGACTACGTAAAAGAGCTCGAACAAGTGCTTTTGTATCTACAAAGCAAGAAGAAAGCTAAAACCTCTGAAAAACCCTCTCTAGATGAATTCCTCATCTTGCCACAATACACAGGTTACAAATCATTACTTAACAAAATTCTCATTATTTATCTCTATGTATACTTCTTACTTTTATTTATTTGATATTTCTGACAGGTGTGAAAAGAGAGCTGGAAGGAGAGGAGAGTGTGGATGTGGAGGCAAAGGTGGTGCAAGGTCATGTGAATTTAAAGGTGGCAGGAAAGAGAGAAGATAGAACTAGAAGGTTGGTTTATGTTATTTCGGCCTTGGAAGAATTGAGACTCACCGTTCTTCATCTCACCGTTACTACGGTTGATCATCGCTGCATGATTTATTGTTTCAATCTTAAGGTCCATTTTGTTTATCTCAACGTATTATTGTTTCTAAATAAAAAGAATTGCATTTTTTGTTTAGTTGGTAGCTTTAATGGATTTGTTGTGTTTTTTTACCTTCTTTTATTGACATTTTTGTGCAAGAATTATGAACTTTTGAGAAGTAATGGAGTAATGTGATCATATCTACTAGTGCTAATAAGATTTCAAAAAAGATTATATGATTTTTATTTTCTCAAAAAAAGAAAAAGATTATATGATTTTTTCCATTCTGAGAACCCAATGTACTTCAACATAAATTAAATACAAGTAGGACCATATGATGTAGTATTGTACTGTTATTAGGGTTTAGCGGCTTCTCTTTTTATTCATCTTTCTACCTACATCATGTTTGGTAAATGGTAAGACATACATAATTTACTGATAAACAACATGACATAGTGGTAATCAAAATATGATTTATCTACAAGCCTTTTGTTATTAATTTTTCTCACAACATTGTTACATCTAATTTTCACACAACATTGTTATTAATTTTCACACAACATTGTTACATCTAATTAATATATATTTTTTTTCTTTATTATAAAAACAGATGGAAGATGATTGTAGGCTACGAACAGCAGATGAAATAGCAGGGGCAGTACAACAAATCTTCTGTTACTAATCGATGCCTTCTCTGCACGACCTTTTTTTATTTCCTCAAATTTGCATTACCAATTGGAGTCGATCAAAACTGAAAAACAGAGAAAAAGGTCAAAACCAGTGTTAAACCGACTGTTCCTACACTGTGCCCTATTATTTATGGTTGTGCTGTATAGAGTGCAGAAAGAAACAGCTTTATCTTTTTCCCGTGGTTTGCAGATTGAGGATTGAGAATTTGAGATTTTCTTTTCGTACCAAATCTTAAGATGGTGTTTTGGGAGTTGAAAATTGAAATTGTTATGCGTAATTACATCTGATGCAATATGTTTTTGTTTTCCCTTTTTCTTTAGATGTGGTCAAGGCTAAAATGATCAGTTTGTGCTTATTTGGTTGTAAAATCTTTGAATGATAATTGAAATTTATGTATGCTGATTAGGTTGATAAATTATTCGCTACATAATTAATTAAATAAATGAAAGTGTTAAATGAGATATGTTTAGAATTTACTTTATCTTGATCCAAATGCACTTCCATGCAATTTTTTTGTCTAAAAATTTAAAAAGTATATAAATCGCTGATATTATTTTTATACATAAACAAGTATATGTATAATTGAAAAAATGTAAATTGTTTTTCAATCTATATATTTTTTATTTTTCAAGGAATTGTGGCATTTCCTTTGCGTTTATCAATTGATTTGTTCTTTCAAACCACGAGTGGAAGACTTTCAGAATAAAAAATCTCCCAAGGATTTGCCCAAAAAAAAAACAATTAATGTTTGAAACCCTTGAAATTTTTGTTTAGAAAAGGGGATTATTAACCAAAAAAATATTAGATGTAATGTAAGCATTACAAGGACTTTCTGTACCAAGCCGTGAGAATTCAATTCATATCTTGCTCGTTTTCAAAGCCTCCTATGATTTCATTTATTTTCCAAATTTGCATGATTTTCATGAATGAGGTGAGGTCATGCACAAGGAAAAATATGGCCAGACAAGTGAAATTAGAAGAGACAGATTGACCATCCAATCAAAAATATTTTGAATTCTCATTGAAATAATTACATATAATGAGAGGATGTATACCGGCCTATCTGTCAAGTCATCAAGCTGCAGATGTCAATATCATAATATGTCAAACAAGATGAGTAGAAAAATATTAGTTCTCTTCTCTATGTTTCTGTAAAGAGTCTGTAAAGAAAAGAAAAATAAAGTTTTTTTTTTCCGATAACATTCCCGTAGGCTTTAATTTCACACAAAAGTTGTACATGTGAGAAAATAAAGATTACAAACCAGTATCATTTCCCCTGAATTTCTCATCATCCAAAAATTACATTTACTATAGCATAAGAAATAAATTCCGGCAATTTGAAGAAATCTTGTATGAGTTGTTGTACTCTTGCATGCGTAGCCGATTCATGATTTATTTCATTGTACCGGCTAGGAAGATAAGTGATCTGAATTTTTTTTTTTTTTTCTTGCAATAAATGGAGTATGGTGAGGATAAGTCTTCTTGATCTCCATGACTATTGCGTCCTTGATTGATTTTGAAGAAGAGCTCAATCCAGTTGTCAAATCAGAATTGAAGATAGAACAAATACCTAATTACAAAATCAGCAAAAAGTCGAAGATAGTGATGAGAGAACTCTGGGAGGTCAGGAAGAAGATCAGGAATAATTGGGAGAGGTCGGGGAGAGGATCGGATAGAAGTCAGGGAGAAAATCGGGGGAACAACTAATTAGGTTGTTAACTAATTAGATTGTTAAACTTGTTAAACAGTAAATTAAATGTGTTCACTGTAGTTTGAATCTGAGTCTCTTTTAAAGTTGACGGGGGTATTTTATCTCTTGAACTAATAAGCTTTCGTGAAAACAAAGAAAAAAAATTGAGAGTTTTTAGAGGGGACAAAGAAGGTTACATAACTATTCAAATTTTAAGTTACCAAACAAATTCATTTTTAAAAAAGTTGTTGAACAATTCAAGAATTAATGGTTCACAATGGCCTGTGCATAGGGGTGAAAACGGTCCGGATAGTAGTTATCCCATATTCATATCCATATTTTTTTCCGGATACGAATCCGGATCCGGATACAGTCCGGATCTTAAACGGATACGGATACAATCCGGATATTTTGGATACGAATACGGATTCAGATTTTATTCGGATAATTAAAACGGATATTTAGTACTTAATATAAATATTTATTTTATAATTCTCAAATATTTATACACAAAAAATATTTGAATTTTAATAACAAAACATATTTTTACTTGGATAAAAATTACAACTATTTGATAAAATATATAAAATATAAAAAAATCATCAAAAATATATGAATATGTAGGAAAAATATCATAAATTTTATTTATATAATATTTTATTATTTTTTTTAAATTAATAATAATTAATTTTATAGATATTTGAAGATGTTGAATTACTAAATTTATAGATATTTCAATGAATTCAAAATTTGGGTCAAAAATGGATACATCATTTGAGAATATGAGTCAAAAAACAGGTACCAATTTTTGAATAGTATCCGGATCCGGATACTACACCAAAATCCAATACTGTATCCGGATAAATGACTCGGATCCGGATCCGGATCTCAACGGATCCGGGCCGGGTAATAGCTGGACCGTTTTCATCCCTACCTATGCATAGTATGGGTACCAAATTTAAAATCAATTCATAAACAGAGTTGGTAAAATTTGATTGAATAAGATAGGTGACAAGTCCAATTGGATCTGAAATGTAGAAGGTTAATGAATCAGATCAAATAACTCACAATCCGAAAACAAAACTACTCATAATCACAAATGACCCAAAATTGCATGGTAACAAAAATAGCCAGAACACTAATGACCCAATTTCGATCAAAAATCAATTACAAACTATATAAACGTAATCACATGTCTCAACAGGCCAATACAAACTACATAAAAAACTTACATTTCCATAATAAGAATAGTACACAGTTTCAAGAACTTTCAATTATAGAATGACTTTCTCCTTCTTTATGAGAATCGGCGGATCGATCTCGATCCCCATATTGGCCGCGGTGCCGGCAATCATTCTCATAGCGGATTCTATTTTTTTGCAATTCAAATCCGGCATCTTTTCCAACGCAATTTGCCGCACTTGGTCTTGCGTCACCTTCCCCACTTTCTCTCTCTGCGGATCCTTAGCCCCCTTTTCAACTCCTACAAATTAAAAAATAAAAGTAAAAAATAATTTAAATTAATGAGTTAGTATTTATATGTTATATAGTTCGTTAAGTAATTATAAATATAAAATACCAGCTGCTTTTAGGAGCAAAACAGAGGCAGGAGGAGTCTTCAAAATGAAAGTAAAACTCTTATCCTGCTCAAGACAAATATATAAAAATAAAAATAAAATCATTTCTTAGGCCCATAATAGCTTCTAATGAATGTTTAGTTAAGACAATTTAATAATTTTTGTAGATTTTAACCCATCAGATAGCATTTTAACAAACTTTTAGCTTGTTTGTTTCATCATATATTAATCTTCACACAACACATTTAATGTGAAGCAAAAACATTTCGTAATTATTAAAAAAAGGAGGGGGTATTAGTAAAACTATACGTCGAAGACGGTGATTTCGACAGGAATAATGTATCCAGCTTTATCAGCGGTTCTTGCGTTATAGTCCTTGCAAAATGACATAATATTAACACCCATTGCTCCGAGCGCGGGCCCCACTGGTGGGGCAGGTGTCGCTTTGCCAGCCTCCAATGCCAGTTTCACTATGCCTGTCACTGAAAAATAGAAAAAATAAAATAAAATGTTAAATGAAATGAATGTGTAATGATAGTAGAGATTGGTGCCGATTTTGGGTGTGGTTTTATGTGATTTGGTGAGATTTGATGTGTGAGTAGAAGTTGAGATATCGAATGGGGTCTATAATTGGTGAATTGAACAACAAGGGGAATGGAATTGGGATAAATTCGTAGTGTTTAGGTATGTATTGATAATAGTGAGTACTGAAATTGTAGATAAAACACAAAATGCAATGCTAAGTTGCGAAGTTTTTGTAAATTTCGGAGTATTAAAGACCAATATGCGAGAATTGGAAAATTCAGCGGCTAAAGCAGGAATGGTTTGATGAATTCTTAATGGGCCATAATATAATTAATGAAAAATGGTACAGGAAGTGAGAAAGAAAAAAGAGGGAAGAGAGAGTATAGTACCTTTCTTTGCTCTTTCGCCTGGTTTAGCTTTAGGGGGCGCCATTGACGTGACCGTGAGAGGCTTCGAGCGGCGGACCGAATGCGAGATACGAGGAGTTGGGAAAGAAGGGAGGAAAGAAGAAGAGCGGTTGGGGAGGCGAGAGAGAGGGAGAGAAGAGGTGGTCGCCATTGCTGAGGCCATGAGTAAGAAAGACTGAGCTGAGGGAGAGGAAGAAAAAAGAAAGAGATAAAATGGATAGAGAGAAGAGAGTTTCTCTTTTTTTCCTGTCTTTTCTTTTCTTTTTAAATTGTTTGGGCCTAATGGACTAAGATTTTATTTTTGTTTTTTTATCGTATGGGCTCTGATTCTTTTATTTTGATTTATAGGGCCTTTTAAATAGAATTTCATAGCAGGCTGTTCAATTTTAACATAATAAAATGGAGTTAGTTTGCTTGTCCATTATTTTTGACTTTTTTTTTTTAGCATTATTTTTAGAAATAATTCAGAAATAGCACTGTTGCGAAAAAAATTAGCTAACTAGCATTATCGCCATCCATAGTGCGGTAGAGACGTTCTACCGCCACTCTCACTGACGGTAGTACCTAATTCCCGTCTGCGGCCTTAAACAGGTTAATGGCAATATTGTAATTTTTTCTGATCCAATTGGGTATCAAACCCGTTATGAGCGGGGGAAAAAAATGAAAAAATAACTATACCGCCAGGCCCTCTGGCAGTAGTGGAAATATTATAATTTTTTTTGATCCAATCGGGTATGGAACCCGTTAAGAAAAAAAAACACCTCTACCGCCAGAGGGCCTGGCGGTCACTACTTAAAGAAAAAATTTCAAAACTAAGGGAGGTAGTAACGATTTTTAACAAAAAACCCATACTAAATATTAACACTGTATCGGTTTTTATGAAAGAACCGATACTAAGTTTATATATATATATATATATATATATATATATATATATATATATATATATATATATATGTATGTATATATATATATATATGTATGTATATATATATATATATGTATATATATATATATATATATATATATATATATATATATATATATATATGTATATATATATATATATATATATATATATATATATATATATATATATATATATATATATATATATATATATATATATATATATATACACACACGTATATATATATATATATATATATATATATATATATATATATATATATACATATAGGGTGTGGCTAAAAAACATACGTATGCATAACATACGTTTTTTAGCCACACCCAAAATACATACTAAAAAAATAAAAATAAAAATTTCAACCGTACGGATGTAATATATATGGTATGAATATGTTGTGGATTAATTTTCACAGGAATCGGAATAATATATCATTTCCATCATGTATCATCAAAAATATGCAGCACTATTCAAAACATATATCGGAATAATAGTTTGATGATATATGATGGCAATGATATATTATTCCGATTCCTGTGAAAATTAATCCACAACATATTCATAACATATATATTACATCCATACGGTTGAAATTTGAATTTTTACTTTTTATAACCACTTTACGGGTATTTTAAAAAAATGTATGTTCGAACATACGTATGTTTTTTAGCATCTCCCTATATATATATATATATATATATATATATATATATATATATATATATATATATATATATATATATAAATCAAAACACTAAACACTTAGTAACGATTTTTATGAAAGAACCGTTACAGAGTTGCTTAAATAGTATCGGTTCTTTCATAAAAACCGATACAGTGTTAATATTTAGTATCGGTTTTTTGTTAAAAACCGTTACTAACACCCTTAGTTTTGAAATTTTTTCTTTAAGTAGTGACCGCCAGGCCCTCTGGCGGTAGAGGTATTTATTTTTCTGAACGGGTTCCATACCCGATTGGATCAGACAAAATTATAATATTGCCACTACCGCCAGAGGGCCTAGCGGTAGAGGTATTTTTTCATTTTTTTCCCCTCTCATAACGGGTTTGATACCCAATTGAATCAGAAAAAATTATAACATTGCCACTACCGCCAGATGGTCTGGCGGTAGTGGATAATTTGTATCTAATTAACTTGTTTAAGGGAAAAACATGTAAATTAGGCACTATCGCCAGTGGGGGTGGCGGTAAAACGTCTCTATCGCCACCATGGATGGCGGTAGTGCTAGTTAGCTAATTTTTTCTACAACGGTGCTATTTGCTGAATTATTTCTAAAAATAATGCTAAAAAAGAAAAGTCATTATTTTTCTTTTCTTTTTGGAAATTTTGTTGGTCAATATATTTATCATTGTTAGTATTAATATTGAAAAATACCACAAGAATTGACTAAATTTTTTTATTAATATTGAAACATATATGCTTAAATATTCACACACATAATAACGTTGGAATTTAGAAAATTAATTAAGTGATAAGAACAAGACAACAACCTGAATAGTTGTTTGTGACCGCTAAAGAACTATTAATACACATTTTTTTCTTCTGCTAATTACATCAGCATAATTGATTGATTACTATTCATTATAAATTTAGATTCATTACTTTTCTAAGTCAAGTCAATTGTTGTTATATGAGTACATGCATGGTTCATAGTTGCATACACTAGCTCAATAATTAATTTAACTCAAATCAAATAGACACTATATTCTAATTTCTATATAGTGATGCTGATACATCAACATTTTGTAATAGGGGATGAATGAACTGGGCAAATAAGACAAAGGAAATAATCAATATTAATCCATAAATTAGGAAAACAATTATTTAACTATAGTTGCATTTGGTTTAAAAATATTATTCGGTACAACTAAGGAATCTTTTGGAGTATCAAAATGCAGGAGGTTGACTATAGGTCTTCTTTTTTAGTCATGCATGTTATCATCACATGAAAAATGTAATGAGTAGTGTATTTATGTACTTGTTTTATTTCATTTGAAGTTCTGTTAAAATCAATAGTACTATTTGTCGAATAAGTTAAAGGATGAATATCATAGAAAAAGAGCAAGGAAATTTGCGAAAGACCCAAGAATTCTTCAAGATTTTCAAAATAATCATATATTCAAAAAAAATTCAAGGCTACATCTGAATCCATCTTTTTCATGTGTATAATCGCGGTTCTAATTGCAACTGTTCGAACTATTTAATTTTATCTGAAACTCTATTAAAATACTGGACATATATGCAAAAAGTCTATAAATATGTTTTGATTTACATTCTCAACAAACTCTACCTATGAATGTAAAAAAATAAAATAAAATAAAAAAACCTCTACATATAAAACAGATGTTCAAAAATTCAATAATTAAGAGCACAAAGAAAAGAAAGTACAAAGTCCAACTAAATGTAAAAATAAAATACTCAATGAATAAACTATTTCAATGTTAAGTACAACCTCCATCCATTTTTAGTCTTTAGAATAACGAGTTGATTCTCGCGCTTTGCGCGACAATTTCATAATATATTTTTCTAAAGGTGTTACCAGTATTACGTGTTTATTTGTGTTCTCGACATAAGTTTAAGTTGATTTGAGTAATTAACAATAAAATGAAACACAATACGGAACAAAAAATAAATTAAAATAATAATTGAATATAATAAAAAAAGAAGAGGGTATTGAACAAAACTGACCGCCTATAAAGCCATTACATACCTTGAATTGTGACTGATATTTCATCTAGTCTGAATAATTCAAGTATATTTATGTTAGCAAATCAGATGAAGCCAAAACCTCAAAATTCAGGTCATTACTCCATAATAAGGAATATAGGGCCCGTTCGGTAACATGGAAAAAGGTGGAAGAAATTTACTTATTCCACCGAACAAAAATAGAAGAAGATAAAATAAAAGGCTAAAATAGTGATTTAACTTTATTCTATGAGGGGTGGAAGAGTGGTGGAATAAGAAGATTTTTCTTCATTTTCTCTCCTTTTTCCAAATTAAATAAATATTGTATTAATTATTTATTACACTCTTCTACTCATTTATTTGCCAAACACCATTGGATTAAAATGGAAGAGACACTCCTCCATTCTTCTACTCTTCTGTTATTCCACTTTTTGCCGAACACCACCATAGTGTTGATTAAACCCAAATATAACAATATTTATGAATGAAAGTAAATTGCTCTCGGTTGAAAAGCGGAAATAACTCGTCATTTGAGCATATGAAATAGGTGATAAAACGACATTATGAAATCATGTTGTAACATGATTAAGGAAACTTTTTCACATTTATTAGTTGTAATCATGTGTTATCTTCAAAATAATCAAGAAATCTAATGCATAGCTTTGAGATTTTTTTCAACAAAAAAAGAAAAAATGAGTATTTATTAATGCAATAAAAATCTAGGTCAAATAATGTATCTTTGGATGATATATTTGAAAGGTGGAGAGGAGGAGAGAGTGGCAAGAGAAATATGTGTACATTATACATTTATACATGTATTATTTTAGGCATGGTTCATTTGAACAACACTTAAGTTTAGCCATTAGATCAAGATCAAATGGATATGAGAAAATGTGCTAACGTGGAGCCTTGAGGAGTGAGTACTGTAGATAACCTCATTCAAAATTATAATTAATAATTAATTTTCTTGAAGTTCTACATATACAATGCATAACTTCATTTTAGCAGGTCTAAAGTACATTTCATTGCCTAATACATTTTTTTCTCACCAGAATACATAATCAAATAAAACAACAAATTTGGGTAATAAATAAGGGACTTTCATGACTCTAAAAAACAGAGGAAATAATTATATGATTATTTCAAAGATTATTCTTAGATTCAAAACAATTATCAATTGCTTAAAAGACTTTCCAAATAATGCTAAATATATTTTCTGTGATTTGAACTTGACATCTCTTCCTAAAATTCAAGAATGTCTAACCGATTGAACTAACAAGATTTGACAATATCTTCAATATTTATTTTTCTTATTTATTTTGTTCTTTTTTTGCCCTACAACACTGAAGGAGGTGTATCTAAAACTATATTTCACATTCATTCAATCGAGTCCTAAAAAGCTCCAAACAATGTTCTTGATCCAGATTTCTGCTCCAAAATTTCTTGTAATACTCATCGTAAGTGTAACCGCGGTAAATGGCCGGAGATTCTTCCCTGATGAGTTTCTTTGCGGGACTTATTAGAGCAGTGTTGCATGGACAGAGAAACGAAGCAATTGACATTCGTTCTGTGTTGTTATTTACGACTGCTCTGTGCCAAACACTTCTGTATCTGCCATTACTCAACGCCTGCATATATAAAACTGTTACAATTCGAAAGCTATCAAAATAAATAACTCTGGCGGAAGATCTTAGATTGTCTGAATTGCAATGGGTATACGAATGGTTACGGTATGTTAGACTACAAACATAATAGTACAATCAAATATTCAAGTTCTGTAATACTTTTATCACTTTATTATCATATACATCTAAGTACATGTCTAAGAACATTTTTTTTTGTTTTTTTAGAGAGAGCTCATATGACCCCTATCTATATTCAAAGAAACTTGATTTTACCAAGTGTTGAACCCACAACCAAGGACGGATGTAGAGGGGGACTGGCAAGAGGCCCGGCCCCCCTATAAAAGTACAAATTCAATAAGAGCCCTTGTTGTATTTAGTTCTAGTCATTTGTAGTAATATTGGAAGTCAAGATTGTTGAATAATAAAAGAAAGAAGGTTATCTATGTAAAATGCTAAAAGCAAAAAGTTAATCAAAGAGTAAAAAGTTACTACCAAACTTCATTATTAATACAATACACCAAACTTCAACAATAGCATGTGTATTTGGATTTATTATAGCTTTAAAGTATGGAAAAGTATATCCAACCCCCATTTACCAGCCCCCCCAATCCGCCCTTTACCACTGGTAAACGGGCCCCACATATATTCAAAACAAGTGGGCCCCGTTTACCAGTGGTAAAGGGCGGATTGGGGGGGGGGCTGCTGGGGGGCTGTGTATATAAACCCTTAAAGTATATGGATATCAATACATAACTGATTCAATGTGGCTAAATCATTTGATTTATCTAAAATGTTTTAGAAGACATAAAAAATACTTGTCCATTTTTTACATGTATCTTATAATTTTACATACAATATAAATATTTTTTAAAATTGTTCTATAAATTTTCACATAATTTGAACAATATTTTCTAATATTAGTCATAAATTTTCTATAATATAAAAAAAATGTACAGATTCTAACCTTATATTACTTGTATATCTACAAAAGCTAAAATAAAAAAGTTAAAATTAAGTATCAATAAAAATACATATAATTACTTAATATGATATAATTATTTGAAGTTACATTATAATATTAATTTAAAAATATCAATTAAAACTGTGTAGAAAATATTTTTTTTATTTGTTTTCTTTTGGGTTTCAACAGTTGACTTTGGCCTCCTCTAAAGTTAAATTCTAGTTCTGTTCCTGTCTACAACTTTTAAATTAGTGGTGTGATACCTTACCACTCCGTTAAATAGAGTCGTTTGGCACATGCTTTAGTTTTTAAAGAAAAGAATAATTTACCTGTAGTTGGTCACCGATGTTAATTGTGAGAGCCAACGGTATTGGATCTACAGCAATCCATCTGTCTTCTCTTAACACTTGCAATCCCGTAACATTCTGATCCTGAAGAAGAATTGTCAGAGCATTGGGATCAGTGTGGGCTGGTAAACCATATGTTAATTCAGGTTCAGGACATTGTGGATAGTAATTCACTGCCATGTGTTGCTCTTGCTCCCCTAAAACCTTCTTTATATAATCTTCTTCTAATCCGAGACTTTGTGATAAATAACCAAATAGACGGAACCCTAATTCACGAACTTGAGTACAATATGTGCTCATAATTTCTCTAAAAACAAAAAAAAAATGAAGAAATGTTAGATACTTTTCTTTACTGAAATATTTTCGTCAAGGAAAAATAGATGTATAACTTGGCAAAAGTCTTTAATTACAGTTAATATCTTCCTTTATATAATATGTGGACAATTTTGCTTTTGGTACCGTACTGGTACCAATTTATCGACAATTTTGCTTTTGTTACAGTGCACCAATACATTTAAATTTGGCCAACTGGTAATGAATTCTCTGTTTGGCTCTTAGCATGTGGTTTTTTCTTAAGCAAAACTCAGCATGCATGTGCATTTGGCCTTTTCAAATGGTTGTTTTTTGTCGTTACTTAACTAACAATATATTTATAGTTCAGTTTATATGTTAGATACTTAGATCATTAAATATGTAGACATTTAATGATTTGCACTGCTATCATTCTACCAAGCATGCCAGGTCTCCATGTTCTTGTTATGTTTATTGTTTCATTCTTTTGATTCAATTTCAAAGTTCAAACAATGGAAGCTATGAAAAAAGTCAAACCACTTTTTAAATAATTTGTTAATCTCAAGTGATTCATTGATTTCAATATAAGTCAGATCAGATGTGCAATACATCTCAAGTCATATTGACAGTAAATTACTGCCATAATATATTGTTTTCTATATCTCAGATGTAAAAAAACTATTTTTTTTAACTAGCTATATAGAACATTAAATATATAAGGACTATATAGATAGATCATTAAATAACAATATATACTTTATATATCATTATATATAAGGAAGAGGTTAAGTAGGGATTTATTGATCAGTAAATCTATATATTTAATGAAAAGGTTAAGGATTTATTGATTAGTGGTGGTATATCATAATAGAGACTAGCTGGCTCTTACTATTTATATATGGTAATTCTAGTGTATTCTGTCATAAATTTATAAGTTATATTTATTTCGCCCCTAAAAAATTTTAGTGTATATTCAGCACTACAGGGTACAGCCCCCAACCATTTTGAGTCAAGATCAGTAACCGTTGATTAGTATATCTATATATTAAATGATCACTTAATATCTATATAGACTTTATATATCACCAAATGTTACAACCTCATTTTCTTAAAATATCTATATAACTTTATAGATCATTTAATATATAGATATTTAATGCCTTAAAAAAATAATATATAGATATTTAAACTAGGAAAATTGCAGTTGATCCTTAAGTTTTCCCACGTATCTTATATATCTGTGTTATACGAAACATGTGATAAATGAAATAATGTTAGACAAGATCTCATTTAATATTTGTCCCTCAAAAGTAAATGAATTTTTTTTGGGATCATCATATCAAATCCTTAGAAAAATTGTTTTAGATAAGTTAATAAAATTCTTGTGATGCACTTTCTTAAGTAGTGTGTGGTCACGATGTAAAAGGCTTGGTCTATCTCGTGCCACTTTTTTTCTTCTTGAAAGTCAAAAGAATAAAACAACAGATCTTTGATGAGTTCCGTAGTAGTTTTTGAACCATTGTTTTTATCAATAGACTAATTAGCTAAACAATCAGAATCTTTTCGGAATCACAATTAGATCTGTTTCTTGTTTGATTAACTTATTAGCAAGTTGAAGGTAGAAAGTTTCAAACTGAAAATCTACATGCGTCATTTTCCATATAAGGAATGTTTTTGTGGCTATAATCTTTTATAATAGTCTACCTCAAAATAATAGAATAAAAAATACCATTCTAATTTTTTCTTCGTTTTTATATGGTTACTGGAGCAATCAAATGAAAAAAAATTATGCAGTAGCTGTCCTTGACGTGTAAACAACACAGCAAATAATAAATCCACCAAAAAAACTTAAAAAACAAAATAAAATAAAAATTGAGTTCAAGATGCAGTGAACTCACTTAAACAAATCAGGCTTCGACGGCCAGTCAGGCACGAACTCCTCCAGTGGGTAGCAATGGAGCCTCAAGTAATCTCTCCAGTTCCGCACCGTCTCTTTCCTCACGTTGAAGCTCGTTGAGAGCCTCATCTTCTTCGCCGGATCGTCGGAGTAGAGCTTCGCCTTCTCCTCAGGCGGAAGTCTGAAGAACGCCAATCCTACATCCATCACTCTTCCTAGCATTTCCTCCGAAATCCCATGGTTTATAACTTGGAAGAAGCCGTAGGATTCGCAGGCGGCGGCGATTTGAGAGATGATGAGAGGTGTGGGAGAGCTAAGATCAATGGTGGGGATGTTTGAGTCTTTGACGACCTCCGAGAGGCGAGGCCGTTGAGACTCAGGGCGTTTGTAGTTCTCCGGCAGAGCTGAGTGCTGTGGGTTCGCGGAGAGAAGCTGCTCCGCCATTGAGAAGTAAAAAGAGTAACTAAAGGAGGAGGAAACAGGAAGGTTTGAGGGAAAGATATGAAAAATGGTGAGCAGTGGGGCAAAAGGCCATTAGAGGCTGGAGGAAGTGAAGAGAAACAGAGGATGAGGAGATTATGGAGGGAGAGGAAGATATAAACGAAGGGAGTTGACGCACTGGGGAAGTCGTCGGTGATGTCATCATGATTGCCTCAGCAATAGTTATGGGGCAGGCACTGTGTTGTGCTCTGGCTGGCACTGGGGGAGGCACTGTGTTGATTGGCTGGGTAGACCTGGGATCGGTATTATTTTATTTTATTTTATTTTATATCACTATTGTTTTTACCAAAAAGACGAATATGCAATATTTTGTTCTTGGGTTTTTTCGCTTTTGTTTTTTCATGATAATATATATATATACAAGTGACAGCAAGGTTATACATGATATGTTTTTTTGACAATAGTCCGTATAAACATACGCACAGATCTGAAATCAATATGATTAACAATATGATATAAACTCTCAGAATCAACATAGATATAATGATGGGTTAATTCAAAACTAAACTAGTTCGAAATGCCGCGAACTTGAAGTAATTATAACTTGATTACCTGCATATGGATTATGTTATAAATTCTTTTCCCCAAATTTTGCAAAACGAAGAACCTAAATTGAACAAAATTGAAAAAATGAAGATCTTACAACCATCTCTAATAAATGGATAATTCCAAATATAATCAACAGGAAAGGACTAAAGAAAAGATAGGAGTATCTGTCATAGATGTTACACTGAGTTGTTTTTTATAATTCTCTAATTTTAAATCTTGTAAAACAAAACCTTAAATTTGTTATTTAAATGAAATCGAACGGAACAGCTAATCGCCTGCCGTTCCTTCAAAAAAAAAAGAAAAAAGGAAGATCTTATTATTAGAAGTTGCCAAAGAGCCTTTCTGTTCTTAGCTGTATTTCTATCTAATTGATATTCAATAACTTGAATCCGTATTTAATTGTGGACGCACAAAGAGATAAATTTATTTGCGCTCCACGATTTATGTCGCATACTTTTTCAGATTGAACTTATTTTGTATTTTTGTTGTTTCACAATAAGTTTTATGTTAAAAGTAAGTAAATTAATTATAGGGATTATGTTAAAAGTAGGTAAGCTAATTTACAGGGAATGGCAATAGCATCACTCTTCTAAATATTTTTTGCAATATGTTACATGTGTTGTGTGGTTTGGACTGTAGTCTAGTGCTAACGAGCTCACCTCAAGATGCGCAATTTATGGAAAAAAGTTTATTTAGTTGTCTTTTTTATTATGTTACTCTTTAAAAAAGTGTCGATTGACCTCAAGATGCGCAATTGATTGGAAAAAAAAGTTATTTCACTCTTCACAAAAGTGAAAAGTATATATCACTATCAGTATAGTCGACAAACCGTCCAAAACTTTTCTTTTACGAAAATAAGAAAAAGAAAATCTTACACCACGCACACCTGTTATCTCATAAAGGCTGATTCTCGTGTGTATGCAAATATGTTGTGGGTATCTTTTTTCTCTCTCGAACCAAGTTTTGACAAAAGGAACCCTCATTCTCATCCTCTCTTCATCTCGTTCTAGAAAGAAAAGAAAACATAACATTTCCTCAAAAAAAAAAAAAAAAAAAAAGAAGAAGAAAAGAAAACAGAACATACGATTTTGCAAAGAAAAATGAGGAAATCTGTAACACAAGCTAACTCCATTCCCCTGACCCATCCTCCATTAATTTCCATGAACAATTAATTTAGTTATAACTTTGAGATACAAATAAGTGTGATATAAATTAGACTGTTGATTAATTCATATGAAGTGGTTACTTCGATTTACTACAAAATGAATTGGTACATATTTGGCACCGGTTTGTACTGGTACTGGATATAGAGGTTTCATTATCAATGTGAAACTAGGTACTGGTATTGGTACAATTCTCTTCCGAAGAGATGGGGGAGAACTAGCGGAAAGAAAAAGAGGATTCGAAGGATGAGATTTCGTCATTTCAATCCTGCAACTTTGGAAGCGAATTGCGTCATTATTAGTTCTCTAAGTTCCTTTTCTTTCTTTACCAAATCGGCTTTTATAATTTCTATCTAAACAGACATAAAGGAGGAGAGAATGAGGGTTAAGTGGCCCTTTAGAGAAGAAATTATCCTGCCTAATTTCATCTCTCGTTCCCCTTTCCATTCGTGCCAAAAGTGAAATCTTGGCTACCTTCTTCTTTCTCTTTCATTCCTTCTCAATCACATAAGAAAAAGCTTCCCCTCTCTTCTTCTTTCTCTTTATTTTCTCTTCCTTATTAAGTTTTTTCTCCTCTCTCAAACAGATTTAGTTCCTATGAAATTTTTATTGGGAAAAGACAAGGATGATTAAATTGTGTTAATTTTTATGTTCACAAATTGGTTAATTGTGCTCATTCATGCGTAATAGTTTAATTCTTTGATTTTACTGCAAGTCATGAGGATCAAGGGTTGTGTGTAGATAATTTTGTGTAAGTATGTTTTCTTTATTGGCATTAACTAAAGAAATGAACTAATTAATTTTGATCAATTTGATTTATTGTACATAATTAAAAGACGGGGCATAATTGGAATAATTAAAGCACTGAGTACCTAATTAAAAAATGAGCATAGTTGATAATTTTACTTAATATTTTATGTTTTTGCTATATTTTTTTTAGCAACTGTAGGTATAAAAACAAATTGATAGACAAAAAAATGATCTAAATAATTTTTTGATCTAATTGTATGTATAACATCAAATAAATGAACATAAAGTTAATAGAAAATAAAAAATAGTACAGATGAACCAAAAGCATTTTATAAGGATCTTCTCACAATTAATTTTATCTTCTTTTAAAGCAATTTTTTTATATATTATTTTTTTATTCATAGTTCTCATGATTTCATCAAAAGCCCTTTTTGTCAAACTTTTATATAGCTTTTGCAGCTTCCTGCTCTTATAGCGCTTGTGATGTTCAATCCTCAGCTTCCTGCAACGGTGGCTTCCTATAGCCTTGCAAAACTGCACGAACAAAACAGGCCTTAAAACTAGTAGGTAACTTAGTCAAAAATATTGAAAAGGGGCAGGAGCATGCCCCCTCCACAGTTTCTACGAAGATCCTCTCCTTTGCAAGGGTTCAATCTTTTAGACTTAATTGTAGCATCCAAATTGTCAAATTGATAATTCATTTCTTTTAGACTTAATTGTAGCTTTGAAAATTCATTTTTATGACATTTCAGTTCTTTTCCTCATTTAATTGTTTAGACTTTAGAGAGCATAATTAAGTCAAATTGGCAGGTTTTAGTCCATTCTTGATTCTATGAGATGACAAATGATTGTTCACAAATTGAATTGGTGTATAATTTATTAATTATGAGGGTTTAGAAAATAATATATATAATATAGTTTTCCTAGTTTAGAAAATCTTACTTGGCTTACAAGCTGGTTGCTTTTTTAGTGAAACTCACAATTTTCAAGATCTTAATTATGATGGCTGGTGGAACTAACTTGGAAGGCTTTGAAAGTAGTTTGAACAATTCATACTTTCATGCCGCCATGGAAAAAAAATTGATTCTCATCTCTGACTGAAATTAATGTCTCCATCAAAATGGCCCTATTATTCTATTTTTTTCTAGATGGACTGTATTTGTTCTGAATTTGAACTTGCGATGATTCATGAAGGACGTAATCTGTTTGAATTGTTGAATTTTGTATTTCAAAATCTAGATTTAAATAATTTTTTTTGTTTGATTTGAGGAATTTCCAGCCATCCAATGGACAAATAAATCACTCTGCATGTATACCAATTAAATTAAGAAAATACCAAACTATATTATATTGTAAATATTTAAAAAAAAGCATCAGTTCAGAATACCAAACTATATTATATTGCAAATATTTAGAAATTAACACGAGTTAATTTGGTTTGCACTGTTGTTACAGCGGCTCAATCTCGATTTTTAAATTTTATTTTACCTATTTTTTGCTTTTGACACCAAAGGAACGTGCGTAAGTAATATTCTAGACACACAAAATCTACAGTGACAGCAACTCATAGACGATTTGTCCCCATTTAAATTTTATGTAAATCGGCCTCAAAAATTACACAAAATATATTCAAATCCTCAAAACTATTTCAAATAAAAGAATTAATTTGTAACACCATCAAAATACCATATGAAAGTATAGTTTTAGACTTTAGGCCTTAGTTCTGTCGGTAGAATAGTGCTTAAATGTTTAATAATGTTTTGTCCAATTAAGTGTCATGAATTCTTTTTGTTATTTAAACTGTCAAATGCAAATCAATGTAACTTCTTCAAAACTTAAAACTATAAATTAATCAAACAAGTATTCTTTATTAATTTAGAGATGCTTTATTCAAATAAATGAACTAAAATGTATATATAATACTACTACTAAATTGATTGATTATATCATTGTGAAACATAATAACGCGTTTAGAGTCTTTAGACATGATTCTGTAAAAGAATAAATAAACTATGAAAAAAAGTCCAATTTTAGTCTCTCAACTATTCAATAAGTCTATTTTTGGTCCTTCCATCCGTTAAGTGCTTACGTGCCAGTTAAATTTGACAAGTAAGCAATAACATGGCATATGTCTTGACACATAAGTAATATCATATTTTTAAATAAACATGCACCACAAATATATACAATAAAATAATATTTTAAAAAAGAGGGAAATTAAGAAAATTTTATTTTTTTCAAATATTTGCGTCACAATTGTCACGTTGGAATATGTATTAAGAATATATGTCACATGGTGCTTACGTGTCAAATTTAATTGACACGTAAGCACTTAACGGATGAAATGACTAAAAATAGACTTATTGAAATAGTTGAGGGAACTAAAATTGGATTAATAAAAAGTTGAGGGACAAAAAATGAGCTATTTGAATAGTTGAGAGGCAAAATTGGACTTTTCTCATAAACTATCAATTTCCTCTTTGTCCAAATTGCAAAATTTTAGAAACCTAAAAATCAGTCTGAAATCAACACCAATATGAAATTAAAGAAGTTTGCAGTAAAAGTAATAAAAACATTTTAAAATATCGTTCAAATCAACTCAGCATCAAAGTCACACACAGTTTTTTTTTCTTCTTTAGAAAATATTGACAAAATTGGCGCTGCCAAAATTATTTGACTAAGTTAAAAAAATTTAAAAACTTAAGAAATGGACACAGTCATATTCTCTTTCTTGGTGATGGAGGATAAAAAGTGAAATTTATTAAAGAAAAAAATTCTGAGTCACACTTATTGCTGATACAAGTTGACCATATCCAAAAATTTATCCTATCCGTCCAAATTCATATCACATCGGATCTGAAAATGTTAAAGCCCCATGATATGAAATTCAACTCGAACTCCAATGATCCAAAACTCCAATATATACATGTATTTGCTTTGTTTATAAGTAACGGAATATTTTTCTTAGTTTATGTTTTCAAGATAATTAAACGTGTCATAAGTTTGTAGCTTATTCCCAATAATTTATGTCTATATTCTAAAGTTACTTGTCGGTGTGGACTGTGGAGCTTAACTAGCAAGAAATTGCCCGGTTAAAACCATAGATAGCCACGTACCATATATTAGCATGCCCATTAGTCAAAGAAAATAATCGATGATCTAATTAAGTATACAAGGTGGCATGATATCGAACTTGATTATCCAATAATAAATTCCGTCAGATTTGAAGAACCGTATATGCTAACCTACTTTGTGTTGCAAGTATGAATCAAGCCGGTTTTGTGGCCAAACATAAATTCACATAATATTTATTGTATTAATCACAAGGCTTAAAATGAAGCTTTCGAAAAAAAATACAATTGAATTAGTAAAATATGTTACATTTTGCGATGAAGCCTTTTTTTCTTCCATCAACTTGATCCATTATTTCATCTATTCAATTTTTTAACTTGGATGAAATTTGTTTGACATTGCAGTTGTATGTCACTGGTGATGTCAGTGTATAAATTAATACTGTTGTCACGTATGTACGTATGTTGCCAATTCCAACTATTATTTTCCGGTAAATAAAACTTCTCCAGTTAAATTATACTAGGCTTCATTTTTCTATAAGAAGCATGCTGCATACCTTCCTTATAAAATATAGTTGCACACAAGCAAATGCACGTTTGCCGAGATTTTCATAAATCATTTTTTGATTTTTTTTTTTTTTTCCAATAGCTCTATCTTTTATTTTAGATGCCAATTACAAAAGGAGCAACAAGAGAAGAAGAAAAATTACGCATCATATGAAATAAAATAACATTTTACTTTTTTTATATATGTTACATGAGCATACATTATTTATATTTTTTTTTTCCAAGAATACATTTACAATTATTAAAATGAATAGCATACATGAATATAACAAAGTCAATAGATATTTTTTGGAAAAAACTCATCCATTAGTCAGGCCCAATTAGAATGATTCACATAAGATTTTATACATGGTCTTTGATGCACTCCTATAAACCCAGGAAAATTAGCAATCATAGGATGATGATCCAACGGTGTAGAAGAAAGGTGTTGACGTGGCTCATTCCAGTTTAAGTATCCTAGGAAAGAGGCATTAGAATTATATATATTAATATTAATATATTAGGAGGAAATAAATAAAAAAATGAGCTATAAGAAGCATTCTGCACACCTTCTTTATAAAATATAGTTACACATTAGGAGGAAATAAATAAAAAATGAGCTATAAGAAGCATGCTGCATACCTTCTTTATAAAATATAGTTAAACATTAGGAGAAAATAAATAAAAAATGAGCTATCAATCAACTAATCACAGATCATATTTGAAATTTCGAATCTTGTAGATCTTCTAGATGCTAAATTCTAATTTATCATTATATGTTATTAAAAAAAAACAAAAATAGTACATTGGTGTTTCTCGGTTTTTTTTCTTGACGAGCAAATTTGTGCGATAAGAAACTGGATCTCAGTGGATCGTAGCAGCTAAGTCAATATGTCACTTAAAATGGTCCATCGCGTATTTAAGTCATCTGAAAAGATTTTGTCCACCGTTCTTGTGGAATTAAGCTTCGCGACAGCCGTCCGCAACTCATTCGCTGTGAGGGTTTGGCCGATATCACGGATCAATTGGGGCATACGCCCTTATTCTGGGTCAGGAGGGACAGCGGGCACTGGCGCCAGTTGCTAGCTTGGATTATGACTTAGAAGTATTCAATCATAATCCAACGCACGATAACTTCACGTTACTGATTTTTCAACTAAATGTGATGATTAATTGTGTGAATCAACAGTTCTTTTCTTACTAAATTAAATTACTATCGCGGCACAGTAATCAGCAGAGTAAAACTAACCTGTCTCACAACAGACTTAAAAAAATCTCGTTTTTTTAAGTTCCTCTCTTTGTTCATTTGTTTACCAAGATTTCTGTTAGGAAGGGAACCAAAATGGATTTTATAAAAAATAAGAATCAAATGGGCCTTCTTGTTTTTTAGTAGGCTGATACAGTAATTGAGGAGCCGAAATGTCAAATAATTACAAATAAATTCGTCAATTTTATAGTATTTCTAGTTCGGCCCAAAGATTTGTTACTTTCTTAACGTATATCATTGTTTCATGATATCTACGTACTGTTTTAGTTTTATAAGGTCTATATATTGTTTTATAATAGTGATATGTTGTTTCATTACTATATTAGATATACTACTTTATAACATACTATATATTACTTTATAATGATTCTATAAGAGTATATAGATATTCAATATTTTATTGAAAAAGTCTGATGGGCCATCAATTCCTGCCTTTCTCATAATCCCAACTCTATCAAGCCACAAACAAATTTGGGCCCAAAGAGCCTTAGGGCTCTAGTAAACCAAGCAGGGCCCATGGGCCTGTTCTCAAAGTGAAGCTATACAAAGTAGCTCCAGAAGTTCCTGTCGAAATCCGGAAAAATAATGGAAGAGATTATATGGATATTCTGTTGCACATTTATGTGGATAAATATAGCGAGTCATTTGATAATAATATTTCAACTCTCTATTTACATCAAGTGCATGGGAATTGAGTTTGTTGCATAAAAAAAAAACCTGATTCAAATTCATATCATTTTAGGAAAATGGCTTTAGAAGGGGTTCGACTCGGATCGGGCAACAAACTTAGGAGACTCCTGGAGACTGCACAACTTTGGAAAGGACAAGGTGAAACGTAACAGTTGGGGTATAGAATGATTAAGTACGTGCTGAAGCATATGAAAGACACATAATCAGCTAATATTCAGACAAAAAAGACCAATCCGATAAAACGTTATGGCAGAAATCGCTTAACAAATAGAAAACTGGAAAAAGTACTACGAGAGCTTTAAAAGGCGCCTTAGAGAGTCCCCTTTCTTTTCCATTTTACTTTTCGTCTTTTTTTCTCCTTTTTCGGACTGTATATATTCTTGTAATTGAAATAATATTTATTTTATTTAAAGGAATCTCAGCGAGACTATCACCTCCTGAAGCTTCAAAAAATTATTTTAAGAAAATCTTCTAAAACCCCTTTTCTCTTTATTTTTAAGAAAAACACTCCTTATACTCCTTTATTTAGACCATCTAAAAAGTGAGTTAAAGTTATTTTTTCTTATTGGTGTGTTGAATTATTCAAAAAATATATATATGAAAAACAAAACAGTTTTGGACAGAAACTTATAATTTCTTCCAGATTGACCTTAAATCATTTTCTTCAAGTTCACCTTACCAAGCTAATAAGATATTTGAACTTAACCGTGCAAACTATAAAAATGTCAATTATTTCGCTACAAAGCGGTTCTTTCATTTGGATAGCAAATAACATTAATATTTTCTTATTTATCCATTATAATATTATAATATCACAAAATAAAAAAAATGATGGAAGAGGTACCAAATTTATGTCTTTATAATCTGAAAATATGCGCTATATCTAAATGACATATATAGTTATATTATTAAAAACTTCGTATGCACCCCTATAAACTCTCAAAATATCACGTATATCCCTAAAAAATATGACTTTGATGAAGGAGATAATAATGAAACAACTTTCTTCTTATCAAATAATTTTCATATACATCATGAACAATATGAAAAACACGACATGGCCTTATAAAAATCAATTTAAAGTATATATTATTAATTTTAAAAATAACAAGTATTCCTTTACTCCGAAGGTCCCACCTAATTCATAATAAAACCATATAATAATAATAAAAGCAATATAACAGATAGTACATTTGTGCACATACTGATTACTCGACATAAACTCACATAGTTACTAATCAATTGTGTAATATAGGCCCTTCTTAAAAAGTCTAATTATTTCATAAGAATTACGGAAGTTAAAACAGAAAATCAACAATTCAACACACAAATTTATGTTTGAAATTAAGAAATTTCACATATTTCATTTCCTACTTTCTTATCAACTTTTCAAGTTTAACCTTGTGCAAACTTAAATAAAAAACCAAGATTTTATTCACCAGCAAAAAAATAATTATTATATACACAAAAAATACAAATTTTCCGACCAGAACAATTTTATTTCAGTTAATAAACAGTTCATCACCAGTCAGAAAATCCATCCAAACTTAACTGTTTTTCTTTTTACCATTTCCTATTAAATTTCCCTATCACAAGCACTTAAACTAAAATTACTAAAATTGCCTTAAACCTAAAATAAGCAAGCATCCTTCAATTACCCTATTAGTAGAAAATAAATAACTTAAAAGTAATTTGATTCTTTTCTTATTACTTAAACCTTGTTTAGTTATTTATTCGTTTAAGTAATTAATTAATTGTCTCTCTTTCTTCCAGGCAATCCTATGTACAACTCAATATCTACATCCATTTTTTTATTTATATTTTCATCAATTAATTTATCGTTCAAATTTTGATCTTTTTCTGGACGCGCTTGGTTAAGTAGCGGCTGGCTTTGACCGTAACTCTTGCACTTTAGACAAACAAAAAAATATATTAGAAAAATGTTTTAATAAAATATACAATATTGTATTATGCAAACATAGAAGATTATTCTGGAAATTATTTTCTTACCTTTTCGCGTAATTCTTCATTTTCCTTGAGCAGCTTCTTACCCTGTTAATTATTTTCCAGGAAAAAACAATACATTTTTTCTTAATATCTCATTGCATAATATCTAAAACTAATAATAAAATAATTGCATTTATTTTTAACGATACAAAATCTAGTTTAGTTAATTACCTTCTCTTTTAGCTTCTCTAATTGCTCTACAAGTGACCGAGTCTATAATTCACATAAAAAAATACAAATAAATAAAAATAATAATAATATCAAACAAAATTTGTAAGTTTTCTTTATATATTAAACAACAGAATAAATAAACTTTGTTATGAATATATATTATATATTATATACCTTTGCAGCCCTAATATTCTGTAAACTTTTCTGAAGCTTTTCTTCTAATTTCGCCAGCTCATCGATAGAACACTCTTCTACATTTTCTCCTAAAAGCGCTCTTTAACAAACATAAATTTTACAAAATCAAAAGTCAATATTAGGTCAACTCGAAATTAGGTTAATTCATAAATTTATAAATGCCTTTTGCTTGATTCAAGTTGTTCAATCTTTTTTGACAAATCAGCTGCTTCGGCCTTCATTTGCTGCTATTTAATGCACAAATTAAAAATATATTTATTAATTAATCAAATAAAAATGGAAATAATTAGTTGTGATTTTTTTACCTGCGTGATTTGGTGTTCTTTAGTGTTTCCATGTTCTTTTGCGTGTGATTTGTAGCGAGTGATTGTTTCTTGCATACTGTAAAAAAACAAAAGTGGAAAAAATTAGGTCAAATATTGAGTAGTGCAAGTATAGGTCAAATATTGGGGAAAAAATTGGTTATTGAACTTTGTGAATAAGAACAATAAAAAAAATAATTAGACTTTAGTACTGTAACATTATGTCGAAAAAAATTGTCTCCATATTAGAATACTTCACTTGTTTTGTTATTCAAATAAGAATATATCAGTTTTATTTGAAGATTTATTTTATATCCAAGTAATTGCTTTGGAGTAATAAAGATATATTTTGATGTTGCATGATCTTTGTAAGTTTCTCAACCAAATTAGATTTTTGTAAAGAGATATTTCAAGCCCAACAATAAGAAATTATTTTACTGCAATAATAATATAAGTTCAAAAAAATATTCACCTTCTTTAAAACCTTTTGTGATTTGCTGTTGTTTTTCAATATACTGAGACAACAATGATATATATATATATATATATATATAGTAAATAAGATTTAGCGGAAACTTTATAGACAGAATGTATTGTTTTGGAAGAACAACTGGATTGTTGAAAGGCTACAAAATATACTTCCAAATTTATACTCCTTTTTTCCAATCACAAAAAAAAAACATTTCGGTAAATGATGCATTTGTCATTCAAGAATATTGAGCAACCTTATTTCACCTACTTTTATCAACCGCTATCAATAGAGAACTCGATGAGTTAATTAATCTTTGGGAAAACTGGATACAATCTATATATTCACGTGTACTGAAATTAATGTGTCATGCTCTCTTAACAAATTCTTGTCACTTCAAATGTAAAATTTCCTACAATCACATGTGGAAACTTATGGTGCCACCAAAAATTAGGATTTTTATTTGGAAGTTAATAAGAAACATTCTTCCAACTGTCGATCAATTATCAAGGCGAGGATATATTTTGCCAAATATTTGTGTTCTTTGCATGGTGGATTGGCTGCAACTTTTTTTTTTTGAGATTCAACCAATATTCAGTGAAAATGTAATGGCTGATTCTATACTATGGCATAACTCGCTCTAGACATTCATGTGTTTAGGTGTTGATCCAGTAGAATTGCATTGCATGCTAGTTTAATGTAATTTTTATTTTTTTTTTGCTTTTTTCTCTATCCTTTTTATGTTAGTTTATCTATCCTCTTGGATTCTGGGGGCCAATTCTCTTGGCGAACTTTTATGTATTGTAAATTTTTTTATTAATTAATTAAATTGCTGACTACCAGGTATTAAAGCCTGGAGTCTCTTACTCAAAAAAATATACTAAATAAGATAAGTTAAATAATTAAATTAACTACTTTCTTCGCTCAGATAATTAAATAACCCAATTAAGTTTATATAGCATGAATTTGAGGAAGTTTTTTGTCTCAATATATTTGGTAATGATATTATTTGCATTTCAAGTCTAAGGTATATATATACATTCTTAATAATAAATAAACCTAGTAGTTCCTGCTTTACAGAATATATTTCAAATATAACTTAAATGTTCCAAGCTATGTTTATAATTTAACAATGTATTTTATAATTGAAGATATTGTATGCAAATGATGCAGGAAAAAAAATCATATTGAACAAAATCTTAGTGTAATAATATAGATCCAAGTTGGTCTAAAAGAACTAGAGTGAATTTTAGACCCAATTTGAGCTATCTAACTATCCATCTATAAAGTTTCTAAGAAGGTCTGGTAACAAAAAGAGAGAGTTAATTTCAAATATTTCAAATGAGAGTATAGTTACTTAAATAACTATGTCTACTATAATTGCAAACTCAGGTTAAATATTTTGTGCCGATTGCTAGATTTGATTAAATTTTAAGAAATAGAAAAGTACATTTTTAAAGTTAATACTTTAAAAAGTAAGAAATCAATAGTACATGGTCGTTTGATATCCTAATATTTTAAATATCTAACCGTCCATCTATAAAGTTTCTAAGAAGGTCAGGTAACAAAAAGAGAGAGTTAATTTCAAATATTTCAAATGAGAGTATAGTAAATTAAATAACTATGTCTACTATAATTGCAAGCACAGGTTAAATATTTTGTGCTGATTGTTAGATCTGATTAAATTTTAAGAAATAAACAAGTACATTTTTAAAGTTAATACTTTAAAAATTAAGAAATCAATAGTACATGGTCGTTTGATATCCTAATATTTTAAGTATCATAGTATATCTATCAATAGAGCAAAGTATGTTCAAAATGGAAGTGCTACAATTAATAATACGTTAATATATTATTCTAGTAAACATTTTTAAAATAATTTGATGCACACTTATATATACTACATTTTTTGAAACTTAGCAAATTTGGGTAACTATGCGTTAATTATTTTTTTGAATGAATTGGGGGAACTATGTGTTAATTAATGCAAAAAAATAATAAAAAGGCTTCCTTTCATACTAAAAGAGAAAAAGAAAAGAAAGAGCAATGTAAAAGGTAATCATGTAACTCAATTCGTTTCATGATTAAAATTTTTTTTAGCAATGAGGCTCTATTTAGGTAATTTGTAATCCGGTACTTACAAACATGTAGACATAAAATAGCAACAAGTCATATATATATTGGTGCAATCCTTATATATATATATAAAGTAAATTCAATTAATATCTATCACATGAAAATATATATTTTTTCAATATAATTAGGGGGAGGATTTTTTTTTAAGTATTTAAGGAAAAAATGTTTTTTAGAGTAGCTAAGGAAAAATAAATGAATGTTTTCATCAAAGAATTAAAAATAATATTAAATTGATATTAATTGTGATGTAACTTGTAATCATGAACAAGATATGCATATCTTATATGATGAGTTTAAGTACCGCATTGTTGCTTTAACAATAATTCTTCCTTGAGTTTATGGCATTATTTTGAAATATAAAGTACATTTACTTTATTAATTACAAGACTAATGTTTTTATGTAGATATTAACATGTGGTCCTAATTATCTCGTATATCATGCGCAAAACCAAAACCTTACTAAATTTAGAAAATGTAAGAAACAAATAATTACTATTGGGGGAAGTATTTAAGAAACACAACAGTAATTCAATCATGATTAATAAAACACAAGTAAATTAATTTCCTAAACTGAAATGCACCATTTTTAACTGATATCATATGCGTCTGATTAAGACTACTTAGCCTAAACATTAATTACCAGTCTATAACCATATAAAATCAATGCTATTTCATGGATAAATATGGTAATTTATAGGTCGTACTATAAAGCGAAAAAAAAAAAAAGAGGAATCGAAACAAAAGGCAATCAGTCAAAACGTATGAAAAACCTAATATTAGATCCTATAAATCCTATATTGGTATACGGAGTATTGTTTGCTTGATTTATGCATGTCTTGCCAAAAATAGGGGTCTATGTAAATTTATAGCTGGTACGTAGTATTATGTGCTTTGCTTCCTTCGTACCAGTCTTTGCTGAGCGACTGGTACAAATCCTCCTTTAATGGAGAAAGAGAAAAGAAAAAAAGCCTAAAAACACTCTTAGTGGATGTACGACCTAATTTGAAAGAGGAAATCTAATTCAAACTTCAAAATAAATAAGCTAGATCGGTAGATCAAAT
This sequence comes from Juncus inflexus, assembly GCA_024447665.1. Classification (NCBI taxonomy): domain Eukaryota; kingdom Viridiplantae; phylum Streptophyta; class Magnoliopsida; order Poales; family Juncaceae; genus Juncus; species Juncus inflexus. The sequence goes on from JAJHPC010000003.1 coordinate 4,341,774, forward strand.
AAAATTAATCAATCGAAAAGATCTCAATCAATAAAAATTATCAGTCAAAACGATCAAAGATAGAGAAATAATAAACTGAATCCAGTGGATCTGCAGCTTCCAATCGAAGTAGAAACTATAGAAATCAAATCCGATGCATAAACAAGCTGCTACGTCTGTTTCAGAAAAAAAGAAGAAGAAGAAGAAGAAGAAGAAGAAGAAGAGAAAATACCCTTTGCTGGCGTACTCATAGACTTTGCCTCGCTGGGAGAAGACGATCAAGCCCACCTCCGCATCGCACAGGACGGAGAGCTCGAACGCCTTCTTGAGCAGCCCGTTCCTCCGCTTGGAGAAGGTCACCTGCCTGCTCGTCGCGTTCTCTATCCTCTTCATCTCCGTCTTCCCCCTCACCATCTCTCTCTCCCCCTCCTCTCTCAGTCTTCCTCTCTCTGATCTCAGTCTCGTGCGATTGTAGTTGGGGATTCTGTTTGAAGAGAAGAGGGAGGAGTTAAGAAGGGGGGAATTGGGGGAAGGGGGGCAGAATAGGAGAAATCACCAAAAATGGAATGTGCAAAAACAGGAGTAGGGTTAGCCAATAAAGGAGCGGCTTTCCTTATTGGTCCAAGCAAGCCAAAGTGGGCAAACTGGGAACCGCTCCATTTTTGGTTCATTCATTTTATTTCACTTTTTCTTTCTTTTCTTTTCTTTTCTTTTCTTTCTTTTTACTTTTGTTTTTAATGTTTAACGGTGGTGAAAAACGAAAAAGAAAAAGAAAAAAGACAAGTGTTCAAGTGATCCTTAGATACTAAAAAAGAAAAGACTGGAAATTCTGGGATTGGTGGCGACGTTAGTGACTATTATTGGACTAGACTAGGGTCAGGTGGGACCCACGCATGCTTCCGTTTTCGAGAATTTTTTATTTGTTTGGGGAAAGGGCTATCTGTACCCTCTAGTTTTCCCTTACAATGCACCAATAGCTTCTTTACTTCAACAATTGAGCGTTTTAATGGCTAGAAATTTGTCACAATTGATTATGAACATAAAAATAAATAAACAGTAGCGGCTAAAATACTTTCGTAAAATATGAGTGATTTTGTGATTTTGACTCTTTCATCCATTGAATTTCAATCGTGATTCGTGTCAAAGAGAGAGAAAGTTTTATTGTACAAATCACGATGCATATCTAATGAATGAGAAGTTCAAAGTATAAAATCACTCATACTTTTCAAAATATTTTAGCACTCCTCATAGTGGTGAAAATAAGAAAGACAATCAAATACTTGTAATAACCTGCTGATTTGGGTTCTTTCATGATTTTCTTCATTTTTCTTTTCATTCTGATGTAAGTAATTATTTTATTATTTAATGGTATCTCAGTAGGTGGTACTGCGTTTTTTTTAGTGAATGTCCTACTGCCTTCTAAAGCTTCAAAAATAATAACTTGTTGTATTTTATAAGTGCAGTCACGTAATAATCACATATAGATGAATATGAATGACTTTTGTTAATTCTAGCATATTTTATAGAATAAGTGGCTATTCACTGTCAACTACTTCTAAATCAAAAATTAAAATAAATACTAGAGTGAGGCCGATAATTTACGTTTTTCTAGTGCCATCGAAATTGATTTTCAAGATGGCGATCGAGTGATATATGGATAGTAAATTTTGTAATATGTGCATCTATTAATAATATGTAATTATACATTCAAAAAATAATAATAATAATAATAATAATATGTGATTATATTTAGATATATAGTTGTAGCCACGCTATGAAATGATATAGTATTTTTCTGGCTAAAAAAATATTTTCTCATAAATGCCATCCATTTATGAACCTTAAGATGAAGTTTTTTTTTAATGCGATAATATATTCATACTTAAAAAATATGAAAAAATTATAGGAAAATATATAAACTTAACAACTATAACATAGTATTGAGTTTTTATAGCTTTTTGACAGAATCTCTTAAATATTGTGGTGACCAATGCAAGGGGGCATTAAAAAATTCAAAACATCATCCAAGTTGTATTTATTCATAAAATAGAAAACATAACTTTTTATATTTGGCTTGGAGATAAAGTTGGAATAAAGTTTAAAAAACAAAGGAAAGTTACTAAAATATCAACATATTTTAATGTATCTCAATGTAGTATAGACAATTTGTGACTCATTATTTTATATACGTTTTGTAAGAAGATTCTTTAGAATAGTTATTAAATGAAGATAAGGTGACAACACGAATTTATGTACATGTTATGCATCAAATAATCTCTGTAATCGTTGAGAGAATCAAAATCCGAAATGAAATCTAAATATCATCATCTTATTTTTTTTTTTAAAACCAGCTGGCGTCAACTGGCCTGCACGAGGAACGCAATCCAAAATACTAAAAATCACTTTTCTTGCAACTGCAGTTTCACAACATAGGAAATCACAACCTCTCAAAGTAAGAGTCTCAGTAAATCACTACCCAAAAAAACTCCACTCACACATCAAACCACAAATCCTAACTAAAAAGAAACTCCCTAAAACATAAAAAAATAATATATATATATATATATATATATATATATATATATATATATATATATATATATATATTAAATCCACCAATTCATCTCTTGCAAACCCAAAACCAACCAACAAAACCAACAAAAAAAAAGCATAATTTCGGAGACGCATACCAATTCCCACCCCAAAAAACCAAAAAAATAAAAAAAAAGTCAAGAAAAGCAACCAATGTCAGAGATCACGGTGCTTGATAACTCCCAATTACTAAATTACACCCCCTCACTCTCTCATCCTCTCCATACAACGAGTCACCCTGAAACCCTAAAACCCACTCATCACACATCTCCATGTTCTTCTATGGATGGTGACCGGGGCCGGGAACTGTATGAGGGGATGAGGAGCGGTCGGCATCCTCGGACCTGTCCGTACTGTGGTGAGAGGGTGAAGTCGACACGTAGCAGAAATGGTCCTGAAGGCAGGCCTGGCGATGCGCGCCCTTCCAATCAGCTTCTTGTCGTAGGACTCTCCACACGTGACACCCGTCCCCGTTTTCATTTCCTACATTTTTTTTTTCTTTTGACAAAAAGGCTTTCCTAGTACCGTTTTTTCCGGGATGGCCCCAGGGTTTCTTGTTTATTTGTGAGAGTTGGGTTGTGCTTTTTGTGAACGGGCCCGTGAGTTTTGTTCATTTGTGAGAGTAGAGATGTTCTTTTTTTGAAGGTGAATTTTGTAGTTTGAGGAATTTTTTTAGACATGATGATTATCATTGTGTATTTAATTAAACAGAGAGAAATATGCAAATGGGGTTTGAAATCGTAACTTCAGGCTATGTATATAGCATGTTAAACCAACGATGCTATGAATTATTTGAAGCGAAAAATAAGTTTCTTGATGATACAAGCGAAAAATAAGTTGTTCTTCTTTGGTTTGTAAATAGAGCAGTTAATTAGAGAATAAAAAAGTTCTATCATTTTGCAGTAGGAAGTGAAGTGGCTAATGACAATCTACATATATATATGACTTTTGAAATATTTAAAATAAAGAGTTGTGCATTCAAATTATGTAATTTTTTTAAATTTAGAATTTCTTATTTGTGCAGACTAGCTGTATATAATATGAATTTTTTTCAGAGTTATGAATACAAATTCTCACAATGTAATAAGTATTAAGGAATAGTGGAAATAAAAAAAACAGTTCAATCAAAAGTTGTTTATTGAATTTGGTACATAACATGACTTATTTGTAATAGAAGGAAGTTTGATATAAAATTACGGATATATAAATAGTTAGAAAAAAAGCTCAAATCTTAAAAGAGTTGCAAAATACTATAAATATGAGAAAATGTTGAAATTCTAAACAAAAAGTTATTCTTGTTTAATGCTTCATTAAATATTGACTTTTGGAATTATGTAAATTACTTTTGAATATCAATCATATAGATCCATTTTGTAGTTGTAATATTCATTAACTATTTGTAGCCATGAGATCTAGCTTAAAAGGTGAAGTGAATATAATTGAATGATATATAATATCATTTTGGTTAAGCTCAATGCTTTTAAAATAACTAATTACATAATTCATTTTAGAATCTCTATTATGGAACTCTTACTCTTTTGACATAATCCTATGCAGCATATAAGTTTCTAAAATTATATTTTGAAGTAGGAAAAAAAATATATGCATATATAAGTTATGAAATATACATGAGCCGACACATCAACATGCCGTCATGCCCTAACTCACATAATCTTTGTCGCGCTCCCGTTCCTCAACCCGTTTAAGCATGCGACAATTTTTATTCTGTTTTTTTTTTTTGCAATTTAGACATATATGAGGGCCTTTTATCAATTGTTCTACATTTTTACATCACAATATTTTTTCTCTTTTTATGAGAGTATAACGTATTGACCCATCCCAGAGATCATCCGTTCAAAAAATTAGGTAAAGAGGAGGATTCGCCACTTTGGTTTTGGCGGTCCCCCTTAATAGTATATCATATCTACAATTTAATATTTTCCTTTGTTGAGCAATTCTACACGTACCATTTAAGCGCACCATTCATAGTTTCTTGCATATCGTTTTCTATTAATATTTTTATGTGTCGACTAACATATTATTTTTCTATTATGTATTTTTCCATTTTATGTTGATGTTATTCTTAGCCCTATATATCGTTTTCATAGTACATATTGGATACTATTGTTACACTGTCATAATCTACACATTTGTGTGTGGTCCATTTATTTGGTAAGGACGTACTAGAGATTTGTACAAAAAAATAAAGATTTTCTCATTGGGATAAAACTGCAGATTAAAACCCATAACAAATCAAGGGGCCCGATATTGAGTCTGAGTGCTCAGTAAGGGCTTATGGTGAAAAAAAAGAAAAATGGAAAGAAGTATGATATATATTGATATAAGGGTTTCCTTTTATAGATTTTTTTCGATTTTTTTTTCATAACTAGTTCTTTATCATTTCTTTTTGTATAAAGTTAGATTTTTATTTGTAAAAAACTCAAAAAATATATAAAAGTATTTCCATTCGGAAGGGGGATTTAAATCCTCTCCAAATTCCTCAAAATGAAAATTGATATAAAGCCTAAGGGCCAAGAGAAAAAGATTAATCATATATATACCTCACGTATTAAATCTACTCTATTTTCCTGTCTATTTTTAGCATTCTTATCGTACTATTATTTTATGATTTAATAATAATTTGTACATTTTCTGTGTCTTTAATTTACAATTATGTTTTATGTAATTTTTCCTAGGTATCACCCCCAATATTTGTTATACTTGGCAATTTTGTATTGGTTCTATACAAGACTTGTAATTTATATATGAAAAAACTAACGTAAAAGAAGTTTTCATTGATTTTCATTAATGGTAAAAATAAATGATGTTTCGATTTAAATTAGTCTCTTCATAGTCCTCTATTTTTTACCTAATTATTCTACAGTTAGCAATATGATACTTTATATATTGATATGCTAATTGGTTTGGTAAATTTTATACTTTTCTGCTAAAACCTTTTATATATAAATCAGTTTGATTTTTTTTTTCATTTTTGAGCTGTTTTTTAAGCACATTTTTGAGCTATTAGAAAGATTCAGTTTTTTTTTTTTTAGCTTTAGTACAATAAAGAAGAACTCTATAGAAGAGCGTTTGTCCAAAAAGCTGAAGTAAAATACGGCTATGAAAACATAATTTTGTGTAACAAAATTATAAAATATCATATAACAAAAATGATTTTATCTTTCATGAACAATAATATGTCAAAGAAACAGCAATATTGCATTTATAAATTTAGCAAAAAGAAATGAACTTCTTCTCCTAAATGTTTCAAATCTTGGAAGCTCTAAATTTGAAGGTATTAAAAGTCTCAAAATTCTAAAGCTTGAGCATGAATCAAATACCAAGAATTTTTTTTCAAGAACAAGATTATTCGTACATATATGGTTTCTCCCCAATATAAGGTTTAAAAATATACCATAAATAATATGCCAATATACTTGTAATATTTAGATAAAATCTTTTGCAAATTAAATTTAAGTCTTTACAAATTTCTGTAAACTGATAAGGCAAAAAAAAGAAAAAAGCAGCGTTATCACAATGATTTTCTTTTTTCTTATTACAAATAAAAAAACAAAAGGATCATCTTATTAAGTTTGTCAAACCCCAAATTTTTACATATCGGTTCTTTACGTGATATGGTGGGTAGTGAATTTTGATTTTGTGATAAACAAGCTAATTTTTCTAATCAATGGAATTTGATTTTTTTTTTTTTTTTACACTTCCCGCAGGGTTAAAAGTTCAAGTATTTTCAGTTTTTTTTTCTTTTCCAACTGAGACATTCTGTATAACACATTGATGTTGTGCTCTTCTTTGTCTATTTCTCTCTCTTCCATGTGTTCATTATCATGTTACTTTTTTCAAAATGTAGGCTTGAGGACAATTAATGAAACATGCGAGAGTGACGAACATTTACCACACCTGGGTCAGAAAATGATGCATCATTACTGCTTTCGTTAATTTTGTTTTGTTTTTTGTTTTGTTTGAGAGGTGCCAACTTGATTGACCAATTTGAATAAACACTTTTCTGTATCTAAAATAGAATTTCGAAGAATTTTTGCAATTTATGTACGGGCCGATCACCGCTCGTATTCAATTCATTATTGCAATTCAAATATAAAAAATTATAGCGAAGAAATTAAACATTAAAATAATTTTCTTTATTTCAAATAGTTATTTGAAAGACAACGACACACTTCCGATGGAGCTCCATTTGCAGATGGAAACGAAGGGCCATTGTTTGGGCTTCGTTTGGATAACTATTGGCCTGTGTTTTAGAATTTCATATTTAACCTTTAATTTGGGCCCATCATTAATATGAGACTGCACGAATTATTTGTACTAAAGTGACATCGAAATGCTAATCTATCAATTTTATATATATATATATATATATATATATATTTTTTTTTTTTTTTGATTGTTTGCTCGGTTATATTTAGATAATTAAATTATTTCAAGAAATATTGTAACCTATATTCGATAAATAATAATAATAAATTAATAAACTGACACGCCAAGTTAGAAAATAGTTCTATAAATGGAATTCTACATTGAAATAAAGAATGGAGACGATCAAAACTCAGCATTGAAAAGGTCTGGCGTGAAAAAAACGCAAAGCCTGGCCCAGCCGGTCTAGTTGGCCATATGGCATACAAGATCCCAATCAAGGAATTTGGTCCGATTCTTGTCACCCAAACCGAACTCTAATCTCAATTCACGCATTGGGCAAAAAAAACAGGAAATGAAATTAATAATGACATAAGAAAATATTAACTGGAGTTTGTTATATTGTGTATGATTTTAATTCCTTCTCGTATACGAAGTTGAGATAATTTCACAATATTGTATAGGGTGATATAATATCGGCAGTTATGTATTTCACATGCTATCCTAAAGAGAGATGAGATGTCATATTACGAAAGTCAAAGATGAAACCATTAGGAAAATGGAATATTATCTTTTTAAAAGAATAGAAATAATAATATTAGAGAACCCGTGCGAATCACGTTAAGAACCCATTATATTATATCCTGATCACATATATTAAACGACTTGACTCCAAGTCAGATTGCATCTCTTCTCCTCCTCTAAATCCTCTCCATTCATAAAAAATCAGTACTTCTACTGTTAATATATGCACCACAAAACTTCCTAATTATTTAAATATGCACCAAAAAACTTCCTAATTATTTAAATATGCACCAAAAAACTTCCTAATTATTTAAATATTCAATGATATAAAACAAATTTTATAATTATATTTTCTATCAAAATTACAAAAGAAAAAGAAAAAGAAAAAGAAAATAAAAACTCATCAACAACAATAAATTCATAACTAATGTATATGTAACCATTCTACAATACATAAAAGTCTGCTGAGCTATCAGATAATCAAATAAGATTCACAAGTACTCGATCTTTATTCCTATTAGCTGTTACGTAACTTACGTTTCTCTCTTCTTGATCTTCTTATTAACAAGTTAGGCCAAGAGAACAAAGCGTATCTACTAAAATAAAATGCATTAACCCATCAAACAAATTCCCCAACTGAACGGACATCTCCATTACTTCATAAAACCCGAGAGAAACCCTCCTCTAAATCCACCATTATTTTATTCACACTAGTGGTTCAACATTGCCATTATTATTATTATTATTATAAGGAACGCTCTGAGCCCAATCCGGCCCACAAAGAGAGAGAGAGAGAGAGAGAGAGAGAGAGGGGAAGTCGCATTTTCCTTCTTCCTGCACAGAACCCGTGATATGATTTTTACATTGCAATAAATCCACAGGCGTTTCCCTAAAAGAGAAAGTCACTCGAAAAGAAAGAAAGAAAGAAAGAAAGAGAGGAGAGAATCGCACAAGACAAAACCCTCGGCTAGATTCGATCGGAAAGAGAAGGGGATCTATGTCGGGAGGAATAGCGCGAGGGAGGCTGGCGGAGGAGCGTAAGGCGTGGCGCAGGAATCACCCCCATGTTAGTAGAATTTGATTGATTGATTTTTGTTTTTTTTTTTAATTTTATTTCGGGTTTTTTGTGATTTATTTGGGATTTTTTGGTTGGATTAGGGTTTTGTGGCGAAGCCGGAGACGTTGCCGGATGGATCCGTGAATCTGATGATCTGGCACTGTACGATTCCTGGAAAGCAAGGGGTGAGTTTTTGTTTCTCAAAGAAAAATGTTATTTTGTAGTGTGTTTGTGTTTTTTTTGTACTGATTTACGAAAGGAGGTGCTGTTTATTGAGTTAGAATGGTAGATTCAGTAATTTAAAGTGATTCCAGTAGGATGTTTTGGGTTTAAATTATTGACTAGGTTGGTAGGGCTTGTACAATTAGAATTATCAAAGCAGCAATGGAATCATTTAGGGTTTTTAGTTATGTTTGTAGTTAGTTATTGTTCCCTGTATCTCCCTTTTGATGTTGTTTTTTCTAACTTTCCTTTCCTCTTTCCAACGGTGGCTTTCCAACAGACGGATTGGGAAGGAGGGTTCTTCCCTCTGTCTCTCCACTTCAGCGAGGACTACCCTTCGAAGCCTCCGAAATGCAAGTTCCCGCAGGGCTTCTTCCACCCGAACGTGTACCCCTCGGGCACCGTCTGCCTCTCCATCCTCAACGAAGACTCCGTACGTTCGCTCACTAACCGCCCTCCTTTCTTTTATGTAATTACGAATGAGCCCTTGTGTTATCAGGCTTCTTTTTCTTTTCTTTTTTGTGAAGGGGTGGAGGCCGGCGATAACGGTGAAGCAGATACTGGTCGGCATTCAGGACTTGCTTGATCAGCCTAATCCGGCTGATCCCGCTCAGACCGACGGATATCAGCTCTTTATCCAGGTTTCTTTTTTTCTTTTTTTACAATTATTATTATTATTATTATTATTATTATTATTATTATTATTATTATTATTATTATTATTATATACTTCCTTTTATGGGTATTTTCAAGAAAACAACAACTATGTATTCTCATATTTTGCAGAAAATCCCTCTTGGCTTTTGGTATTAAGTGGAAACAGATTTCATTTTTGAAAAAAAGAAAATCCGATTCAAATAGACGTCCAGTTTAGGCCAAGTTAAAAGTAGTTTTTTTTTTTTTTAATATTTTCCGTAAGTGTGTTGGGGGGATTTTCTGTAAATATGAGAACATAACACATAGGTCTTTTTGAAAAAATTGCCATTTATTTTGTACCGTATTCTTGAAGTGTGTTTTATATATCAGTGTCGTATCAGATAAAATAATCTACACTTGTAAAGTCTTTTCCACATATAATAATATAATAATTTTGAATGTATTGTGAAAAAAAGCAGGATCAAGTGGAGTACAGGAAGCGCGTGAGGCAGCAGGCCAAGCTTTACCCATCCATGGTCTAGTAGTTCTTTTAAGTACTATTATTAGACTCGCTCCTTTTATTTCACCGTTATTAGAAATGCAAAAAAAAAAAAAATATTCCGGTGCTAATGATTGTTAATTGTCGACTATTTGAATGAATATTATTATGACTTGATGTATGTGTGTGCGTGTGTGTGTGCAAGTGTTTTCTTTAGAGGTTTTGTGTGTTTTGGATAATTTGATATTGAATGATGTGTTGTGACTTCAAATATTGTGAGTATTATTATTAATATTATTATTATTGTCAGGAGTTTATCCTTGTTTTTTTTTTTTCAATTTTAATTTGTGGTTTATATTATGTATGAAAAGCTAGTTTGTGTTCAAATAATGCATAATTTTTTCATATGGCCTGGGTTTGTTACTTGATTGGATGTTTTCTTGTTGGAATGATTGCCTAATGCTTTATCAATGTAAAATTAGTGCCATAAATCTATCATAAGCAATCAATTTAATATTTCTTTTTTTTTTTTAGACAACATGCCCGTAGGCCCAATTTAATATTTCTATTAATTCAAATACTTTCGGACTCCTGATTTATATATTTACGGCACTTAAAAATCCTTCAAAACATGAGAAAGAGGAAAAATTATTTAATCTATCGGGCCTAAAAAAAATAATAATTTTGGAGCATATTCCGTTTTGGCCCACTAAGCCTGCATTTAGAAAATTAACTTCACAGGCCTAAAATCTTACATAATTTTGTCTTTGACTTTATATTATCAAGCCTTCTTTACCTCGGCCCTAAATCTTAATACAATAATACAACTCCTCCAAACTTCAAACGAAGCGCGGCGGCGGAGCTCAGCTCAACACACTCATGGCGACCGACGAACCTAAGCTGGCGATGAAGAAAACCACGAAGAACAAGAAGAAGAAAGTGAAGAGGGATAAATGGGGCCAGCCTCTTCCCCCTCAAGCCATCACCTCCTCCTCCTTTGAAGAAGAAGAAGAATACGATCAACAACCGGAAGCTGACGTGGCGGCGGAGGAACCATTGACGCCGGCGGCGGGGGAGGCGGATTATGAGGCGAATAAGGTGGTGGCGAGTGGAATGCCTTATACGGCGACTGAAGAGGAGATTAGAGAGCTGTTTGAGGAGATTGGGCCAATAGAAACGCTCCAGCTGTCCCGGTTTCCGGATTCGGGAAACTTCCGAGGCCTCGCTTTCATCACCTTTCAGGTTTAGATAAAAAGATTTCACGTTTAGTTTCTCTAAATTTTCAGTTTAATTTGTCTAATTTTCTTCCGTCTATAGAGTAATCATTACTGATCAATATGTATCAATCAGTCATCTTTGTTATGATGTTATATTAATAAATTTAATTCAATATAGTTACTAATTAGTCATTTTTACATAAATCATTTTTTTTGGCATCTTTGAAGCATGTTTCATACTCTTTAGTTGTGATTTTCCCTTTTCTGAACATTTATTTTATTTATCTTTGTACAGAGTGAAGAAGCTGCGATTAATTCTCTCGAACTTGACGGAACTAAAATGTAATTTATTTCTTCCTTTATAATTTATATACTTCAACCTAAATATTGAAACTGTTTCTTATCCATATTCTTTTTTTTTTTAATTTTGAAATTTAGGGGAAACCGATTTGTGAAAGTGGAAAGATGCAGAATGGACCCTCAAAAAAGAAAAAGAAAGACTGAATTTTCAACCGACCCTCAAAAAGCCGACGGATGTCTCTCAGCTTACGTTGGCAATCTCTGTTGGGACATTAATGAGGACGATATAAGGGCCTTTTTGAAAGATTCAAATATTTCGTCAGTAAGATTTGCGGTAGATAAAAATACCGGAAAATCAAGGGGGTTTTGCCACGTGGATTTTGAGGATGATGAATCGTTGGAAAATGCGGTGAGGAAAAATCAGATGGATTTGAATGGACGGCCTGTCAAGATTGCTTATGCTATTATTAATAGAAATTGAAATAGTAATAATTGGATTTTGTATTTGTTTATTCATGATTGTTATTTTTTCTTTGTCAATTGATGAATTGTATTTGGTATGACTCAGTTTTCTTTTTAGATCTTTGCTGAAAAGTCCCTCAGGCCAAATCGCGAAAGTGCAAATTTTTGTTGTTGTGGCCATATTTAAGTTTGGCGTAAAATGAGCTTTTTGTTGTTGTACTTTTTATGAATGTGCTATTTCATGTCTCTTTTCTAGAGTTTCTTCATACTTTTAAGCATAAAAAGCAAAAATTCAACCCAACAAACATGACATTAATAATTCCAGCTAATTAGAAAAAGGAGATAAGAATGAATTTCACACTTTTTGTGAACTGATCTCTCATTATGCATTTCATATATACCAAATCGATTGCAATTAATTCCTATAAATTTACATTTTAATTCAGCTGCACATGAAACATCAGAGAAAAATCAAGAATCAATTTCTTTCAAGTGATTATATTATTCAACTATATCAATCTCTTAGTATATATTAAGCTCTTCTATTGTTGACCTTGTAATTTATTTTTTATGAAACATTGGAGAAAATTAAAAAAGAATGTTGATTTACAATATGAAAGTAAAGTTTTATACATAAAGATTTACAACTCTATTTCTGCATCCACTCTCAAGCAACCTCCACTTTCTTCACAATTTAGTGGTTATTGGTTCACAATTGAAACAAAAAATTTCGTATTGCAGATATCTCATGAATGACTTGTTCCTTTCACGTTTTCAATTCTTTGAGATAAGCTCACCTACACGTATTTAACTTGAGAGCGTAGGTAAAATTGCATGAGTTTACAGTTAGGGGCTGTTTGGCTAATGATGAGTAGGATAATTGGAAAGTAGTAATTAAGATTTTTTGAGTGTTTGGATTGTGGTATTTACTTCAACTACGGAAATTTGAGTTTCTACATGCATCCACGTGCGGTAACTCGAATTTCTCTTAAATTATGAGCTTCCGACTTAAAGAGAAAAAATAAGACTAAAAGGAAGGTTGTTAAGTTAATGGTTAAATATGATATTTCGTGTTAGAAAATTGGGTGTGGCTAAAAAGCATACGTATGCACAACATACGTTTTTTAGCCACACCCAAAATACGTATTAAAAAAATAAAAATAAAAATTTCAACCGTACGGATGTAATATATATGTTATGAATATGATGTAGATTAATTTTCATAAAAATTAGAATATTATATCATTATCATCATATATCATCAAAAATATGCAGCACTATTCAAAACATATATCGGAATAATAGTTTGATGATACATGATGACAATGATATATTATTCTGATTCCTGTGAAAATTTATCCACAACATATTTATAACATATATATTACATCCATATGGTTGAAATTTGAATTTTTACTTTTTATAATCACTTTACGGGTATTTGAAAAAAACGTATGTTCGAACATACGTATGTTTTTTAGCATCTCCCTAGAAAATTGTAATTATAGTTACTTTAACTTCTTCCATCCAAACACTACAATTGTAGGTACAATTGTAAAAAATTCAGCTGAAGAAAGTCTAATTTCTTCAGTAATTTCTAACACGGCCATCCAAACGGCCCCTTCACTTTTTATATGATTGCAGCATTATTAGAACTCAATTTTAATTAGAGCTCTTAATGCCTAGTTAACATTACTATAATTCAGGTTTATTCGAAAAGATTTCACCTTTGATTTCTCAATTTTTTTTCTGAAAAGATTTTATTATAATTTCTCTATTTTTTTCCCTGTTGATAATGGGACATCCAAATCAGCTGTGTCTTACCTAAGGTGCAGCCCAAAAAATAATAAATTTTGGACAGGCGAGTAATTTTTTTTTTTAAATTGGGTCAGGTAAATTATTAGACGCAGTTACGAAATAAGCCGAATTTTAAAATCTAACTGTAAAGATCACTTCCATTTGATTATATAAGCTTGCCATTTTTCTAGAGTTTCTTATACTTCTACTATAAAAAAGTAAAAAATGAACCCAATAAGCATGAAATTAACAATTCCAACTAACTAGAGAAATGAAATAAGAATGAAAGTCATACTCTTTACGTGAACTCATTTTTGTCGTGATATATCTCATATATAACTAAATCTACCGCAATAAATATCCTATAAATATTACTTGTGAATTCAACTTCTCATATATATGAGTCATCTGAGAACAATAAAAAATCATAAAATTTTCAAAAGATTATAAAATTCCACTATATCAACATTTTACTATAAAACTAAGCTCTTAGTTAACCTAGACAAACTTCTATTATTGACCTTGATTTTTTTTTCATGAAACATTGGAGACAATCAATAAACAATTTATTTACAAACTAAACTTAAAAGATTTAATGGTATATTTGAAGGCAGAGATTTACATCAGAGAATATATGGATCGTGTATACATGCAACAAGTGAGGATGAATGAAGAGGGATAAAGAGAGATTGAAGATTTCTCGGCAAAATGATTTGAAAGTGTCACAGGATTTGTATTTAGTGTTTTTCGTCTTTAAAAAAACAAACTTATAGAGATAGAGATAGGATTGATTAACCGGAGAGATGAGCATTTGTAGGGGTGTATTTTTCTTTAAACAATTCATTAATAAGTATTATTGTTTTTACTTTATCTTATTTTGATGATAGCTAAATGTTTGGGAGTTTCATTACTTGCGTGCAATTTTTTTTTTTCCTTAACAACCCCGCCCCGTAGGTAATTGTCATTTAATAATACCAAAAAAGCGATTGATGTCACAATACAATGTAAGGAATTGTTATATTATAATTTTGAAAATACTTAATGCATTTGAAATATTTAATAAATTATATTATTATTATCATTTGACTTCATCTACATCTGTATGAATATTATTATTTCTATTGCAATATAAATAAGATAGTACTATAGTACTATACTCTAGCAAATTGAATAAATCACAACAACATTAGCAAGGTGGATACATTATTACAAAGTATTTCATCAATTTATTGTGTATATACTTTCTTTCACGACATCGATACAACCACACACCAAATTACATCACATAAATTAATTCATAACCCCTAATTTTCTCGTAGAGTTCTGCGAAGGTGGAGATCCGCCACCGCCATTGCCAGTAGTACAACCAAGCATGCACTGAACGTTATTGGAAGTACAGTTGATCAGACAAGTGGGCATCTCAGTTCCCTTTTCGGCGCAAGATGTGGAGCATGAGGTCACCTTTGTGGTGCATTGAGTGACACATGTCGTAAAATCCCTCACCGAGTCCAACAGACTGTTCGTGCTCACTGTAGTCTCGTTGGAATTCTCAGCTGTAGCGACAAAAGCAAAGATGAAGATCGTAAGTATGATGGTTTTGAAATGGATGTTTTTGGCCATTATGGAATATGATTTTGTGTGTGTTTTGATTAGTTAATTGGGATTTAGGAAAGGTTTTGTGTTTTGTTGTTGAATGTGAAAGGATTTTTTGAGTATATATAGAGGAATTTAAGTGTTTTTGTGCATTCATGCTCTTGGCATTGCAGATAGACGTGTGAAAGAGTATTTTGAAAACCAACAAGGCTAAAATCAGGGATGAATGAGAAAGATGTGGACTCAATAAATAAATCAGAATTTCTTGTTGATTAAAGTTGGAAATAGACATGAAATATTTTAATGAAATATTAAAAGAATAAATTTTCTTTCCGGTAACAAGAGCAAACACTTTTATTCGATATAAAAACTAATACTTATTTACATTAAGCATTTCCAACTTAGCTTTGTCAAAATTCAATGTGGTTGAAATCAACCTAGTTGCATACAATTGAAAAGCTATCAAAATATTGTCACCATAATAAATACTCCATGCACACAAAACTGCCGAATTAAGAAAGAAAATCATAACGGCCAGCCCATGTAGATACTAATACAGCAATTAATTAAATTAAACTGCTTTATGAGCCCAAACCCAACCCATACCAAATCAGCCCTGAAGTAAATAATTCAGATTCACCATTTACTCACCCTCTGATCTGATCCATCATCCATCTCGCTTCTTTCCACAATCAGATCCTGACCGTCCAAATTCCCCTTCAACCTACTCCTCTCCATTCTCAAACACTGTACATTTTAGTTTACAGTATAAATTTATAAGAGGGTTATCTCCAGTTCTACGAAACGGAGAGAACGAAAGATTCCGTTTTGAAGAGATAAAAAGATGTGAGGAGAGAGAAAGCGCGGGGGCGGGTAAATAAGGGAGACGATATTCTGAGAGCGTATTTCTTATTCTCAGAGCTGAGAGCATGAAGTAAAAGATGCTCTCATTATGTCCTGATGCTCTCAGCATAAGAAATGTGCTCTCATAATATCGCCTCCCGTAAATAACACCACATGGATCTCATCCACCTTTTCAAATCAACCCTCAATTAATCCATTATCACATATTACTCCCCCTCTACTCATTCCATCACACAATTAACGTAACACGGCCTCTAAAATTCTATCGAAAAAACACACACACAATTATTATACAGGAGAGTACGAAAGAAAGAAAGAAAGAAAGAAAGGAGAAGAGTTTAGTCATCTTCTTCTTCTTCTCGAGTCCATTAATGGCTGCTTCTTCATCTCCATCTTCCTCTCCTTCCTTGGAAAACCCTAACTCCAACTCCAACTCCAAGCCCACTCCCCCCTCCCTCTCCCCCAGGCCGCCTCTCCACTTCCCCACGCCCAGCCCCCGCGTCCAGTCCATCTCCCCTTACTCCCGCACCATCTACAGCGACAGGTTCATCCCCAGCCGGATCGGCTCCAATTTCGCGCTCTTCAACCTCGCTCCGAGTCCGACCACTCCGTCCACGCCCAGTTCTTCATCCTCGCCGTCTGAGACGGCTAAAGATGATTCCGGATCGGGCGCTTATTCCGCGTTGCTCCGATCGGTGATGTTCGGGCAGGATAATAGTGGGTTCTCGCCGGGCACGCCGGAGCGGGACGGGCGGGTTTTGTCCTCGGCGGGGTCGTCCAGTTCGTCTCCGGGAACGGGAACGCCGAGCGGGAATATCTTCCGGTTCAAGGCGGAGATTCCGAGATCCACAAGACGCGCACTTTTCGAAGAGGATTCGTCGTTTCAGAGTGTGTCCCCGAGTAGCGCGAAAGGGCCGCGGAAGGTTTCTAGATCTCCGTTTAAGGTATGGTTTTTGGTTGGTTTGTTAATTTGGGGTTTTTTGGGTGGAATTGTGAGTTGAGTTGATTGGTTTTGAGTGGGTTTCTTGGTTCTGTTTGAAGGTTTTGGATGCGCCGGCTTTGCAAGATGATTTTTATCTGAATCTTGTGGATTGGTCTTCTCACAATGTGCTTGCTGTTGGATTGGGAAATTGCGTCTATTTATGGAATGCTTGTAGTAGCAAGGTTAGTGATTCTTCACACTTTGTTCTTTTTTTACAAATTTCATCATGGTTTATTAGTGCATTACAGCATTTTGTTTCACGTTTTGTTTGCAAAATGCCCTAAAATCATGTACGCCTGACATAATTTGCTCAATTTACCAAAATTGCAAGCGTCTTCTAACAAAATTCATATACGATGCTCTAATATATGAAATGCATGTTTATCGTTTGCACTTAATGCTTACAAATGAGAAATAAAAAAGAAAGAAAGGTACTTTTTTATTCATTCAATTTTCTTTTTGTTTAATTTAGGTTACTAAATTATGCGATTTGGGAGTCGACGACACGGTTTGTTCTGTCGGATGGGCTCAAAGGGGCACGTACTTGGCCGTAGGAACAAATCTAGGCAAAGTCCAGGTAAAGAGAAAAAGAACAAAGCTTTCAACTTTATTAGCCCTCGTTAATAATTAACTTCTGAAAATAATTTATTTACGTATTATTATTATTTTTGGAATGTTTAGATATGGGATGCATCGAGATGCAAGAGAGTGAGGACGATGGAGAGCCACAGACTGAGAGTTGGAGCTCTCGCGTGGAGCTCTTCACTCTTGTCGTCAGGAAGCAGAGACAAATCAATTCTGCATCATGACATACGCGCGCAGGACGATTACATCAGCAAACTCACCGGCCACAAATCCGAGGCAATTATTCATTTAATTGATATATTAATTGATTAGACTATTCACGATTTGCTTACTTTTTATGTACGTGATTAGTTGGCGTAGTAATTATGACATCATTTGAATGTAGGTTTGTGGGCTTAAGTGGTCGTATGACAACCGGGAACTCGCGTCGGGCGGAAACGACAATAGGGTAATTTAATTTAATTTGATCTTTATTGCGTTATTAATATTACATGCAATGTCTTACATACATATCTTTCCAAAAATTCGAAATATAAAACGCACCCTTTTCAAGATACCAGACGCATCGAACCTCCCACCTCTCCAAAATCACATAAATCAAACAAATCCAAAGCGAAAAAAGGAAATTCGCAAAGAAGCCCCTGCATTATCGCTGAATTGAAAAAGCCCCTTCTTTATTTGAGTTTCAAAAAAGGGGCCTTTTTTGCTAATCTCCCATGAATGAAACGCCATCCGTATGTGATACCACTTTTTCAAAGGATCAATTTGTTCGACATCTCGTCATGATCTAACAACATATACGAAAGAAAACATTCCCTTTGTAAACACACACACACGCATATATACATACAATGAAATGAAATGGTGGTATGTTTGTGGGGGGGTGTGCAGTTGCTGGTGTGGAACGGGCATTCGACGTCGCCGGTGCTGAAGTACAGCGAGCACACGGCTGCGGTGAAAGCCATCGCGTGGTCTCCGCACGTGCACGGCCTCCTCGCGTCCGGCGGCGGCACTGCCGACCGCTGCATCCGCTTCTGGAACACCTCCACCGACTCCGTCCTCTCCTCCGTCGACACCTCCAGCCAGGTATGGCTTCCCCTCCCTCCCCTTCCTTCCTCCTCTCTTTCTTATCTACTGTTTTTGTTGTTTTTATGAACTGTTTCCCTATCCTACGTAGAGAAATTATTCCGAGTGTCCAGAAACGCCCGCCATCCAGTTTTAGTTGTACACATATATATTTGCATTTGGATATACCTTTTGTGTTTACGAATATTTCTTTTTGAAAATATACTTTTTTGCAATTTCACCGTACCTTTTGTGTTTACAAAAATACATTTTTGTAATGTCATCGTACCTTTTATAATCGGGCGCTGCTTGGCGCTCCAAAATGCTGGCACTCCATATCTGAACCCTTCTATATATTGTTTTTATATATACAATTTTTTTATATATGTACTGTTTTAAAAATATATATATATTCGTATATTGGTTTTTTGTTTATTATTTAAATTTCCTAAATAATGGAGGGGCTTTTTTTGTAATTTAAGCATTATGCAGGGGTTTTATTTTATTTAATTATTTATTTATTGCTAATACTGCAACAAGTGATATGCTTTTGCGGTATTTTGTTTCTTATGTTTCTTATTAGATAATCTAATAATATGAGTTTTTTTATTAGGTTTGTAACTTGGTATGGTCGAAGAATGTGAACGAACTAGTGAGCACGCACGGATACTCGCAAAATCAAATCATTGTTTGGAGATACCCTACAATGTCTAAGGTACATGCTTTGAAAATGTACTTTAACAAGAAAAATTAGTTTTCGTTACTTTTCAATTGTTGTTTTGTATTCGTTAGTATTAATTTTTCCTTTTTTTGGTGAATGTTTGCAGCTTGCGACGTTGACGGGCCACACTTTTAGAGTTTTATACTTGGCTATTTCGCCAGATGGACAGGTAAGATTTCCTTTAAAACCCTCAAAGGTTTATTATTTTACCAAAAGAGAGTATTTTTATCATTTTTTTTATTTTGCATTGATTAACATTAATTAATTTCCTTTTGTTAAATTTTCAGACTATAGTTACTGGTGCGGGTGATGAAACCCTCAGATTTTGGAATGTTTTTCCTTCTCCTAAATCACAGGTATTAATTAACATAATCTGATCAAGTTGGTAGAATATACATATACGCCCCTCTAATTTGAATTTATTGCATTTATTATGTAAAAAGGTAACTGATAGCCTGAACAACATTGGAGGGACTTCTTATGTTAGAAGCTACATACGGTGATTTAATTAAATTACAAGGGCCAAATGGTAAAATTTGTGTCCAAAATAAAAAATAGCTCGTGTTGGTAAGTAATTAAACGACCAAGATAGAAGATTGCCGTTTGGGGGAAATTTTCCAATATTTTCTTTTGGAATGATATAATATCATGATTGGGAAATTTAATGTTTTTGTCCATAATTGTAGATATATTTGTCAGGGTGGAAAAAATGGGATTATTTTTTATTCTTTTTTTGTTTTGTTTTGTTTTATTATTTAAGGGTGTAATGGCAATTTCTAGCATGTATTGTGCTGTTGTTTCACAAGCCCTTTTCTCATTTGGTTTAATTTTAAGTACTATATATAACTACAAATTTATTAGATTTTATAATTAATATTGTTTTATCTCATCTTATTACTCTGCATAAAATTATATTGAATATTCATTTGCTAAAGACGCTTATAAGGTGATAAAATATAGAAATGACATTTTGGACTAAAACGACAAGAGTTTGGGCCTTTCTGTTTGAACTTTGTTTTTCATCTTTCTTTCAATTTAAAGCACAACATGTTCATTTTTTTTTAAGGTGATTTCTGTCATTCAATTAAAGTTTCACCTATACTTTTATGAGGTATTATAATATTTATGCCTATCGGAGGGTCATATGTATATTCAATTTAGCCTTTATTAATCTGTAGATTAGAGTCCCAATTTCCACATCCAAAAACTGGTCAATCACATTTCAATATATAGGTTGCTGATAATTTTGAAAAATATCACATATAAGCTGAGAATAGATAAATTTATATCCAACATAAAGTGACTCGTAATCAATTTTTCCCTTCTTAACACCACATGAACCTTTTTTACGGTGTAATACTTAACTTATAACATCTGTGTATTAGAAGATTATTTACATCTAAAGCGCTCAGGTATCTATTTATTTAAAAATGACTATGATCCAAGTGGCTTACTATCATATAATTTTTCAGACTCGATCAACATTGTAAAATATTTAACTTGTAAAGCCTTCTTTCTATTAATATAATCTATTTAATTTTCTACTTCCTAGTTAAAATACGACTAATCTTCTCACCTAATCGAAATAAAACAAAAACCAGCCTTACAATTCATAACACTTGGCTGAATAATACTAAAAGTGATGGTCATATCACAAGTAAAAATAATTAATAACTTCAAATCAAGTTGGTATTGGTCAAAATTTGTCTGAGATTATCAATATCAACCTTTTGAAAAGAACCCAAGTGATTAAAAAGCAGAAAAAGAATTTAATGGTTGGGCCAATTTGAAAAGTCAAAAAAATATTTGAGTGGAAGCCCAGCAACAAAAAGAAAAAAAAAAAAAAAAAAAATAGAAAGAGATAATGCTTGTAGTTGGACCTATTTGAGTGGGACCCGCTCAAACCTCCATTAATGGCCCTACCAAACCGACACCTTTTTTATTTTTGAATAATTGTACTTGTACCTGCCACAAAAATATTTAATTATTTCATTATATAGAAATATAGATTTGGTAACGTAAGAACACACTTTTTTTAAACATTTTACAAAAATTAAAAACGAAAAAAAAAAAAAATCATTCATGCCCTCAAGCAATCCCTCCAAAAAAAAAAAAACTCATTCATGTATTGTTATGCATTTAAATTAACTTTAAAGATGTGTAAATTTTCTCCTTCATTCATATTATTTTCCTATGCTTTAGGGTGTAAATTATGAATTTTTTGTAAGATTTTTGCAAGGGGTTATACTATACCAAATTTTTAGTTCTTTGTGAAAAAACAAGTGTGTGTGCCTTTCATTCTGGGTCACCTCTCTTTGGTTTCTTCTCTATTCTCTTGTTTCTCATTGTTTTTTCTTCGATATTAGAATTTAGACCATGATAGTTGTTACTGTCACAATATTTGTCTGATCTATCCAACAAAATATATGTTGAAAAGTCAATGACTGGTATATATTAACATGGTCTTTAAACTGAATTGACCAAATTAATCTATAAATTTCCCTTCCCGTATAATTCGAAATAATATTATCCTGACCCGAATCTACTAATCTATTGAAAAAACCTATTTCGTAGGTTTGTCCAGTATAATCGTCATACAGAGTGCAACAAACTATAATTTAGTTGAAATATTTTGAACTAGATAGTATATAAATTTCAGCTGTACCATTACAATCTAGTTTTGTTTTTTCTCAAAAGAAAAAAGTGATCCTTACTTTCTCAAAAGTTTTTGGATCACAAATGCGCTTGTATATATCGTTTGTTTAGCCTTCATTGTCAGCGTGTGTAAATCAGCTTTATAAGTGCAAAAAAAGCTTGCAAAATTGATTAAAAACAAGCACGTTTAATTGCGCCACCTTTTTGTTTTAACGTCATAATCTTGCAATTAACTTTCTTTCTTTCCCTCTTGTTTCTTTTCCTTGTCAAATAATCTGGAAAAAGATATTTGTTATCAGACAAATTACTGTCACATGTTTATACTGTTCATGTTTATAATATCTTATACTCTCAAAATATATACAGCCTAAAATAAAAATAAGTTCAACATTTTTCTAAAATTAAAAAAAGGAACTTGAACATATTATAAAATACACTTCCTTCGGAAAAGAAGATTAAAAAAAGAAAAGAAAAATGTGGACCAGTAGATCTTTTTTTTTCTTGCGGAATGAAAAAAAAAATGTGGACCAGTAGATCTTATATCCAAAGGGTTGCAAGATATACATGGCTGACATGCGTGTACTTAGTCTAGACTTTAGACATGAACACATTTAATAATTAAAAGAAACTTATTTCGTCCCCACCTGTTTCAAGGTAACTGAAATTTGATTTAGTGTGGTAAGAAAATTTCAACTTAAAAATGTAAGGGTATGGAAAGCATTATGACTTGTAAGTTTTCATTATTGTGATATCAAGTGATATCAAATAGGAAGGTTTTAACTCTTTTTTTATTACTTAACAAAGCATCCTCTAAATTGCCCTATGGATATATTTCATGGAAACAAAATTGTTAATATAATGAATTAAGAGTGTATTATGTAACACTTTTTACTAAACACTTTTTACAGTTCATATCCAAAAAAGAACATATAAGTTATAAATTGTTGTTTTACAACTCTTTTTGTATTAACTCATATTATAGAGTTTTTTTAAGGAGTTGATCCATAGACTAGTAGACAAATAAAGTCTTAATTAATTTCAATACCGAAACTAATTAGATTCGCTATGTTTGCTAATGACATGTATATTCTAATTGGTGATATGGGATAATTACGTAAAAGAAAACGCCAAATGGAAAATAGCATGCTACCAACTGGTCCAACTTCAATAATAATAATAATAATAATAATAATAATAATAATAATAATAATAATAATAAAGCCAGCCTTTTAAGATTTAAAAGCTTACCTGATTGACATGCTAATTTTTTTTAAGGAAATTTGAAGAGAACTTGATTGTCCCCTTCCAAATGTATTTTTATACATTTTTCCTATGTATTTCAAACGCAATAGAAAAAAATAAAGAAAAAAAAAACTTCTCTTGTCTATTTGACATTACAATAATAACAATAACAATAACAATAACAATAACAATAATAATAATAATCATTATCATTAACCCGTACGGTCTCACTGCTGCAAAGGATAAGTAATTACTATACGTGTCAATTAGGATATATTTCGATCGAGACGTTTTAGAAGAATTGAGAGAAGACCAACACCTCCGTCGGTCCCCTACGCTCAATAACTGTAAAACTCCACATGTAACGAGTCATTTACTGAGGAAAACTCTCTACCTGGAACTGAGTGGTTCTTTAAAAAAACCCTCTACACGAAGAGATATGGAATGATGTTATAGGGGATCTGAAGAGAAGGACAAGACAAGAGGCCGCAACACGCGGGGGACATCCGACAGCTGTCAATTATTTTTCTTCTCCAATTATTAAATACTGGATATGTCCTTTTTAAATGGAGAAATTGTTGTTTATATGAGATGAATGTTCTCTCCATTTAGGAAGTAATGGAGAGGGAAAACATCTCTAACCACCGCTGCTGACGTGGTTCTGACGGCGAAGATTATATTATTGTAATTATAATAATATTCAAATATTTATGCGAAGAAATAACAAACTTTTCAGGTAAATAAAAAAAAAAACATTTTTTTTTGAGCTGACGGTGTTCTGATTATATAAAAATTTAACAGATTTGCAGGTGTATATTGTGAGAAATTTGTATGTATATATATCCAGTTGAAAAAATTGTGCACCTGCATTGTTTGGGGTAAGGAAAACATGAGTTGCGTTACAATCATCGTATTACTAGAGCTATCATGTTTCATTGTTTTGTAAACTTGAAAAAGACGGCAAATTTGTATACTTATTAACGGTATTGTTTTCTTTTGCTGATTTTGAATATTTTTCTTTCCTTTTGGATTGGATTTATATAATGTCACTGACAAGTATTCTATTCATCTGCCATGAAAGGTTGATAGCACACAGAATGAGTGGGGTACAATCTACTCTTTCATGAGCAACATATAGTGATATAACACATCTCAAAGTACAACTAATTATCATATGTTCGATATTTTGTAAGACCCCCTGCCCCCAAAACAAATTAATTACAAAAATATCTTTGAGAACTTGGCTAAAATGTTAAAGGTTGGACTGATCTAATATCATAATTTTGCGTATGATAATTATTTCAGCTTATGATTGATTTGACTAATTATAATGGGTTCTAAACATATTTATTAACTTATTTGTGTGACGTATTTGGATGCTTATAGTTACAAACATAACAAAATAATTAAATTTTCACATGTTCTTGTCTTAAGATTTCCAAGACAATTTAAATAGTTGTACTGCATCATGTCGTTAAATATACGATATAGTTTGTTGGTAATATATATGAATCCAAGAACCAACACAAATTCTATTGGAGGAGAATCAAATCACAAATGCACCCACTACAACCAACCATAAACTACGAATTTTCAGCGTGAGAAATAATTAAACCATTAATCGAGTCTCGTTTAATTATCACTAATAATTTAATTAATTCAACTGTAAATATTAAGCGAGCATATATCATTATTTAAGACATAACAACTCATGTTGTCTCCAGCCAAGCAAGAAAACTCCAAACTGGCACGTGAAGACTTGGTATATTAGCATGTCCCCAATTAATTAAGGAAATATTGAATGTTTAACCCAAAAAAAATTTAAAAAACAATATTATAATTTCACAATAATATAACCTAGCAAAACTAAATATATGTCACTAATATAATCTTCACATAACATTGCATGTGTTTGTAGATTCAAAATATTTTTTATGGATTTAGAGGCTTTGTTAAATATATATTAAATAAGATTGTTTTTATTGAGATTTGAATTCATTAATTTTTGGTGCACATATAATAGATTCTAGTATCTAGGTTATGAGTCATTTGCAACATTGCATGTGTTTGAAGTGTATGAATGATATTTTTAGATTTTCGTAGGGTACACATGAAATTTCACAATGACTTAATAATTGATGAACATTAATAAAGATATTGACTAATCATGAAAAGAAAGCTAATAACAGAATCAATGGACAGTAGTACTAGACAAAGCAATCGACATATGGTATGCCATCCCATATAAATAATATCTCATATAAACGATGTAATGATATTTCGATTATTAGCAAAGAATATTTTACTTACCGCATAGCATAATAGAGAAAAATTCATGGAAACAAAGTGAGTAATTTATCTAAACCGAATTCATATGATGTGCTACTTTACTGGTTGGTATGAGGCGACAGCCAGCCCCCAATAGACATCTCATCTGCCCCTAAGAAAGAATTAAGATACTTTATATAAAAGATTTATATAAATATCACTCTCTCAAAATTTTCATTTTTGAAGAAAAATTCTCTTTTTTTTTTATTAAACATTTAATAGTACTATAGTATATCTTTTTTGTAGAACCGTGTAATAGGTTAAATAAATGAAAAAAAATGCATATATACGGTGTTAAAAAACGTAAGCAAGACCATTTATATATGTTGTTGCTATTATATTGAATCTATAGATTCTTGTGATTGTGATACATAAAGTATGAAAATCTATTACATGACATCCTCTATTTATTTATTTTTTGTTTTCAAACACAAATGATATATGTTCCATTTGCAACTTTGTTTGCTTTACATATTAACATGTCTTAGAAAGAAATAACATTACAAATGACTGATAGTCTAGTTGGTTAAATTATTTGCATATATAATAAGAGATAATTGATTCAAAATTCCAACAAACATAGTCATATAATATATATTTAGCAAAATTTCTTAACTCAATGGGTTCAACATAAAAAAATAACATTTTTTTTCTTTATATTTACAGTATACACATTTATAATTGCAATTTATTTCAAAAATCAGCATTCACATTTATTGATTTATTAATAGTAAATACTATCCATTTGATGTTATAGACTTTTAAGTTGATTATTTCTACATTTGATATGATAACAAATTTTTTTTGAAAGAAATGACATTTTTTCTATATATTTACTGTATACACATTTATAATTGCAATTTATTTAAAAAAAATCCCGCATTCACTTTTATTGAAATTTATTAATAGTAAATAGTATCCACAGGACGGTATGGACTTTTATGTTGATTATTTCTGCATTTGATATGATTATTCAAGTTAATGAATAAAAAAGTGACTATTATTGTATCAAAGAATATTTTCAGAAACCTACTAGAGTCGCATCTCTTCTTCACAAAAACCTAAAAGGACGCATAAAAACAAACTTCATCACCATTAGACTGATTGCCCTTTCTGGAAAAAAATATTCCATAGCAAATTAAGCCAATGTGAGAACGCCACATCATCGCGTTGGGTGAGATGGCAATTCATCATTGGCTTCGCCCACCGTGGACCGGTGCAACATGGTAATTTCTCTCAGCTGCACCTACCATTCCTTTTAAAGGGTTTTAGATTCCCTCCTTACCCTCACTTCTCTCGTTTTAAACAGAGGCCATTTCTTTTCCTTCCCTTTAGCTTCCACCTTAGGATCCCTCGAAAAGACCCCTCACCCCCCACCCCCTCTTCCTCTCTCTCTCTCTCTCTAACTAACACCAAACACTTAATCAATTCTCCAACCAATTCTACCACACCAAAAAAGAAAGAAACCTTGGAAGAGAAACAAAAGAAAAAAAGACAAACAAAAAAACAAACAAAGAGAATAAAGAGCGAAAGCAGGAAAAGATGATGCAAGGAGATCAAGGATTAGGCATGGATATTGGTGCCGTAATAGCCGAAGAAGAACAACTCAACAATCAACTCATCAAGGCCGAAATAGCGGTGCACCCTCTTTGCGAGCAAATCCTGGCCGCACATGTGGCGTGCTTGCGTGTCGCCACACCGATCGATCATCTGCCGTTAATAGACGCTCAGCTCGCCAGCTCACACTCTCTTCTTCGGTCCTATGCGGCTCGGCACCGGTCCTTTCTTGGCCCTCATGATAAACAAGAACTTGACTCTTTCCTCGTAAGATTTCAGATGTTTCAAATTCGAGGCCTTTTGGTTATTTATCTGTTTATTCCATATTTTTTTATGAAGTTCCATATTTTAGTTTTTTAGTGTATAAAAGAAGTTTGTAAAGTTAATTTCTTATGTCATGAGGAAAGAGGATTTTAAACTTAATTTCTTATGTCATGAGTGTAATTTGGTCATTATGACTGCAAAATAGATGTTTGATGCACTACACTTGGTTGGAAATTTAGTCAATTATTTGAATATATATCGTGAGGGAGCAAAATTTGAAATATTTGAGTGTAATTTGGTCATTATTTCAAATTTTGTTAACACAGACGCAATATTTGATGGTGCTATGCTCGTTTCGTGAGCAACTACAGCAACACGTAAGGGAGCATGCTGTGGAGGCGGTCATAGCTTGCCGAGAGATCGAACAGGCGTTGCAAGACCTAACTGGTAACTTGTTTATCAATTTTAATTATTATTTATCGGTAAGGATAGTTAATGAACTTGTTGCATATTTAAGCAAAGAAATATAATAATGAGATTTAAATCCCGCAATCTCTTCATTCACATTAGATTATTTGTAGAAAAATGTGTTAGGTAACCTCTAGTTTCTCAAATAAATGTGTTATGAAATATGAATTCACAACTCTAGTTTCTCAAATAAATTAGTATATTGATTAAGTCTCAAGTTTGTACTTTTAGTATGTTTTAAATTTACATGTTTATTAAAAAAAGATATTTTTGTAAGGTTGGTGATTGATTAAAGTCAATTAAATTGGCTAAGATATATTATTTTAATAGATAAGCATACTTGCATTAGTACCAACCTGATATATTCTTGGCAACCATATCTCAACCACTGAATTGGAGTGCTTGTTAGACAAGGAAACAAAAGATTAAGGAGAGAGAGATTGAGGTAGGAGAGTTAGACGAGTGTGAGAGAAAAGCGGCCCAACAATAGTGTTTCTTTATTATGGCTTATTGAATAACAGAAAACTTTTTATAGACAAGCCTTCTTTTTATAAAGGGCCTATGGTCCACTACAACTGTTAAGACATAAAAAGATTTGACCTCACATTATTAGTGAGAATTTGTAGTTAGTTTTTACAGTGATCACTTTATCAGTTAACTTTTCATGTCAATATAACATTGAATCAGTATGTCACCCACTACGAGTACAAACATAACTGAAAAGATACGTAAAAACAATGAAATGATTTTTTTCAGGTGCGACACTAGAAGAAGGCACAGGAGCAACTATGTCTGATGATGAAGATGAGCTGAATGTTGAAGCATCGATCGACATGAGTGGAGACGGATCACACGACATGATGGGATTCGGACCGCTTCTTCCCACCGACTCAGAACGATCTCTCATGGATCGAGTCAGACAAGAGCTCAAACTCGAGCTCAAACAGGTATGTAATGTTTTACCCTATTTCTGAATAATTTGTGATTATTTGCTGCATGTTTTCTATGTCATTTCTGGCAATGAATTAGGGTTAGGATTTAGGAATTTATTATTTGGTACTGTAATAAAAAAATGTTTTGATATGTAATGCAGGGATTCAAGTCGAGAATTGAGGATGTGAGAGAAGAGATTCTTAGAAAGAGAAGAGCCGGTAAATTGCCCGGTGATACGACTAGTATTCTGAAACAATGGTGGCAACAACATTCAAAATGGCCATATCCAACTGTAAGCATTAAGATTTATAATTTAAATTTCAAACATTGCCATTTTGAAATAGCTTTCAGTTTATTTTCTTTTGGTTACATTCTTTGGTTTCAATGGTGTAATCAGGACTTAATTTAGTTATTCAAAAAAATTAAGATTTTGAAGAGGATAAAAAATAGTTTGAAAATGTATTATAGGCTAGCATATTAATGTTAGCTAGTAACTATTCAGGAAACTGATATCCTTTTTCAAATCTGAGAACTTGCTTCAGTCTTTCAGAAGAAAATTATATATTTTATATTTTTAATGAAATATTTCAGGAAGATGACAAGGCCAAGCTTGTCGAAGAGACCGGCCTGCAACTCAAACAAATTAATAATTGGTTCATCAACCAAAGAAAACGCAACTGGCATAACAACTCACAATCAAGTTTAAAATCCAAACGCAAGAGGTAATTTTTTTCATTAATATCATTCGTAATTACGTGATATTAATTTACGCTAATGAGATTTTTTTGTGTAATGTGAAAATAGGTCACAAGATAATCTAATTTGAAGAAAGAAAAAACAAGGGTGGTAACATTTAATTACATAGATTTAGAGGTGAAAATACAAGGGACAAGATACTCTAGTTTGACCCATTTGTGTACACACTTGTAATCTGACCCGTTTGAAACACTAGCCGTTATGTTCAAATTTTACTTGAATTATTGTAAATTTCTATATTCAAATCATTTTGTAGATGATCAATAAATAACCATTCTTATTAAAAGATGGAAAATTCCATCACTTTTTTTACACAACTGTAATGCAAACATCATTAGTGAATTTATTTTTGAGAAACTTGCAGAGAAGAAGCCTTTCAAATATTGGCGCAATGAAAAGATAAAGCTAAGAGAAATTTTGTATTTTATATAAATATAAGCAATTTGCAACTTTGGCCAATATAACTTTATCATACTTGCCAAGCCCTCTTTTTCATCTGAAAGGGGCAACAACTCAACTCATTTCATAAAGAAAAGAAAAGAAAATATAGAGCAACCACAGAGCTGAAAAAGCACAAGCTCCTTGTGGCCAGCCCTCTCTCAAAGGAAAAACTAAGAAAAATTATTATTTGTGCCATAAGTCAACCCCATGCCCCAATTAGAAGGCGCCACGTTGTACACAACAACCGTGTCCTTCGTAGTATATGAAGTGATTTTAAAAGAGAGTGACTGGCCGCCCAAAGCCGAAAAGGCTTGATAAGAAATTCCCCAATTGCGACTCATTCTGATCCAGTCTGTCTTGGCTCCCTTCACTTGCATCGCGCTGACATCACCGGCTCCGCCTACGTTCATGATAAAGACTAAGA
Organism: Juncus inflexus; assembly: GCA_024447665.1. Taxonomy (NCBI): domain Eukaryota; kingdom Viridiplantae; phylum Streptophyta; class Magnoliopsida; order Poales; family Juncaceae; genus Juncus; species Juncus inflexus. The sequence continues at coordinate 4,372,324 of JAJHPC010000003.1, forward strand.
GCCAGTACATGTTGCCTTGGAGATTGAATCTCAGCCCTCCTTTTGTCTGGCATGGCACCCTGAATCAAAATACATATTTAAATTTTTGTTACTGGTACTGTTATAATTTAGAACCCAAAGAACCTACTGGCCTATTACAACTACTGAGGCTCAACAAATGGCCGAAAAATGTTTAAACGAGTGTAATTGTGGAAGCTCACTTTGACTATTTAAGTAACTTAATTTTCTTTTTAATAACTCAAGTGAGACTAACACTCAATTTCCTCTTAATTTTTGTTCTGAGGTGTAATAAGTCACGCATGTTCTCATTTTTTACAAGGTACGTAAGTTAATTACCTGCGATACATGACTGGAACGATGCCAGCATGCCAGTCGGCTATTTTGTTGAAAGCGGGTTTCGACATGTCGAAATGGGTCCGTGGTGGGTTGCACCACCCACCATTGTTTGAGTCTAGAGCCCAATTTGGAGGGCAAAGATTTGTAGCAGTTACAGTCACGATTGGGGAGCCGGCATAACACGCTTTTGCACCGCTACACCTGATGATATATCATATTAGTTAGACATAAATATTGGATTTCTAAAAGTTTAGTTATGAAAATGCTATGTATGTTATGTATTACCTGATTTGATAGCATTGGCCGCATCCAAACCCGTCTTGAAATAAAACAGTGCTTAGCGCAGCAGTGTTGAGTCCATATGCACTATTGAATATGTTTCCATATCCACATGCGCCACCTAAAGAAAATGATAAATTATCGAGAAAATATTAGGGTTTAAGGGTGACAAAAAAAAATTCCCAAAAGTTGAAACTTTAAATACCATATTTTTGGGGAAAAAAAAGAAGAAGAGAAGAGTTACCTATTGTATCTGATCCGGAATCGTCACCGTAAAACGTCGCATGAGCAACAGTCCATTGTGATGCTCTGAAACGAGCCAAGGCTATGTTAACAAATTCTGCCATAAAGACAGAGAAAACCAACAATTTGGAGATTGACATTGTATGAAAACTTGTTATTTGCTTGAATTTGAAATTGTTTTATAGCATAAAATTCGAGTATGTATATATAGGAAACCAGAGAAATAGTTACTTGGATTTTTAAATGATAAATAATTAGTTGAATTTGACATGATTTATTTAAATTTTGGAGGTTGGATGACATGGGGGCCTGTTAGAAATTAGGTGACGTGCCAGAAACTAAATAGCTGTACTTTGTTTGTTTATATATTTTCATGAACGTGCATTTGGAAATTATCACAAAAGTATTAAACAACATAAATTTTTTCACATCATCAAAAGAGATTTGTCAATCTAGATCACTTAAAAAAATGAGAACATATATTTTCCTACATTAATTATTAGTTTTAATAATGATTAAGAAGGTACTAGATGATAATTAGGCCGTACTATGTTGATCATTTATTTCCAGACGGCCTGACCATTTCTAACTAACCGAATTTCCTGAACAAACGATATTTTTTTGTATTGGAAGCTGAGTCCTTAGATAATTTCTACAATGCTCATCCAGCTTCTAATGTCCCTAATTTGTACCTTCATTTTTAATTTAATGTTAGATGCGCTTGTAGGATTTGGATGTTCAATATATTCGTTCATGTACTTCGGTTGAAATTTTGGTTTGCGTTTCTTATATATCTTTATAATTTGAATTATTTGAGATGCAGTGATATTGCGTAATTGCACCCAAGATACCCAAAATCATATCTAGAAAATGTCAAAACACGATAGGGTGAAATCAATTTGATGAAGAAGAATAGTACCGATTCAAACACCAAAGTTCTTTCATACAACACCGCTACTATTAATAGTTAAGTAATAACACACCACACAGAAAGAGAACTCCACTTAGCTTCACAACTAAAACTCAATTAGCACAACACATCTGAATTGAAACCCATACAATCAATCATCAACTCTTCTATTTAGGGTAATATCCAGGTGGAGGATATGACCCAGGTTGCGGGTAACCGCCAGCTGGCGGTTGACCATAGATTGGTTGAGGCGGGTAACCGACTGGTGGCTGAGGTGGGTAACCGACAGGTGGCGGTTGGCCGTAAGGTGGCTGCTGAGGTGGATAACCGACAGGTGGCGGTATGGGCTGGTCTAATCTTGACATTTGCTGAGCTGGCGGGATGGCCATTGGACTCGGTCCGAATTTTCCGTCTCTCTTGTCCAATTCTACTTTATGTTGCGTCTACAAAATAATAAAAATAAAAGGCATAATAAATTAATTTCTAATCTGAAAATTTCAATATTTAATCTGTTGTAAAAAGATATTTATTTTTTTAGTTTTTACCTGCATGCATGCGCAAACTCTGCAAAATAAAGAAAAAGAAATGAATATAAGGAAAAAATTACGGTGAAATGAGAGGAGAGAGAGAAAGAAGAGAGAGAAAATCATAATTCATACGTCCAATAAACAAGATCAGATAAGCAAGAAAGAATCTGAGACGCTTCTGACAATTCTTGGCTTCCCACAATTGCAGCCACTATAGAAAATATACACGCGATTTGTTGCAGACAAAACATAAAACCCTAAATTTCACAAAATAATCAAATATTTAATCAACAAATATTAATTTTATTAATTATCAAATGAATTGAAGTAACTAAATATTATTACAATAATGCAATTGTCACATTGAGTTGTTTGAATGTTGAATTCGTCTTGTAGCAAGAATCGCGTCGACGCGACCGAATTTCCAAAGCATAAAATAACCTAAAAATAAAAATTACATTCAGAAATAAATAAATTAAATTATAAGTTGGTTAAATAAATAAATTTAATATTTTTTAATTACTTCAGTTGCGAGGCAAAATTCAGGGCAGCGGCTCTCGCCACATCGGCCGCTGCACGGTAAATAGCCAGCGCAACAAACGTATCTACAAAATATTAAAAAAATAGATTAATATTAATTATGATAATTAGAAATGTCATGATGATTAATATATGAAAGTGATTTGATTAATTATGACCTTGACATGTCGTTATAGAGGGCTCGCTTTCTGAGCATGTAAGAAACACATGGGCCGCTGAATGTGAGAAATTGAATAAATTAATTAGTGTAATTAAGTATAACTTAGTTGAAAAATACACATCTAGGGTTATTTTTGGTACAATGTACTAATTTCCCTGAAATTCGAACTAAGGTAAAGAAATTGTGTAATTGAGATTCACTTAGCACTCAATTATGCATTTGAGTCCCAGTTAACTCTCAATTTTCGCTAATCAGCATTAAAAAATCCAAAAAATGTGCGAAATTTACATTACAGAAAAATTACAATAAGAATATAATAAACTTACCACCAAAGCGACAAGCAGCAAACTGCAAGAAAGAAAAAATAAATCAATCAAAATTCGAAAAATCAGGGCATTGCTAGACAGAAGGAAATTGAGAAGAAACGAAAGGGGGGATGAGGGAAATTAGGGAACCAACAGGGGAAATCAGCTTGCACGGTCCTCATGAGATCGGTGTGCCACAGATTCCGGTAGTTCTGCCGGACCTGCATCTTCTCCATGTAAGCTTGCGACGCCATTGAGAATTTGGAATATGAAATTAAATTGAGTGAAGAAGAAGAAGGATTGTTATGTTTTGTTTGTTTAGATGAAAAAGGAAAGTGTTTGTAGTGCTTCTGAAGAGAGATAATGAGTGGCTATATTCACAGGTCTAAAACGTATAAACACAGGGGAACCATTGTGTAAATTCTTTTTGTGAGATTCATTTGTCCCCCCGAATGAGTGTTGCTGATGTTCTATGCTGACATTAAATGTGGTAAGTAGTTCATGTTGTATTAGATAATACCATATTTAATTTTAAATAAGGGTGATTTTGATAGTTTTGACGTATTACTGCTTTTTCAGAAAAGTACAAAAATAATTCCACTTTATTATGACATAGTATTTAATATGACATGAAATGAAAGACAGCCATTTAGAATTAAATTAATTTAATATTTTTATAAGTCGATCTCACGAATTTAATTAGTGATAAGTAACACATATTTATTAAATAAATGTTCTAATTATTGTCTTTATATTGTTAAGTAGGATGAAAAATATTCAAAACTTCAAAGTATATTTTAGAAGGAAAAAAAAAGTAAGAATTATCATATAATGAGAGAATATAAAATTTCATTGAATTATAACATTTATTTCTTTATATCACAATTCAAGGGTTTTAGACATCATTTACCACTGAAAATTTCTCAAGAATAAGAATAAAAAAATTACCAAAAATAGGGGAAAAAATAAGTTGTTATGTTAATCCACTTACCACAATGAAATTCTTGCTAGTTTTCTTCCTAACATGAAATCCTTCAAATTAACTATAGAAAAACCAGAAATATTTACGAAACAAATATAAAAATAAACATAAAAATATTTGCAAAACAAAAAAAAAGAAATATATAAAAAATATTTGCAAAACTAAAAAAAATAATATAAAAATAAAAAAAATAGAAATTCAATTCTAAATTAAATAGAAAAAATGAAAAATAAAATTAGCGAAATTTCAAAAAAAAAAATTTAATTTTGCTGATCTTTTTATTTTTATTATTTTTGTTGCATTATAAAAATTCAGAAATTATGAATAAAAAAATTAAATTATCACTAGAAAATTACATATTTCTTTTTCTATTTTAGAAATTAAAAATTTTTCAGAAAATCAAATGTTCACTTTATTCAGAAAAATCTATTCGTTTTTCTGAAAAAACTTTAATACTTGATTTCACTGGTAAACTAAAGAAAATCTCAACTTTCGTAGGAGTTCTGATAAAATTAACCAGTAGAAATTTAAAATTCAAAAAATTAAAAAATAAATTTAAAATCAAACAAAACTGAAATTTAAATAAAAATGAAGGAACTACTATAACTAATTCGAAATAATTACCATCCAAAATAATTAAAAAAAAACAAGGAATTAAAATAACTACTATCAAAATTACAGTTTAAAGAGGGGTTGTAATTTTTATTATTAAATTTCAAAGAATTAATCCTCTAATTATTCTTACTACGAACTAAAGAGGGAAATTTAAGGTATCAATTACTCAACTCAAATGCATATAGTAAAGAGAGTAAGAAACAGGAAAATAATCTCAGTAAGAAACAAAATGATATAGAGAATTAACTCACATCATAGGATAGCAGATTTCTCTACTATTAACCCTAGTTTGCGTTTTTATTCTCTTAAAATGTCTCAAATTGTCGCAAAAAATCCATAAAAATCGTCATAAATTCAAATTTCAACAAATCAAATGCAAACAGAAAGTGGGAAGTATATATATTTCTAGGTTAATTAAAAAAAAAAATTAATTAATTAAGCGGGATTTTGGTTGATCCAAGCATTAAATACAACATTATCATTATCAGTAATATGTCAAAAAAAATAACATTGATTCTGACAGTTATCAGCATAATGTCAGACAAGTATAACTGACGAGACTGCATAAAAAAGAAATAAAAAATCGGATACCAGATTTCACTGCTTACCACAAATCTTGCTTACACAATCACAACGACATCAAGAATATCAGAGCATATTTTTGTCTCTATGGCAAGACTCCTTTAGCTTTTTTGCTGTCCGTATACAATTCCGCTCTGTGAATGGGAGTGTTGATTGGATAGAGCCGTAACTTTGAGGAGTCAAGGACTTTTGTCGTTGACTCCTAGTCAACAAAATTTCTCGTTAAGTGAGGACTCTTTTGTTTAACAATTTAAAAGTGGGCCTACATTTCATACACTTTCATAATTCGAATTTATAAAGCCCAATAGTTTTAACAGAAATCCTTGGGCCTTTTTTATCCTTACGTGGTACCTAATAAAAAGAGCAAATTATGAAATGGTGATAGCACAGGATAATTTCTTTGAAGTGGTTTCAAATGAATTAAATTTTTGTTTTTGAGAAATTGATCCTACATATATTATTTAACCAAACAAAATAAATTATTTGCATATAGTAAAAATGGTGTTTAGATTTCTTTTTGTTTAGTGGTGTAATGTATTTGTAATGTTAAACGCTATAAGATGAGTTCTGATTAATCTGATACAAGGGCATCCAATTTTTTTGGATCCCTTTTTTCCTTCAAAAAAAAATATAGTCAAAATAAGAGCAGAAGAAAATTCCCAAAAAGAAAAAACCCGGAAAGAGAAGAAACCTAAAAAAAATCTGGAAATGGAACCTGGAAATGAAACAAAGAAGAACCCAGAAAGCTAAGAATTAGAAAAATATATAAAAAGATGAACTTCATTTCCTTTTTTACTCAATATAATGTAGAAATATAGCATTTTTTATCCATCATGATTTAATTGCCGACGTGCTTTTTGAAGGTTCTAACTTCTATTTTAGAAAAGTTTTGTGTGAATTAATGGGATGATATCATACATAGTAAATGGATAAGGGCCGTCTTTTCTTTCTTTCTCTCTTGAAAGTGTGAGAATAAAATGTGTCTATCCTTATTCCCACATTCTTACATCATCACTTTTGAATCTTTGATTAATTTATCTTCTCTGACGATGATCGCATTTATTGCCTTTTTTCCACTATTTCTCTTTTCATTAAATTTTGAAGATCAGTTTGTGTGTCATTACAAGTATTGTTGAGACTTTTATAGTATTTTATTTACTTTTTTCTTGTTATCGTAGTCTTAGATGGAGATATCGCCTCACCCAAGTCACAATGAAGATTCTCCTCTATTTTAATTTAAATATTTTGATTACTAATTTGACCTGAAGAATTATATTAGTTCACTATGATGATTGCAGTGACAGTTTGTTAAATTTTACTTGATTTGTTATTAAGTTGTAATGAAGAATTCAACCAGTCTTCAGATCAAAATGAAGTGTCAACACAACACAACACAACACAGCACAACAAACCGTGTTTTACTTTTACGTTTCATACCATACAGAATTATAGACTAATTAATTTGTCAGAATAATCTGAAGGAAAGAAACTTCATTGACAAGAATTAATAAAAATATATATGCTTGAAGAGAAAACTTAGCCGCGTCAAGAAAGATAGCTCATTAAATCATAGATTAATATTCTTCTTAAAAAACTGAATAAACCCCTTCTCTTATCTAAATTTAAGACGTGAATCTCCTTTATATCTCGATATGATAATCTTTGTAATCTCGTCCATTTAAGAAATAATCTATTCCACGTGGATTTGAATTATTGGAGCATGCGTAAAATTAAATAAGTATATCAGACGAAACGTTAAAATGACTCGCTGCACAAATCGCTGCAGAGAAAGCTTCACAGGGGAATTAGACAACATTGATGGAAATTACAATTTAAAAGGTTTAAAACGTCATTCACTTTGACTTGCATAATATAAAAGGTTTAAAAAGTTTGTCTCATGCTAACGGAGAAATTTAACATTTTTAAAAGTTTAAGATAGATATCCATACCATCATTACTTATGTCATATTTGCACTAAATATCAAGTTGAGCAAGTGCCTTTCCAAAGAAGAATTTTTGTAAATTAACAGTTTCATTTCACAGTTAAACAACTTTTCAATTTGGTTAACTGAATGCCTGACTATACTAAATTATTAATCATATATTCTGAATTTCTGATCACTTGTCAGTGCACTTGTTTTATCATATATTATTTATTATATTAGTTACCACTTTACATATTATTTATCATATATTTTTTTATCACTCTGAAATGTGAATCAATAATATTCTAGAATCAAATATATCGGCCAGAAGTTTGATTTTTAGATGTCATAATAGGACCAAATTAGTGACTGGTCTTTGATTTGAGGCAAATATCACATTTTATTTTACATTTGTCAATTGCCAATTTTGACTAGAAAATTATTAGAACATCTTAATCAAGAGAAGGTTGTTAGTCTCTTGACTCTCTTCTTCTCTCCTGGCTGCTCCAATTAATATACCAACAAAATAAATGGCGACACTTCACATGTCAACCCCTGTATAATTTTCAAATATTACACAAAACCCTACTAAATTAGAAATATAAAGAATACCCCTAAGAATATATGAATATTATATACACCTTTATTTTCTATCTGCTTCAAAAATGGAATACAGTGGATTATTTATATATGTGAAACTTATGTTGTAAATTATATCATGTATCGAGCTGCAGTAATGCGGTTTTGATTATTTCTTACAACATTTCCTGAACATTTTAAAAAGTATTCAGCATATATTCACAAAATGAAAATTACTCCAAATACAGTAAACGAAATTATTGAACACAACTGTCTTAAAAAATGGAACCAACACATTACAACCTATCTATCCATTATAGCTGCACTTTAATTTATAACTTAACTATATTTCTAACAAATGAATAATAAAAAACAATCAACTATCAATTTTCTTTATACTTTCCTTCAATTTTGTGGGCTGGAGATGCCATCCAGTTCATCCACTTCCTTTTTAAATGAACAGAATCTTTTCTTTAATGATGAATAAGTCAAATAAGATGAAATTCTCTCAAACAACTTGCATCTAAAATTTAAAAAACAGAGAACTAAATAAAAATAGAATTTCTGTTTACCGTTAGCAGGTGGCATGAGAAATTCAATTGAATAAACCCTCAAAAATTGTATTATTTATTTAATGTTTAAATTTTCATTATTAAATAAAAAATATCATAATTTATTTGATGTTCAGATGTCAACATGCCATGTGACTTTTATGCGTTCATGTTCAGCTCGTCTCTTGAAACTGGAGATACACATTCTTGTGATCAAGGAATTAATTATAAAAATGGAGAGCTACCAAACTCTTAACACTAATTAAAGTATATAAAATAACATACTAGAACTTATGTATTTGTATATGATAGTACTAACAAACACATAAACTGACCAAAAAAGGAGATACTGCATGTGTTTATGTTTATTTTCTGCAAATCTATTTATATGGATTTTGTTGGAGTTTCCCACGTTATATGATTGGTTAATTGCATGGTAGACCATGTGGCGCATGTGATATTTCATCTATCAAATTATCCCTCTGTCGATATTCATGATTCTGAGATTTCTCACAATTATTCTCAGATTTTCTTTTTAAATATACAGATCATCATGATATACATATACAGAAGCATCCAATTCATTTTCTCTTGAATTTTTTTCTTTTTAAATGTACAGATCATCATGATACACAGAAGCTTCCAATTCATTTTCTTCCTTTCAACAACTGAGTTGGGAGAGCCAAACACTCTTCGTCTCACTCCCTAATTAATTTCAAGCCAAACAAATCCCAATTCTTAATTCCAACTCCCATACCATACTATCAGTAAAACCCCTGTTCAAAGCCTTCTATAACCTTCCGTATAGCGAATCATACACCGCTGCAATTAGTGGGGTTTTGGCTTGTCAGAGGAATGTGACACGAACTACGGGCCACAGAGAATGAGAATTGAGAGAGACGTTGGGATGGGGATTCTTCCAGCGAGCTTGACGCGGCAGAGCAGAAGAGGAGGGCCTTTGTGCTTCTTTGTCTGTCAATAATCACTTTACACTTCCCCCACAATGCCGTTACTCTCATACATGCACATTCGCATGAATGCACTCAAACCTTAAATATTTCCACTTATTTATTTATTTATTTATGTATTCTCTTTTTTTTCGTTGTAAAGGTCGGTAGCCCGTATGCGGTATTATTAATTAAAATGCATCGCATGAGATTGCAATGCGTGTATTTAGAAAATTATATCAGCACTCAGCATGTCTCATTTGAAGATCTAATTTCATTCACTGTTAATGAGGAATTTCTTGTATTGAATCTGAGCTAGTTTTAAATATTTTCACTCATGATGTTTGGTAATTTTAGAATTTGTGTGTTTTCCTATTTATAAGAAAATAGACTAAGAAATACTTGAATGTTGTTTAAATAATTTATTATAAAAATAAATGCTTTGAGAGTTATGTACGGATTATATTAAATATTATAGAGCTTACATATAAAAGAATATAAAGATAATTATTTCTAGTAATAATTTTCAACTTTTCTAAATTCTGCTAACTATTTGATCTTAGAAACATAAATAACATACTTCTACCTAATTATATTACAAAAATGTTGTGAGATTATATTTTTAATAAGATTATTTATATAATTAAACCTATTACAAATTTAGACAAACTACTCTCTAAATTTATATAATTTTTATTATAAATACTTCACAGATGAAATAGAAATAAACATATCCTCCTCCGCCATCATCATAATTTCAAACATTCATGCAGCAACTTTTTTATCCTAATTGGCTACATTTTCAAAACAAAAAAAAATCATCAATTCATCATGATAGTTTCCAAAATCGAATATCACACATAATTATAAACACCAAGCTCCACTGAATTCTAAATCGAAGAAACACAGGGTCTGTTAGACAAAACCCCGACCCCCCACGTTGTATTTAATTTGATTTAATTTAATTGCGATAATTAGAGATTGCATGAGAACCCAAACAAATCCTTCTAGATTCCGGCCCCACCCTTCTCTCCACCTAAATCCCTTCTCTCCTTATAATACCAAATTCAACTCCAAAAACGCACCAAAACACAAAACAAACTGAAACACAAAACCGATCCCTACTCCAATTCCCCATTATTGCGTAAGAATCCTCGTGACAACAATGGAGAAGAAGCTTTACAAGGAGAAGCTCTACGCGCGGCCGTGGCGGTGGGTCAAGACCGTCTTCTTCCTCCTCACCATGCTCGCCTCCCTCCTCCTCGTCTGCGCCCCGCCCTTGCTCATCATCGTGCTCGACCTCCTCCTCCCGCCCGCGCTCGTATCCAGCTCTTTGTCCGGCTCCCCGAGTTTCTCCGCCCAGCTCAGGGGATTCAGCTTCCGGTCTTCCATCATCGATCTGCCGTTGATCTCGATTGCCAGATCTCTCCTGATTCTATGTAATTGTTATAATTCTATTGATGTTGATGTATTTGATCAGTTTTTTCACGTGATCATAATTGAATTAACTTTTATTTGTTTGGGATTTCAGGTGCTTACGCGATTTGCGATGGGAGAGGGGCGTATCTTGGAATAACGACGCTTTGTAGCTTGAGTTCCATTGGGTACGCATTCGTAAAAGGAATTGCGATGTTTCGTGTGAAAACTGATACCGGTGGCGGTATTGGTACGAGTCCTAGTATGGCCGGTTCGGGAGAGTGGTGGTACCGGTTCAATTTGGCCGGAAAGGACGGACAGGTGGCGGTCGAGGCCTTGTTTTTCATATCGATTGCGCTTGCGGTTGCGCATATAATTGTCGCGTATCGTACCAGCTGTAGAGAGAGAAAGAAGCTTCTTGTGTACCGAATCGATATTGAAGCGGTACGTTATCTGAATTTATTTTTGAATTTAAATTTAATTCTTTCTTTTTAAATTATGAAATATCGCGAAATATTTGAATTTTTGAAAAAAATCTGAAGTTTTTTAGCCTTGGATTGAATTAACCATCATAATACAATCAAAATGAAAGGGAATCTTAGAATTATTTTTGTGAATTGATATGATGAATATCTTTATTTTATATGTGTAAAATATGATAAGATTGCATCAATTTGTCTCCACTTGAAATAAAAAAGACAAACAAATAATAAAAGCATTAAACAGATGCTCTGTATTGAAGAGAAAGTTTCGCTTTCTCCACCTGTTTGAACACGTCATAAAATACTTCTGAAATAATTTCACTCACAACCCTACAAAATTCTTTAATTGCAAACTTCTCTTGAATACTGTTTTGTCTATATATTATTAGCAGTCCAATTTTATTGAAAATAATATTTGAGAAATTTGAAACGAAAAATGAAGTGAATTTAGGGCCCAGTTAATTTGTTTTAATTTGAATTATTAGTCAGCTTGAAAAAGTTATTTTCAAAGTGTGAATTTGCAGGAAATTAGGGGGGTCAAAACATCAAAATCAAATTTGAAAATTCAAATTGAATTTGAATCCTGCAAGTCTAGTTCGACCCGTTGAATTTTCCCACCTTCTAGATTTTTTTAAAATTGAAGTTTAGCTTGCATGTGATTAAAATTTAAAAAATTTTGGGAATTATTTATCTAAATGTTGACTTTTAAATAACATGATCACCACATAAATCCAGCTAGATTTGTGATTTTATTTTTTTCATTCCAACTCTTTATTACCACATATTTAATTTGTATATAATAATAATAATAATAATAATAATAATAATAATAATAATAATAATAATAATAATAATAACAATAATTTTGTTCAAAATTTAATGCAGGTAAAGCTAAAAGCAGTTCAAATCAAAGGATCAAGATAGCAGAAGGAAAAAAAGCTCAAAAATAGATATCTTTTCTATCCCAAACCCCCCTTTTTCACATATTTACAGTGAAAAGGACAAATGTTCGTCAATTTTGGCTAAATAGTAGTGATTACTGTACATTTTTTACTGTTTTACACTTCCATAAAATCAATTGTACTGTATTGTATATAGCATAGAGTTTTTAGAAGAATTATGAGGTACTATAGTTTAGCCTCCCTTAGTTAAAAGAAAAGAGGATGAGCTTCTGAATAAATATAATCAGGTAATTGTAAATAGTTTATTTGAAGTAAATAATGCAAACAATACATTATTTACATTCTGAATAAATTGCAAAAAGCCAGTAGTTCTTGAAAATTGAAAAGGGCTCCATTCTTTTTTTTTTTAAGGTTAAAAGGGCTCCATTCTCAAGTTAATAATGTATTAAAATTACTCTGTTAGTTTTATAATGGTGTCATATTAACTAGACGAATTTATAGGTAACTTTGCAAACTCTATTTTTTTACATTACGTAGATTTAATTGTCTAAATGTTTAGATGAATGTATCTTGATTTTGTAAATTTCTTCAATACAAGTTGGGCTTAGAGAACAACATTGTGATTAGTCTTGAATATCAGTAAATCAAGTGTAATGTTGTAACTCATATTTTCTATTTATAATTTGAAGTAGGCTTTAATTTAAGGTCTAATTTTAAAGCAGGCCCTATAAAATTTAAAGATGGGTTTTAAGTGGGCTATGTTACTTATTGGGTGATTCTATTCTTTTACCTTTCTTATTTTTGGTGACTTAGATTTAAAATAGTAGACTTAGATTTAAAATAGCTACCGTATAAATTTACTAGGGCTAGGGTAGCTTTAGAATAGCATCTGTGATTCTAACATTATTGTATTTAATATTTGAAGCTTTCATTTCATATTTTGACTTAACTTGGGTCAAGCCTGAAGTCCAAGATTACACTAAATAATATAAACATATTTCATGGAAAATCATTTCTTGTTCTTTTGATCCATGTGAATTACTTTTATGGTAAACTGTGTACATGACAAAAGTTCAGCTGCCAAAAATAGACAAGCTAAACATTATTTCATTTTTTTAGAATATGAGCACATTAATTAACCTAGCAAGCCAAACAATTTAATTTGGGATCATCACTCTTGTATGAACCTAAAATTTTCTGTGTCTCTCTTGGTGTGGCTATTTGTGTGACCATACATTCATAATTCACATTTTTGTTTTGGCATATCATATGATAAAATCCAACAATATGACCATATATTTCTTTATCAAAAGTCAATAGGACAAATCCAATATTTTGAGTGGGTTTATGTGTCACGTCCATTTCTTGTCCAAAAATTTTGCACGATTTGTTATGGAGGAGTAAATATTACACTGAAGAATTAATTAAGTCCCATTAATTTCGGGTCAAAAATATGTCTTTGCGTTGACTAAGTCAACTTAAACAAGGACCTAATTTGACCTATCAACTATATATGCTCCAGGTATTCATATCCTCTCCATTCCTTACTAAAAATCCTCAAATAAAACCAATCCCAAACCAGATAAACAGTTGAATATTGAACAGGAGATGACCAGTGGTTTACAACTGGATTACAGCCGCTATCATTGTGTTAATGGGCTGTAATGAAGCCACGTCATTAAAATTATAATTGACCGGCATCACATATAACCCGTACTTAATCATGTGGATGATTGAAATTGAAAACTATAAACGTTTTTTCTTTTCTTAAAAGATGGTTGATTAATTAGTCTCTACTTCACACTAATTATGATCTTAACTAAGTGGTTATTGGTCATTCTCTAATTAATGTAATTATCAGTGTTGAACTATTCAATGAGATAGTTGGATGTACTAATTATACAATATCTATCAAACACTTATTGTTTTATTAAATGTCTTAGATTGTTTGACACACTTTCAAATGTTTGATGCCAATAAGTGAATTCATCATTTGCGATACACTAAACTGGCCAGATTATGGGTCCGTTAAAATTGATCAAATGTTTATTTAATGAGCACATTCGTATAATATCTATTATAAATACAATTAAAAAATATATATCTATTATAAATAGTAAATAATTGAAGTGCCGTGCATGCATGAGGTCATATAAGCCGTGTGGGTCAGACAATTCGTACGTCTGCACCATACAAATCCCTTCACTAGTTTGAATTTTCTAATCCCTAATTAACATACTAATACATTATTAATCAACAATTTAATCTCTCGAAAATTATAACTAACTACATTCTTCTTCTTGTTGCACAGGACACGACACGATGCAATCATGACGTGTGTCTTATGAAATACAATACAACAAAAGTTTGTAGATAGATAGAATAGCTAGAGGCCTAGGATCAGATAGCGTGTAGGTTTAATTGAAGGATTAATTTATGTATCAATTGTTAATTAAGTATTAAACAGGTGGGGGGAAGTTATAGATTTTCCAAAGATATGGGGTCCATTAGTTTGATTGGAAAATAAAATAATGAGTTGGATAAATTATGAGGCATTCTGATTTCTCCTTTTTTTAAACCTGGAACATTAATTAGTAAACCCTTCTAGATTCGGATTCTTGAATCTTGATTTATTTTTACCCATGTGATTATATATCATTTAGTATAAATTTTATACGATTTCTTTATCTATATATATTGTTATCTTATATTGTTTTCTCTGATATACTGTTTTATTCCACTTATATAGAGCTTTTACATTTATATAGCTCCATTTTGTAATATTTATATACCATGTTACTAGACCTTGTGTTGTTTTACACCACCTACATAATATCGTTTTATTTCACTTAAATACAACTTTTGATGGCAATCATATATATTATTTTATTATGTATATTAATGTTGTTCTATTTTACATACCATTTTTTTTTCAGTTATCCGGAAATAAATTTGTATACTGTTTGATAATTTTATGTAAACCTCAATATAAGTTTAGGAATATTAAGATGAACTGTGAAGCACAAATGTAACTTTTCATATGTTACAGTATTAATAGAAAAAATAATTATCATAATTATGTTTGACTACAAAATTACATTTCACACATAATACATCAACACATCAAAATTGCAATTGCCCTAAACTACCAATAATGTGAATGCAAAACCAAATAAAAAGAATTTTAAGTCTCTCTTTCATCTCACTATACTCTCAAAGAGGCGAGAGAGAGAGTGTGTGTGAATGTGAATACATACAATACAATACAATACAATATGATAGTAAATGGTCCCATAGGTTTTGTCCGGTCCCCGTTTTAATATGCGATTTAATGGGACTTAGTTGGAATTGAGGGACCACCTCTTGGCGTTGGTCCGGCGCCAGCCCCTGTTTTTGGAATATTTTCCAGGCGCATCTATTCTTCTCTCTTCATATATCTCTCTCTCTTCTTTTTCTCTCTTCTGTCTGAGTCGGAGTCTGAGCAAGTGAGTTATGATGATGATGGAAGCTAAGCTGGGGGGATGCATGGATGAGGAGAGAGATGAATAGATAGGGTGCGTAACTAGACATGTGTCCAAGTCTGATAAGAGGAGCAGAGACAACAGAAGGTCATCTGAAAAAGGTGAGTTTGTGATTCGTGCCAGTTAAATCTAAGATCAGTTTCTTCTCTTTCTTACGAGGAAACCAAATGCAATAATTAAAGCCCCTCTGCCTCCATCCTTTACAAACCTTTATTACATACTGAGAGAGAGAGAGAGAGAGAGAGAGAGAGAGAGAGTGAGTGAGAGAAAAGATAAAAGAGAAAAGAGAAAAGTATGGGTTCTGTTTAATTTGGTGACTAGGTTAAATTAAAGCTACACATAGTGTCATACCCACACGATAAAAAGGAAAGCTCAGACCTAGCCAGTCACACAGAGAGAGAGTAAAAGAGAGAAGAGAGCAGGGGAGAAGAGGGGGAGAGAGAGAGAGAGAGATAGAGAGAGAGAGGTGAGTGTAAAAAGATAGGTTAATTTCATTTCATATCATGGTTGAATGAGAGGGGCAGAGAGAGACAAGCTAACAACCGATTTTGATTCTTGTAGCTTTCTAAGGTGGTGGTCGATCCTGTAATAAAATCGATAATCATAATTTCATTTCTCTTTTAATCCTTGCTTTCCATCTTTCTTTTTCATTCTCTCTTTTTTTGTTTGTCTGTTCGGTCTCCTCTCCTAAAAACTGTAGCTTTTATCGTAGGTAAAGGATTCCAAAAGAGAAAGCTTTCCTCTCTCCGACTGCTACTTCTCACCTTCTAGCCTTCAACCGTTTCTCTCTCTACTCCAAATTCCATGGTTGGTCCTTCTTTTCTCCTGTCTCCATTATATTTTCAGTAGGGTTTATGCTTATCATCCATGTTTTTCATTTCAGAACTAGCTTTTGCGACCTTTTCAACTGAGCTACGGAGATAAAATAAGATAAAGATGGCTCATCACGATTCAAACCAAGGATATTTAGATCACAACACGGGCTTAATGCAAAGCTTCAATGCGACAAATGCCGAGCTTTACAACATACAAACCGGCATCGAAATGCTCGGTATCCCTTCAAAATCTCATTCCAACCCAATGCACGATTCGTGGAGATCTTCAAACCTGACAAGAGGGCCTCACCATGAGAGCTCTTCACTTGCACATGACCAAAGACAAATGATGGTCCATGAATCATCTTCCTTGAGGGGTTTATATGGTCAACCCAACCAGGGTTTATCTTTGTCTCTCTTTCAAAACACGATCGAAGCGCAACAAAATGCAGGCTTTCTTTACGGCTCTTCGCCTGCTCCAAGTCTGTACCAACTGAAAGGCTCTCGATTCTTGGTACCGGTTCAAGAGTTGCTAAACGAGATGTGTAGTTTGGTTGGAGAGACGGGCGGTACAAACAGAAAGAAGGGAAAATCGAAACAATGGGATGAAGGTGGTGGGTCTTCTTCTTCATCCATATGGAGCAACCAAAATAATCATTTTCAGTCTTTGGAGACAATGGAGATACAGAAAATTAAGGCTAGACTCTATGCCATGCTAGAAGAGGTATCATATCAGTTGGTAGCTAATAGTTTCTTTCCTTTTGCATGATTTTCTTGTAGTGAATGATTAACAGTAAAAAGAGCCTAGGATCAGTGTTCCTTTGACTCTTCTTTTTGTTTGAAAGTTGAAACAAGAGAGAGAGAGAGAGAGAGAGAGAGAGAGAGAGAGAGAGAGAGAGAGAGAGAGAATTAATTGATTTATTTAGAAGCTTGAGTCTGGGGTTGAATTGAATTTCAGCACTTGCTCGAAATGAAAACCTGTAAGGGCTCAGAAACTGGTGGTCATTTCAGGAATCTCAAACGACTTTTAGAAACCTCTATTCCTTTGCCATACTTAGGTATCAAAACCCTACAAATCCTTCCTTTCTCTCCATCCCTCGACTTTAATGGAACCCACCATATCCCTTTCTATTTTCACTCTTTAACACCATTTACATTTTTCTTTTGAGTAAAATTAATTTTTACTTTTTTGTACTTTCACAGTTGCAAAAAATTACTTTATCCAATTTTCCTTGCTTCTAACTCTTGCCTACTCAAAAGCTTCCAAGTACAAAAAGTTCCATTGAGATAAAAAAGGAAACAAAATACTATCAAACAAAAGAAACAACATGCATTATTATTCAAAAGGAAAATATTAATTGCACTCAACTAGCTTGGTCCAAAAGCATATATGATATATAAAAGAATAAGAATAATAAAAATAACAATTCCATACAATATAGCTCTTTAACTTATTATTCTCATTGTTCTTATATTCTCTTCCATTTGATACAACAAATGGACAGGTGGATAGGAGATACCGAAGGTATTACCAGCAGATGAAAGTCGTCTCATCGTCATTTGAGGCCGTAGCAGGAGAAAGATCAGCTCTCGCATACACATCTCTAGCGTCAAAAACAATGTCTCGACACTTCAGAAGATTGAGGGATGGAATTGTGGGGCAAATTAACGCGGTGAAAAAGGTGTTGGGCGAGAAGGATCCTTCAGGGCCGCATGGGAGTCGAGGCGAAACACCGAGACTTAAGATGCTCGATCAATGTATCAGACAACATAAGGCGATTCAACAAGCTGGCATGATGGATGCGCATCCCTGGCGGCCTCAGAGAGGTCTGCCTGAGCGGTCGGTTTCTGTTCTTCGCGCCTGGCTCTTTGAGCATTTCCTTCACCCGTAATAATCTCTATCTTTTGTCATATTTTTTTGAGTAAATACCTTTTGTCATTTTTTTGAGTAAATATCTAGTGCCATTTTTTAATCTTCGTTTTTTGTTTAAGTCACTTTAAAATCATGACATAATAATCATGTATAAATTGTACGTACATAACATAAGATAAGGTAAGTGTCAGTGTTGTCATGTTAATGTTGTGCATATATAGTTTTGTTGTAACATATTTATAGAAGTTCACCTTGTTTAAATAGTGGTTATAACTAATAATTAGAACCTTGAGCTTCTTGGTTTATTGATAAATTACATTAATAAATGTAATGCTCATTGGTTAATGACCACATATTTTCAAAACTTATACTATAATTTATGCTTCAAGATGTTGTATTTGTCTTATCTTTTTATTTTATTTTTTTGGTTTTATATCAAATTGTAGTATCTTTTCATGCTCATACTACCACAAAGGGTAACATACGACTGTTATATTGTCTAAGTCCTGCGTTTGTTTTCTTCTAGCTAGCTTGAAAAGTCCATCTCCAATCTAATGTGGATTTCAATTAACTAATTCCTCCATGCATGTATATATTGATGATTAATTCATTGTAACTACATAACTTCAACAACATAACTAACAAAATAAAGTCATAACCTGTCCCTCTTTACACATGTTTTCTTCATGTTTCCTCTAAAAAGGGAAACAATCTACTTGATTTTATTCCTGCCACCTTATAAACAAACTAGCAAGATTCCTTAGTTTATTTTCTAAATATTAGAACTCTTACTTCAATCATATTCATATCAAATTTATAATTAAATTTGTATATATTTTTAATATTATATATTTAACTGCAGGTACCCTAGCGATGTCGACAAGCATATATTAGCACGCCAGACGGGCCTATCTAGGAGCCAGGTAGAATAATTACAACATGATGATCATTCTTAACTATATAATCTCTTGTCTTAGGTTAGATACGTGCCCCCACGAAATTATTTGACAAATAATATGCTATATTAAAACTGATCAACAATTATAATATGTTATGATAACTAGTATGTTATAATAATTAATGTATGTCAATAATATGTAACATTAAATATGTTATAACAATTAATGTCTGTCACTAATATGTTACAATAATGTTATAATAATTATAATAAACCTGATCTCCATTGTCAAATGATTTTAGGTCTCCAACTGGTTCATAAATGCAAGGGTTAGGTTATGGAAACCAATGGTAGAGGAGATGTACATGGAAGAGATGAAAGATCAAGACAGCCAAACAACACTCCCTTCTTCCGAACAAAACCCTAACCCTACTCCTAGCAGCGACATGGGCTCTCACTCAGAACTCCATGTGGCAGAACAGAAACCTACACCGGCCCAACTACTCCATGAATCGGGCTCTCTCTCGTCCATCTTCACATCGAGCCAACATCATCCAAGCAGCACAGATCACGATGCACAAACTCAACATTTTGGCATGATGGACTTGGATTTCAACGCCTATAATAATACCAATAGTCAAAATTATGGAAGCGGGGTCTCTCTCACATTAGGGTTACAACATCACAATAGAGGCGCAATGAATCTTTCTTTCTCTCTGGCTTCTGACACTACACTGCTTTATGGCGGCCCGCCTGGCGAGCCAATCGAAGAGGTACCGCAGAATCAATTCTCCATTGTTGATGCAGAAGGGCAAAACCTCCATTATAGAAATATCGTTGGAGCTCAGCTGTTGCACGACTTGACCGGCACTTAAAAGAAGAAGATGAAATGATGATGAATGGGTTGTATAGTATATTTTGAATATGGTGAATTGAATTCTAGTTGAACACATCAAGTTAGTTTAATTTGAATTTTAGCTACAACTTGTGGCGTGCATTCATGGCTTATTTTACGAATTGCATAGTATTACAATTGAGAGAAATAGCAGAGAAATGTACTAAATCTCAAGTCTCAACTTGAAGGTGGGTATGAAAAAGACTTTCTAACGAAATGTGGGCTCATGAATCAACATATAGTGTTAGTACATACCATACTGTACAAGACCAGAGTTTGTGTACCACATTTGTGATGGTATAAGTGTCGTTTGTTAAGTTTTGATTCCTTGTTAGATTAGAAATAGAGTTTGAAATAGTGCGTTGTGCGTGGACTGTCGTGTAGCTTGCATTTGAGGTACCGTGTCACTGTTCGGTACAGAACTCTTCATGGGCTGATTTGCCATATTTCATTTTCATTATAACTTAATATAGTCATATAGATATGTAGTAAAGTTATAATATAATGATGAGAAAAGTTTATTTTCGTCCTTTTAACTATTCTATTAATTCATTTTTTTGCCGCTTAACTTTTTAGTAGTCAAATTTTAACTCATTAACTATTTAACTAGTCTGTTTTGATTCTTACATTTGTTAAATACTTAGGTGTTCATTAAGTTTATACGTAAACGATAATTTGACATATGATTATGACGTGACAATTATTTGAAAAGGAAAAAAAATTCTTAGTGCATTCCTTTCTTTTTCTCGTATTCTTTTTATATTATATTTTTTAGGTCAACGTGAAATCAAATACTCATCTCTAAATTTGCCACTAAGTTTAATTCGATATAAATTTTCATCATTGATTAAATTTTTTTAGAAAAATAAAAGGTAGAAAGAATACGGAAAAAAATGAGGGGATTCAGAATTTATTTATTTATTTTCAAATAATTGCCATGTCATAATTATCACGTCATAATTACATGTTAAATTATCGCTTACGTGCCAACTTAAATGATATGTAAAAATTTAACGGATAGAAGAACCAAAAAAAGAGTAGTTCAATAATTGAGGGGTTAAAAAAGACCACTAAAGAATTCAGGAGTCAAAAATATACTAATAGAATAGTTGAGGGCCAAAAATGAACTTTTCTCTATAATGATAGGTAGGTTAAGTTGTATAATATTCTATTTTATACTACTTACTTTCATGTATGCAAAAGTACGGACAGTACGTATATTGATGAAATGGTGTTGTAAATGGTATGTTACTACTAAAAACATGATATCTAGCATATTAAGTACTGTGGGTAGGTTATTAACAGTAGTATATATTAACATACATTATATTCTATCAAAAAATAAAATGCATTCTATATAAACCAGTATATAATGTTTGCAAAATTACTAGATATTTTTATTTTATAAAGGAAAATAATATTATATAATTTCATGAAAACAATATAAAATGTTGTAAATACAACACATACTTTTAATAGAAGATACTATATCTATATGCAATATGTGTATAATTTTATAAGAATTGACACAAGTAATGAATTTCTATATTTGAAGTTTTATTACAAAAGGCCTTGGCCCGAAAAAACTAGGCCGGCCCGTTTACCTTAAACATCAAAACATTTAAATGAAACAAAAATTGAACAGTTGATCCACAATGAAGAAACAGTTGGTAACTAACTGCCACGTGGCGGGATGACATTGGCTTGCAGTGATTCTGGTAATTTTTTTTTTCTTTGGCGTCTATTATCAGCCTGTAAAATGCAGCAAATTAAACAGTTTTTAGTTTTTTTTTTAGATTAAACAGTTTTTTAGTTCATGATGAATTTCATTTTCATGTTCCACATGTCGATCTATTATTATGTCACGTCATCTTATTTCTTTCCAGAAGAGGAAAAAAGCACGAAGCCAAACAGCTAGGCTCTTTTTTAGCATTTTCCTGTCTTTAATTTCTCAAGTTTCCTTTTCTTTTCTTTCCTTCCTTCCTTCTTCATCTGCATCTCTAATTCAAAAAAGTAAACAAATGATCCTGCAAATTAATTGAAGTATATTTGCATCAAACCAATTGAGAAGAAAGAGGAATCAAATTAGAAGAGATGAAAGGAGAGAAAGAATTAGGGCACCATCAAAATGCACAAAATTGCAAAAAGAGCTCTAATTTCATTTGGGGAATTTTCTCTCAAAACCCCAAATATTCTATGAATAGATCTTTTCTTCTCTACCGTTTCATGATTTTTGTTCTTCTTCCTGTTTGCATTTCATTGTACATTCTTTATTCTCTAAACCTCATCATATTTTCTTGGCATCTCCCACCATGTCCCGAAAATATCCTTGATGATGCGACTGTTTCTCGTTTCCTAGCTCAGAACAACATTTCGTCTGAAAAACCCGTTCATAATGCATTAAAAGCAGCAGAATCAACAGGTTTACAACACATTGTATTCGGTATTGCGGCTTCATCTTCTTTGTGGGAGAAACGAAAAGATTATATTAAAATATGGTGGAGACCTGGCAAAATGCGAGGTTTCGTCTGGCTGGATAAACCAGTCAAGGAATTCAAATACAAAAGCATGTCTAACAGGTTACCAGTTTTGAAAATTTCATCAGACACATCAAAATTTCCTTATACGCATAAAAAAGGGAGCAGATCGGCAATCAGGATCTCACGAATCATATCTGAAACTTTCAAAATGAGTTTGCCGAACGTGCGTTGGTTTGTAATGGGTGATGATGATACGGTTTTTATACCTGATAATTTGGTGCGAGTCCTGTCAAAATTTGATCATAAACAACCGTATTATATCGGTTCACATTCTGAGAGTCATCTACAAAACATTTACTTTTCATATGGAATGGCATACGGAGGCGGCGGGTTCGCAATAAGTAGACCCTTAGCAGCCCAACTCTCAAAAATGCAAGATGGGTGCATTAAAAGGTATAATTTTGTAAAGTTAATACTGAAAATAAATATAAACTTCAATTTATGAGCATATGTTAATTTTGTTATGATTATTGGTGAAAAAAATAAAAAGGTATCCAGCTTTGTACGGAAGTGATGATAGAATCCAAGCATGCATGGCTGAGCTTGGAGTTCCATTGACACGTCACCCTGGTTTTCATCAATACGACGTTTACGGCGATCTTTTAGGTCTCCTTTCTGCTCATCCAGTTGCACCACTCATAACATTACACCATCTTGACGTGGTACAATTCAATTATTAATCTATAAATTATTAAAATTTGTTGATTTAAGAATATTTTCATAAATCATGACCTAATTTGAAAGGTTCAACCGATATTTCCGTCTCTATCGCGAGCTGCCGCTTTGAGGAAATTGTTTGAAGGACCAGTAAGACTTGATTCAGCTGCAGTGATGCAACAGTCGATCTGCTATGACAAAACCAACAGATGGACAGTTTCAGTTTCGTGGGGTTTTGTGGTTCAACTGGTACGAGGTGAGATGTCGCCTCGAGAGATGGAGACCCCGTCTCGAACATTTCTCAATTGGTACGAATGAAATTAATCATAAATTTTATTATGAGAGATTAATTTATCATGAGTAGTGAAAGGAAAAAGAAGATGAGATTACTTGTCATCAATCACTTGATTGATTGAATCTGAATAGTTTTTTTTTTTTGAAGGAGCGGCAAGCGATTGCCTGTTCCGCTCTATTTATCATTAACATAAAATAAAAAGTTTTGTTACCTAATGGGAGTAGTACATCACAAGAATGGTTATTAAACGCAAAGAAGATAAATAAGATACAGAGAGGGATCAGTCTTCAGAGAATTTGAGTAAGCCTAAAGCTGCGATGACCAGATTTCCGCTAGATGAAGCGCCTCATCGACTATCTAACGGTGAGGTTTTCTGGTGATCCGCTGATTTTGTTCTCGCCATATGCACCGCCATATCGCTGCACAAGTGGCATCCCAGAGTTTGCGAGCTTCTGTAGGGAATTTGAACCTCTGTGCCAACCAGAATTCTTGAGTGTTGGTCGGGAGATCGGTGAAATTCCATTTCGCTCGAATGTGTGACCAAACTCCATTAGCATAGATACAAAATGCAAATAGATGATTCGTTGTCTCGAATTCTCTATTGCAAAGGCAACAATAATTGTTGGACGGCCATTGCCTTTTTTGAAGATTTTCTGCCATTAGAAGTTTGTTGTTGAATGTAAGCCAAGCGAAAATGTGAACTTTCAATGGGATTTTCATCCTCCACATATTGCGTTGCCAGCTTATAAACTTTCCGGAATTGCTCATCATGGCATATGTGTCCTTTGACGTGTATTGATCTTTTGGACCCCATCGCCATTTAATAACCCTGAATATATCAATTGATTAGTGTATCATTTAAAATATAACGATATTTAAGACAAAATGACATAATTTAATAACCCTAATTTCAGGTATAAGCGCGCAGATTATATGGCATATGCATTTAACACACGACCAGTGGCACGAAACCCGTGTCAAAAACTGAACATTTACTATCTGTCAAATACGAGACTTGACATGAAAAAGGGTGCTATCGTAACAGAATATAAGAGGCATAAGGAGAAGAAGAAGCGAATGGCGTGTAACTGGAAATTATCAGATCCAGCTGATTTAGTCGACCGCGCTATTATTTACAAAAAACCCGATCCAGGACTTTGGGACAAGGTATGTACATTTTATTAACAATCAATACTTATCAATATCAGATTTTTTTAGTTTTAAGTGGGATTATTATTATCATATTTGGAAACTATTCATATCATTATTAGATAAATATATAATAATTTTGTGATTTTTTTTTGTAGTCGCCTAGACGGAATTGCTGTAGAGTGATATCATCTCCAAAAAAGGGGAAAAGAGGGGATAAAACAATGATTTTAGAAGTTGGAATGTGTAAGGAAGGAGAGATCAGTCAGATATAGATTATTCCTGATCAATTTTTGATTTCTTCTTATTTTTTGTTGTGTTGTTGTAATTTAAATGATAAGTATTTATTCGGCATGTACAGAATTTTGTCGAATTGTTAGTTAACAGGAAGTAATTTATGCTGGTTATTGTATAGTTTTGATGTGAAGAAAAATGTAGTTTGTTGTAAATAAATGTCATGTGAGATACATACAAATTGAATCTTTGCACCTTTACTCGTACCGGACCGGTACAAGATTTTTGTTTCTTTGGAAGAATTAAATGTACGGATTTGGGCTCCACTTTATTTCGGGTTGTAGGTGGGCCTTTAATCTATAGTTTGTTGTATAAAATATTTACAAGAATTTATTTATCATCTAGGATTATTCTAACAGGCATGTTGGTTCATAATATTTGGGCCGAACATTCAAACAAATCCAGAAACCCTCAAGTTTCTACACACACTTGAACTGCCAAAATCAAGTCCCACCCAGTCATGGAATTGCACTTTCTTTAATTTAATCAAGTCTCATTTCATCATTAATAATAAATACAGATGCACTTACATACAAATTAGTGTTATCAACTATTAGATTATTATTAAAGACAACAAAAAAGATCAACTTGTACCAACTTGAGGGGGGTCAAGAAATCGCCTAGTCAGTCAACATGAGTCGATATCAAAATAAACTCAAATTATCCCCGCCAGGCATAATTAGCGAAGACCTGCTCAGTCTTATTCGAAGTCAACTTTTCCAACTTTAAATCTTCACAACGGTCAACAAGTCAATTTCTTTTCCCTCTAAACCCTCTGTTATTTTCATCCATTCTACAACCTTGTTACTCATTTCTTATTCCATACACACTTAAATTTAACACTTCGACTTTGAGCCAAAATTTGCTAGTTAGACATCTCAAAAAAATTTGCACTTTGAAAAACAGAGAATATATCAGTCAAAAAAAAAGAGAAAAAGGCAGAGAATATGAGCTCCATCCTCATTAGTCATTATACAACGTTTACGCTCATTCTATATCTGTTACCTCTTTTACTCACTCCGTCACTCATACGCACCAATCTTCTTCTCTTTCTAATGGAGTCATTTCATCAGACACTTTCCTTCTCTCTCCTTCTCCTCTCTCTCCTCCCCTTCTCCTTTTCCTTCACCCCGGACGCCTCCATCTTCCTCGCCTGTGGCTCCACCACTTCCGTCACCCTCTCTTCTGACCCTCCTCCTCCTCGCACTTTCTTCCCCGACTCAGGATTCACCTCAAATTCAAACTCGTTATCAGTTAACACAAACTCTTCTTCTTCTCCATCCGCTCTTTACTCCACAGCTCGAGTCTTCACCTCGTCTTTCACGTACCAGCTCAAGCCGCTGGTCCCCAACTCTTCCAACCTCCTTCGCCTCCATTTCTTCCCCTCCTCAAGCCTATCCTCCGCCCGGTTCAACATCACTGCTCTAAACCGGTACGAACTACTCACTAATTTTTCAGTCTCTACTTCCTCTTCCCCCACCATAAAGGAGTTCTTCATTTGGATAGATTCCGACCAGTTAGAGCTCCAATTCTCACCCCAACCTGGTTCCTTGGCCTTTATAAACGCCATTGAAATCTTCACCGCCCCTACGGAGCTTCTGAGCGGCCCTAAACCAACAATGGTCGGCTCAGCAACATTAAATGGAGATATAGAGAATCAAACAATGGAAACTATGTATAGAGTAAACATGGGGGGCCAGCTTGTCACTCCTCATAACGATACTCTTTGGAGAACTTGGCTTCCTGATGAAAATTTCCTCCTTGATGAACAAGTTTCTGCAAAAAATCGGTCTGGCCAATAGACAAGACAGCACAATTCATAACGCGTTGCTTAACGGCTTGGAGATTATGAAAATGAACAACTCTTTTTTAAGGCCTAGTGGATCAAATAACCCCTTTTCAAATAATAATCGCAGCCGCCCAATAATCCTTGGAGTAACAATTGTCGCGGTTCTAATAATTTCTATAGTGTTTTGTGCTTTTATTATTTTACGCAAGAGAAAACAGAGTCAAATGCCCGAAGAAGAAACTCCTGAAATGCCGGCAACTTGGTCTCCATACATGAATCAAGGTTTTAACTCCGTCGATACTTCAAGCAAATCGGGTGGTGCAACTAATTTCAGACCCACTCCACTTAACTTAGGGTTGCTAATTTTGTTCAAACAAATTAAATTGGCAACCAACAGATTTGATGAAAAAAATTTGATTGGGGTAGGCGGGTTTGGGAAAGTCTACAAAGGCGTTATGAATGATGGGACTCAAGTCGCAGTAAAACGAGCCTCATCACGATCTAATCAGGGTTTTCTTGAATTCCAAATGGAAATTGAGGTTTTGTCCCAAATCCGTCATCGACACTTGGTTTCCTTAATCGGATATTGTGACGAGAATTCTGAGATGATATTAGTTTATGAATATATGGAAAAAGGCACATTAAGAAGCCATCTATATGGCTCGGGTTTGCCCTCTCTTTCTTGGAAACAAAGATTGGAAATATGTATTCGGGCAGCGAAAGGATTACATTATCTCCACATGGGCTACTCTCAAAACATAATTCATCGAGATGTAAAATCTACCAACATCCTTTTAGGACAAGATTACCTAGTGAAGGTTTCAGATTTCGGTCAATCCAAATTAGGCCCCTCTTTAGGAGAAAGTCACGTCACCACAGCAGTAAAAGGTAGTTTTGGTTATCTAGATCCAGAATATTTCAAAACGCAGAAACTAACCTACAAATCAGATGTTTACTCTTTTGGTGTCACGCTTTTCGAGGTCCTCTGCGCGAGACCAGTCATAGATCAGGATATGGCGAGAGACCAGACAAACTTAGCCGAATGGGCTATTAAATGGCAAAAGAAAGGCAAGTTGGAGAAAATCATATACCCTAAACTCATAGGCGAAATAAAGGAAAACTCGTTATGGAAGTTCGGTGAGACTGCTGAGAAATGCTTACAGGAGTATGGAATTGACAGACCAGCAATTGGTGATGTATTATGGAATTTGGAATATTGTTTACAGTTACAAGAAATGCAGGTTAGGCAGGACCCGAATGAGGATAACAGTACTGCTGAGGTGGACTTTCTGGCCGCGCCGGTTGTGAGAAGAACGCCATTGAGCGTGAGTTTCGAGAGCCGTTTGGATTTGACGACTAATGAAGTTTTCTCCCAAGTGGTCTCAAAAGAAGGCAGATGAACCAATTTTTTGTTGGAAATGTAGATGGGTTCTGTTCAGTTTGAATTGAATGTGTAATTTGTTGAGATTAATAGTTTTTTTTTTTTTTTATGTTAAAGAAGACTTATACCAAAAGTAGATGAAATTTGAAAACTTTCTTGTATGTCTTTTTTAAGAATTAGTTTAAAAAATTTCCCTAAAAAAGAGAATTAGTACAAATAATTCAGCAGCATGAAATAAATGTGTATGATTGCCAATGGTATAACACATATTTTGAGCGAGTATATTTTGTTTTAAATATCAAACTATTTTATTTTGTGCGATAAATATTACTTTAACTAGTAGTACCTATACAATTTGATTTACTTTTAAAGGATGTGTGTTGAAAACAGAATTATAATCCAGGATGCTTTGACATGATTTATTAATGGGAGAATATATATGTTGCACGGATATAAATATGAATATTTATATCGTAACTGATACGACATGGATATGATGATATGGTAAATCGCACAAAAACTAGGACCAAAATGGCAAATATAGAAATTTGTTTTCTTCTTATTTTTTGTTGTGTTGTAATTTAAATGATAAGTATTTATTCGACAATGTACAGAAATTTGTCGAATATTTAGATGAAAGAATATTATTTATGCTGGTTATTGTGTAGTTTTGCTATGAAGAAAGAAGTGTTTTGTTGTAAATATTGCTTGTTGTAAATGTGACACAATTATTGAATCAGTGCAGCCGGCAGCGGTGCAGGTCTATTGGTACTCAGGTGACACAATTTAAATGTACCGAGTTGGGCTCGACATTATTTTCTTTTTTTCTATTTGATAAATGAACTGGTTATAGGTGAGCCTAAAATATGATTTTTTTTTCAAAATGATACTGTTAACGGAAATAATTAAACAGTTAGCACTCGTTTGGAAAAATTTTGGAAACTAGCACTTTGGTTCCGCCATCGGCGATGGCGGAACCCATTATACCCCTTTTGGCGCCCTAAAACTCCATTAATTAGCTAATTAACGGGTTCCGCCATCACCGATGGCGGAACCAGTGCCAAGAGATTTTTCGAACAATTTCCCTGCGTGAGAGTTACTGACATTGGTTCCGCCATCACCGATGGCGGAACCAGTAGAAAATTTGTAACGGTTCTTTCAAAACACCGTTACTAATAGTTGTATTTAGTAACGGTGTTTACTAATGAACCGTTACAGATTTCGGCATTTTTAATTCAGCTGTTCCGCCGTCAGTGATGGCGGAACCAGTTACATTAGTAACGGTTTTTATTGACGAACCGTTACAGATTTGGAGTATTTAAGCAACTTTGTAACGGTTCTTTAATAACAATTAGTAACGGTTTTTACGAAAGCACCGTTACTAATTACAACAATTAGTAACGGTTTATTCTAAAGAACCGTTACAGATTTTTCTTAAATCTGTAACACTGGTTCCGCCATCAGTGATGGCGAAACCAGCTCAATTAAAAACGCGGCCGCTGGTTAAAAAAAACGATTTCAAAACTGGGCGATTTCAGACCGGCGATTTTTAGGGCGATTTCGGTAGAATAAGTCGGATTTTGACAAATCGAAAGAAGGGAAAGAAGGAATTAGGAAGAAAAAGAAGAATAAGGTATGATATTATTTGATTTTGAGTTATGATTTGGGATTTTTTCTTGATTGATTAGAACGAAAATTGGGTTGAAATTAGTTTCAATTGAGTGAAATTAGTATGAATTGAACGAAATTAGTAGTACGTGATTGATTTTAGTGGATGAAAAATTACTTTTCTTGATTTTTAGTTATGATTTAGAATTTTTTCTTGATTGATTAGAACGAAAATTGGGTTGAAAATTACAATAATGAAAATGACTCGGAATTTAGGGTTTAGTTGTTTAGAGAAGAAGGGGATTTATTTATTTATTTATTTATTTATTTATTTATAAAGATGGTAAGAAGTCGAGGCGGATCTAGTAGCCAGGGCGGTCAGGATAAGGGAAAGATGCCTATGGTCGAAGAAGAACCTTCGCCATATCCTCTGCTGAATGAATTTCAGGACGAACACAGGACGAGATGCTTCAGCGAACCGGACAATGAGACGGCTATTTCACAGAGGGGTTTTCGATACAGGCAGTATGGATCCAGGCAGCATGAAATTGATGTATTGTATTTTAAATTTTCTTTTAAATATGTATTTATTTAGTTATGGAAAAAA
Organism: Juncus inflexus; assembly: GCA_024447665.1. Taxonomy (NCBI): domain Eukaryota; kingdom Viridiplantae; phylum Streptophyta; class Magnoliopsida; order Poales; family Juncaceae; genus Juncus; species Juncus inflexus. Next base: position 4,402,927 of record JAJHPC010000003.1, read on the forward strand.
TTTATTTATATTTTGTGGTATTACAGGTGAGATGGGATGATCGGTTCGAGCCTTTTTTCATACATGCGTCATTGTTACAAGCGAACCGGATCGGTCATATACCGATCAACGGTCTACTGATAACCGCCATGCAGGAACGGTGGAGAAAAGAGACGCATACATTCCATATGCCTCACGGCGAGATGACAATAACCTTGGAGGATGTTTTGTGCATAATGGGGATGCGGGTGGATGGTCAGCCCCTGTGCAAAAATAATTCGGTTATTGACTGGGCGGATAAAGCCGAAGAGCTACTCGGGAAAAGACCCCCGGAAGAGATGTTCAGAGGAATCGAGAAGAAGAGGAGTAAGATTTTGGTGAGAAAGAAATGGTTCAAGGCGAATTTCAATGATTTGGGTGAATGTGAACCGGATGAACGGATCGAGCAATACTGCAGGGCTTATATGCTTGCATTTTTCACGGACGTATTGTTTACGGATCCGAACGGAGATTGCTATTCGCTCATGCCCTTGCTACTTCTGGAGAACATGCAAGAATTGGATAAATGGTCGTTTGGGAGTGGGGTGCTTGCATACCTCTATAGAGAGTTGTGTAAGAGTGTAGACGTCGGCCGAAAAAATATGGGAGGATGTGTTCTCTTATTACAACTGTGGGTATGGCAACATTTCTCGACCGGACGATCGACTGTTTCGTTAGCGGTAGATAGACTGACAACGAACGCTAATTTTCCCGACCTCAACGATACGGTCGGCATGTTGTGGGCGAACGTGACGCGAAAGATTTCAAAAAGCCGGAGACAAACTCAGTGGGCGAATCGCGATATGCTCGACAGTCAGCCACCCACTGACGTGTTTTGGACACCGTACGAGATATATCGCGAGAGATTACCGCCTATTTGTAATCATGAACGAGGTATGTCCCGACTCCGCCAACCCCTAATATATTTTTGGATCGTCGAGCGTTATCGCCCCGATAGGGTTAGACGACAGTTCGGATTTCGGCAGGTAATACCCCCGGAAATAACTGAGGCCGAAAAGAAGTACGACAAAGAATTGCATAAAAAACTAAACGGTCGGGGTAATAATTGGCCTAGGGTTCATACAATCCCGCTTCAAAGTTGGAGAAATAGATTAGATGATGCTGAACCGGAAGTTACGGAGCCGTTTAATCCGAACGATGTTGAACGATATATGAGATGGTATTGGCGGAATTCTGACCCGATGGTGCAGACAACCATTCCGCACGGATCAAGCGTATACCGACCTACGGTTCCCGACAAAAGATTAGCCGTAAGTTTTCCAATTTAATTGTATTATTTTTCAAATTAATTTTGCGTACTTATTTTATTAATTTTATTATTTAAGGCAAAAACAGCGATGGAGGGAGCTCGCATCGGATTCAGACTGCTCAGAGATTACGGTGCGAGCATGCGGAAGGAAGTCAAGGACGGTATACGCAAATGGTTAATCTGCAGTAAAATGAATACGATGCAGCTTAATGAGTATCCCGGCGATGAAGAGTGGGATAATCTGGACCAACCAACGGGGGAGGAAGATGGGGGAGGAGGAGAAGAAGAAGAAGAAGAAGAAGAAGAGGAAGGCGTCACTCAGGTCCCTCAGATTCGGGCGCAGACTCGACCCGTGCGGAAGAGAGGACGAGGAAGCGACAGTAGTACTCGGCCTGGATGGCGTTAGAGTTTATGGCTATGTGTATTTTTTTTTTAATTTTGTTTGAATTATATTTGGTTTGAATTAAACAATACTTTAACTGAATTAGCAAAGATGAAAATAAATTTCTAATTAATAATTTAACAAAATAAATTCCTAATTAACAAAATTAACATAATAAATTGAGTCACAAGACTCACAATTTACACTTCAGCAGTTCAGCTTCACACTTCAGTACTTCACGGTTCATTGTAACGGTCTCCACCAAATTGCGTGCACCTTCTTTTTGTGTGGCCTGGTAATTTGCAAACGCTGCAATTCTTTGTACGCCTCTCTTTGTGCATTGTGTCCATGCTGTTATGGATTCGCACCTCAGGCCATCTCCCACGCTTCATCCGACCGTGTGCATTCTTCCTTATAAGTTTATCACCAGGAAACAACTTGAAATTACAAACTTCCTCGCGTTTCCTCCATTGTGATCTTTCTCTTACAGGATAGAAACAATTTTCGTACGAACGTTTCAGATATTCAATGCTATAACATGGATGAATAAAAGGCTTGTGCGATATACCTCGGTGAATGCAGACTGCTATGATGTGCGAACACGGTATATGATATATTATAGGTTTTTGGCACTCGCATTGACCTTCGATGATATTTACTCCCCAGGTTTTTCTCGGAATTCCTATATCGCTCCTCGAACGCCGAGCTTGTGTGACCACCTGGTAATTACCTTGGTCTAAATTGAACAAAGTGACGGTATGTGTACGTGCCTTAGTGTGTCTACGTTCCAATATTTCCATCACTTTATCCGTCCACTTATTTTCCCTCAACTCAGCAGCCGCCCGATATCTCACGTGATAACTATTTAGCTTGTAAAATGTCGCCTCCACAATTGCCGTAACAGGCAGCTTTCTTATACCTTTGAAAACATAATTCATAACTTCGGCATTATTGCTAGTTGATATGCCCCACTGACGACCTCCTGTATCGTACGAAATCGCCCAATTTGTTCTGTTTCCATTGTTTACCTTGTCTAACCACACGGTCCCCGCTGCACATTTTCCTGACATTTTATCCCAAATCTTACCGAATTTATATTTATTGTGCACGCAAACTAATTTTTGAACCATGTGACCAACTGTTTTGTCTGCTACTCGACTGCTGAAATTTGCCCTAAGATGCCGCATGCAGTAACGATGATAACCGTAAGGTGGTTGCCATCTCTCGCCTCTCATTGCACTAAGTATGCCAGCATGCCTATCGGAAATAATACAATAACTATTATTTCCGATAGCATTACGCAAACATTCAAAGAACCATCCCCATGTTTCATTCTTCTCGCTCTCAACCAAAGCAAAAGCTAAAGAAAATAACTGGTCATTTGCGTCGGAAGCAATCGCCGTCAGTAATGTTCCTTTGTACTTTCCGGTTAGAAATGTTCCATCTATTGTTATGACAGGTTTGCGGGCGAAAACCGTGGAGTGATGGCCCAAATGCCCAAAAAAATCCTTCGAACTCCAACTCGCCTTCACTGTTGGGAGGTCCAGTTTTAAATTGATACAGAGTCCCAGGATTTGTTGATAGTATTGCCGCCATCAGTTCAGGGAGCAAATTATAAGCCTCCCTCCAACCCCCAAATAGGAATCGGAACGCGTGTTGCTTTGCGTGCCAAGCCTTCCAATACGATATGGTATATCCCACTTTCAATTTAACGGCTTCTATTATTATTATGGGTTTAACACATAAATCCGCTCTAACCATATCTATAATTAGCCCCCCAACAACCGCACTTGTTAATTGCTTGTGATCTTTTCTAGGTGTTTGATTAATACATACGTGTGGTTGTTTGAATGTTTTAATCTCCCATAAATTATTTCTAGGATTAATCAAAGCGTGTAACCTCCAGCTACATTCTCTACTACCGTTGTCTTTAAGCTTGCATACCACAATATCTCTCGTTTTATTTGAGTTCGTTACTACTATTTCTCGGTGATTCTTGACACTGTATGCTCTTATGACCGATTGCAATTCTGATTTTGTTTCAAATGTACGTCCCTTGTACAAGATTTTATCATCGTTTTCACTCAAATTCATACCCGATATTACATCATTTTGTGCATATTCCCACATTGAACTATCTTCGAACTCCGCCGCCGGCGCATTGCCGAAAGTCCCCGCACTAACCATCTCACCCTCCTCCGTATATATAAATCCCGTCTGATGGTTCACTGTCTCCCTTTCTTCTTTACCATCTCCATAAATTTCTTCCTCGTCTTGTGACCCCATTTCTGGTTCGTCATCTAATTCATTTTCATCATTATCTATTTCTGGATCTACAGTATTGCTCACACGTGCCAAATCAAATGTCGCACAGAGGTCTTCAACCTCATTTTCGCGAAATACTTCATTCAGTACGGGTTCTACTATCTCATTCTCGGATGCATCCGCAATTACATTTGATGTACTACTAGTTCCTATATGAGATTCTTTACTTTGGACGCGATCAACATATATTTCTAATTCCTCGAACCCAACATTTATGACGCGCTCCGCAAAATTATACAATTGTTCATCATTCATAATTTTTATTGACCTATAATGCCAAACGCCTTTCTTAAGGGATGGAAGCCGACCCCGGATTAAAAGAATATCATTGTACGACCAACCGAGATTCGTATAAATTTCGTCACACAGTTTGGCGTAATCTCTATTTCCAATTGTATTTTCTGGAATATAAGCCGGTTCATCCGGATCGTAACGGCATCCGTTCGTCGGTTCGATAACAACAACACCATTGTAATATACAAAAATTGGGGAGTTATGTGCCATTTTCTTCTTCCTAATTGTAATATAATTTCAATAACTTAACAACAAATCTATAATAAAATAAACTAATTATTTAAAAAGCCAAAATGAAACTATAATAGAATACCTATAATTTTCGTCGTTTTCTTCAACTTGCTTCCTTTTTTTCCGTAATTTATCTCTATTTATTTCACTCAAAATCACCTAAAAAATTGTCAGATCTCTTTTTTTTCTTTGTTTTCGCGTTAATTCAGAATGAGGGAGAGAGAGAGAAAGAACCGTCATTTTTTTTAGGGGTCCAATAATTGAGATGGTTCCGCCATCGGTGATGGCGGAACCAGTGTTTTTCTTTTTTTTATATTTTTTTTATACGCAAAACTGCCGAACCCTAGAGATTTTTGCGAAATAACCACGCGAGTTCCGCCATCGGTGATGGCGGAACCAACGTCAGTAGCTTCTCGCCCCTTAAAATCACTGGCACTGGTTCCGCCAGCACCGATGGTGGAACCAGTGTTACAGATTTTGGACTATTTAAGAAGATCTGTAACGGTTCTTTATAATAAACCGTTACTAATTGTTGTCATTAGTAACGGTTCTTTCGTAAAAACCGTTACTTATTGTTATGAAAGAACCGTTACAAAGTTGCTTAAATACTCCAAAATCTGTAACGGTTCTTTAATAAAAACCGTTACTAATATAACTGGTTCCGCCATCAGTGATGGCGGAACCAGCTGAATTAAAAATGCCAAAATCTGTAACGGTTCATTAATAAACACCATTACTAATTACAACTATTAGTAACGGTGTTTTGAAAGAACCGTTACAGATTTTCTACTGGTTCCGCCATCGGTGATCAGTAACTCTCGCGCAGGGAAATTGTTCGAAAAATCTCTGGCACTGGTTCCGCCATCAGTGATGGCGGAACCAGTTAATTAGCTAATTAATGGGGTTTTAGGGCGCCAAAAGGGGTATAATGGGTTCCGCCATCACCGATGGCGGAACCAACTTTGGTTCCGCCAACGGCGATGGCGGAAGTGCTAGTTTCCAAAAATTTTCCAAACGAGTGCTAACTGTTTAATTATTTCCGTTAACAGTGCCATTGAAAAAAAAATCCTAAAATATAGAACTTACTTTCTAAAATATTTGAGAATAATTACCAATTTTGGGCTATTTTACCAGGCTTATTACCAACAACCAGTTGGTTCTTAATCTGTGGTCCGTATTATTTCGGTTGAATTTCAGATATTTCTTTTTGAGACTAAGATTCAGAGAATGGACAAGTCTTGCAAATTCTATAAAAATCGCCCAGTTTTGGCAATATCCCTAGTTAGTCCTCAGTCCTCACAAGTCAGCATCAGAACACAAATAATTCCCAAATTATTCCCACTAGCCACTAATTAGCCAAGACACAAGACCCGCCAAGTCTTTATTCCAAGTCAAGTTTTCCACCTTCAAATGATAACAACGGCCAACAAGTCAATTTCTCCTTCCTCCACATCCTCTGTTCTTCTCCCTTCATTCTACAACCCTGTTAATCATATCTTCTTCTGAAGATATTTAATTTCTACATTGTATATAACAGAGTATGTGAGCTCCAACGTTGTGCAAATTCCACTCAGCTTCATTCAGCCACTATCTCTTATCATTCCATCCTTTTATTCCCTCCTCCACACTCTCGCTCACTCACGCACCAACATCCTTCTCGTTCCAATGGAGTCTTTTCATCCAACACTCTCTCTGCTTTCCCTCCTCCTTCTCCTCCCTCTCTCCTTCTCCTTCTCCTTCACCCCAAACGCTTCCGTCTATCTGAACTGCGGCTCTACCACCTCCGCCAGCTTCTCCGATGACCCTCCTCCAGCTCGCATTTTCGACTCCGACTCAACATACGTCTCTGGCTCAAACTCAAACTCTGCTTCTCTCAACGACACAAACTCTTCTTCTTTATCCTCTCTTTACACCACAGCTCGAGTCTTCACCTCTTCTTTCAAGTACCAGCTCAAGCAGCTAATCCCCAACTCTTCCAACCTCCTTCGCCTCCATTTCTTCCCCTTCTCAATCCTCTCCTCCGCCCGGTTCGACGTCTCTGCTCTAAACCGGTACGAACTACTTACTAATTTTTCAGTCCCCACTTCCTCTTCCCCCACCATAAAGGAATTCTTCCTTTGGATAGATTCCGACCAGTTAGAGCTCAAATTCTCACCCCAACCTGGTTCCTTTGCCTTTGTAAACGCTATTGAAGCCTTCACCGCCCCTCCAGAGCTTCTGAGCGACCGTAAACCAGCAATGATAGGCACAGCGATATTAAACGGAGAAATAGAGAATCAAGCAATGGAAACTATGTATAGAGTAAACATGGGGGGCCCGCTTCTCACTCCTCATAACGATACTCTTTGGAGAACTTGGCTTCCTGATGAAAGTTTCCTCCTTAATGAACAAGTTTCTGCAACAAACTCCACCTCTCCTAGTAGTTTGAAATACGAGCCAGGCGAGAGTACGAAGGCAATCGGCCCACCATGGGTTTACAGCACGGCAAGAGTAGTAAATGTTACAGATTTGGATCTTACTTCGACCCCTAATTTCAATGCGAATGTTACATGGAGTTTTAAGGTCGATTCAGGATATAATTACCTTGTTAGAATGCATTTTTGTGATTTTGTATCGCCAGTTTTTTCGAGCGTTCCAGGGCAACAGCTTGTTTTTATAGTCTATATAATGAACTATGCAAACAATGTTAAGCCTGCTGATTATACAAGTTCATTGTCGGAGCCGTTTTATTTTGATTTTATCGTTCATATTCAGGAGTCCCAAAACATAAATGTTAGTATCGGTATGGCTGATGGACAAGTCAGCACGAGTACTAAGCCGCTGCTTAATGGTTTAGAGATTATAAAAATGAACAACTCTTTTTTAAGCCTTAATGGATCATATAATCCGAATTTTTCAAATAATAAGAGCGGCAATAATCGCCGTATAATCCTTGGAGTAACCATTGGTGCGGTTCTAATAATTTCAATAGTGTTTTGTGTTTTTGTTATTTTATGCAAGAGAAAACAGAGTCAAAAGCCCGAAGAAAAAACTCCTGAAATGCCGGCAACTTGGTCTCCGTACACCAATCAAGGTTTTAACTCGATTGATACTTCAAGCAAATCGGGTGGTGCAACTAATTTTGGATCCACTCGTCTTAACTTAGGATTACTAATTTCGTTCGAACAAATAAAATTGGCAACCAATAAATTTGATGAGAAAAACTTGATTGGAGTAGGCGGGTTTGGAAAAGTCTACGAAGGCATTCTGAACGATGGAACTCAAGTCGCTGTAAAGCGAGCTTCATCACGATCTAATCAGGGTTATCCTGAATTTCGAACTGAAATTGAGGTCTTATGCCAATTCCGTCACCGACATTTGGTTTCCTTAATTGGATATTGTGATGAGAATTCTGAAATGATATTGGTTTATGAATACATGGAAAAAGGCACGTTAAGAAACCATCTGTACGGCTCGGGCTTGCCCTCTCTTTCTTGGAAACAAAGATTGGAAATCTGTATTGGGGCGGCCAGAGGGTTGCATTATCTCCATACGGGTTACTCTCAAAACATAATTCATCGAGACGTAAAATCAACCAACATCCTTTTGGGTCAAGATTACCTAGCGAAAGTTTCTGATTTCGGCCTGTCCAAATTGGGCCCTTCAGTAGGAGAAACTCATGTCTCCACAGCAGTGAAAGGTAGTTTCGGTTATCTGGATCCAGAGTACTTCAAGACTCAAAAACTCACCGACAAATCTGATGTTTACTCGTTCGGCGTCGTGCTTTTTGAGGTCCTTTGTGCGAGACCTGTCATAGATCAGAGTCTCGCACGAGACGAGATGAACTTAGCCGAATGGGCGATCAAATGGCAAAAGAGAGGCAAGTTGGACAACATCATAGACCCTAAACTGGTAGGCGAAATAAACGAAAACTCGTTACGGAAGTTCGGTGAGACCGCTGAGAAATGCTTAAAGGACTACGGGACTGAAAGGCCGTCGATCGGCGACGTGTTGTGGAATTTGGAGTATTGTTTATCGTTGCAAGAAACGGAAGTCAGGCGGGACCCGCATGAGGATAGCGGCACCGCTGAGGTGGACTTTCCGGCCGCGCCGGTCGTGAGAAGAATGCCATCGAGCGTCGTGAGTTGGGAGAGCGGATCGGATTTGACAACCAGTAACGTTTTCTCACAATTGGTCTCAAAAGACGGTAGATGAGAGTATGTTTTTGTTTTTGTTTTGTTTTTTACATGGAAATGTATATGGAGCGTACGATTGAATCTGTAGTTTAATGTAATTGCTTGGATTCATGGCTTGTGCCTGATTAAGAAAAGAGGAGTGATGAATCAATTATCAAAGATCAATAGATGAAAGTAGAAAGTAGAAAGTAGAAATTTTTCTTCTCCCTTTTGGAAATTGGTTTAGAATTGCTTATGGTATATATATATATATATTTTGTGTCAGTATATTTCATTTTAAATATCAACCATTTTATTTTTTTTTCCTATATATATATTGACCCCAAAATATCACACCCCCACTCTTACCCCCATTAAATGGACAGATCAGATTTCATCTGATGAAGTGAGGGATGTAAAAATTGTCCATCTCCACTCTCCACTCTCCCGTTAACATGTCTCTCACCCTCTCTCTCTCCGTTTCCATCCCTCTCTCTCCCGATCACTACTCTCCCTCAATCACCTCTCTCTCTCTCTCTCTCTCTCTCTCTCGATCAGACTTGGAATCTTGGCTGGTCATGAGCCAACGGCAGAGGAAGCAACGCGAGGAATAATCCGGCTCCTATGATCGCCTTAGGTTTCAACATGGAGCGGCTCAACACCAAGTGCCTCTAGGTAAATAAATATCTTTAAATCGCTACTGATTTTGGTCTGATTTGGGGGACTTGTGACTGGTTTTGGTCTGATTCAGGGTTTATTTATGGCTGATTTTGGTCTGATTTGCTGATTTTTTGACTGAATTATGTCCGATTTCTTTCTGGTTTAGGGTTTTTCGGAATAATTACTGTACTCAATGGACTGAATTATTTGTTAAATTACTGATGAATGCTGATTAACTACTGATGAATTGTTATTAGGGTCATCTTTGCCTTAATTTTGGATCGAATTATGACTGATTATGTACTGATTAATTATGTATGTTTTAAAATCATTGAACTACTGTAATGATTTAGGGTAGTTTCTATATACAGTTGCTGGACAGAAGAGTAGCTTCGATTTATAGTTTCTGGGCAGAAGTTTCCAGTAAGATTAGACGATCTCTTGGATTAGATGGTCCATCTTGAACCTCTTTCTTTCTTTATCAATTTTTTTTCCTTTTACTTTTGCTTCGATTCTCTAAATTAGGGTCTGAATTTTTGTGAATTAGGATCTGAATATCTGTCTGAATGAGGGTTATGAATTTTGGTCCGAATTAGAGTCTAATTTGGTTTAATTTGGTCTGCATTATGGTTTATTTCTCTGAAATAGGGTTTAATTTTTTTTAGTTTGGTACAAGTTAGTGATTTAGTTGGTGATATATGGGCAGATATTGGTGTGTAATTATCATAATGTACTTTAGTCTATGTTTTAGTATATTCATGATGTACTTTTAACCATGCTAATTTCTTACTTCTATTAGTTTCAACTAGATGTTGATGGTTGTAATTAATTCCCAACTTAATACAATCTGTTTAATAAGTTTTCTTTTGGAACGATATTGATGGTTTTATATTTTATGCTTTTCAGGGACTTGATCGTGAATGTGGAAGTACTAGGTTAATTGGACTGGATAAAGAAATGTAAATAAGGACGAATGAAGCTTGAAATCACAAAGTTACAAAATGGGTGAATTGAAATTAGGGTTAGGATTAGATTTGAGATTTGTAATACAAACTTTAGATTTTGTTATTCATAAGAAATGTGTAATTTGCTTAGTTTTGGGGCTATAATTTGGTTGTTACTTGATATTATTTATTTTTTGAAATGGTGAGCACCAGCTGGTACACTCTATATAAATTCAAATGTAATTTTTTAATTAACTTCATTATAAATGGAAATTTCTATCCCAATTTCTTAATTTCATCAGATATAAATCTCTAAATAATTTGAACTTAGCCAGCTATCATACCACTTAATTGGTATACAACTTTATTACTTGAATGTTATTTGAGTTTTTGTAGATATGCATCCTAATAGTCACCAAGTTACATCAAGTCTGCATTGAAAATCGGTACAATCCAATAATCCACAACTGATTATCCAAGTATTCACCAAAAATCATCCCAACTTAGAAAGAAAATTCACCAAAATACTCTTCATTTATTAGAAAATATTTTTTTTGCAAATTAGTTCATACCAAACTTATTCAATAACATACATACATCCAATCGTTTACATGCCTTTAATAAAAATAACTAGTTACGATGACTACACATTCTATTACATAAAATACCTACTTGCATCGAACACTTTGCATGCCTAACCCTAAACTAGCCTGATAATACGCCATAACCAAAATACCTACTTGGATCCAGCACCTTTGCTTAGTCGACCTTTCGAGTCACTCGGCTTTTGTCAAGCTTGCGAGACTAAGCCTTCGTCAAGCTTCATCCCACATCAACAATAACATGAAAATTTCAAATATTAGAAACAAACATTGTTCAATTTTATCCATTATGGTATGATCATAATATACTTAATTGAAAATGATGTGCTAAATTCCATTTGTCGATAATTAAATTCATGATCTCTTGTTATATATATAAATATTTTAACCAACTAAATTATGAATTATTTGGGGTTTTGATGTTACTGTTGCTTTGTTTTGAAATCACAAGCAAGCAGTGTACTGAAATATAAATATAAGTAAACTTTCATATTCAAACAGAACCAAATTAAAATACTCACATCATGGCTTTTCAGCTTCCATAATACTCCAGAGCAAGTCTTGTTCCAAGTCAACTTTTCCGCCTTCAAATGATAACAACGGCCAAGAAGTCGAGTCAATTTCTACTTCCTCCACATCCTCTGTTCTTTTCCTTCATTCTACAATCCTGTTAATAATTTCTTCTCCTAAAGATAATAAGTTCCACAGTGTAATATAACAGAGTATATGAGTTCCATCATTGGGCAACTTCCACTCCACTACCTTTTATTCCTTCCCTCCTTTACACCCTCACTCACACGTACCAATCTCCTTCTCGCTCCAATGGAGTCTTTTCATCCAACACTCTCTCTGCTTTCCCTCCTCCTTCTCCTCCCTCTCTCCTTCTCCTTCTCCTTCACCCCAAACGCTTCCGTCTATCTGAACTGCGGCTCCACCACCTCCGCCAGCCTCTCTGATGACCCTCCTCCAGCTCGCAATTTCACCTCCGACTCAACATACATCTCTGGCTCAAACTCATACACTGCTTCTCTCAACGACACAAACTCTTCTTCTTTATCCTCTCTTTACACCACAGCTCGAGTCTTCACCTCTTCTTTCAAGTACCAGCTCAAGCAGCTAATCCCCAACTCTTCCAACCTCCTTCGCCTCCATTTCTTCCCATTCTCAAACCTCTCCTCCGCCCGGTTCGACGTCTCTGCTCTAAGCCGGTACGGACTACTCACTAATTTTTCAGTCCCCACTTCCTCTTCCCCCACCATAAAGGAATTCTTCCTTTGGATAAATTCCGACCAGTTAGAAATCCAATTCTCCCCCCAAGCTAACTCCTTGGCCTTTATAAACGCCATTGAAATCTTCACCGCCCCTCCGGAGCTTCTGAGCGACTCTAATCCAACAATGGTCGGCTCAGCGACATTAAATGGAGAAATAGAGAATCAAGCAATGGAAACTATGTATAGAGTAAACATGGGGGGCCCGCTTGTCACTCCTCATAACGATACTCTTTGGAGAACTTGGCTTCCTGATGACAATTTCCTCCTTGATGAACAAGTTTCTGCAAAAAATTCCACCCCTCCTAATACTTTGAATTACCAGTCAGAAGGGAGTACAGAGGAAATCGGTCCACGATCGGTTTACGACACGGCAAGAGTAATACGTGCTACGCAATTACAACTTGCTTCGACCCCTAATTTCAATGTGAATGTTACTTGGAGTTTTAAGGTTGATGCTGGATATAATTACCTTGCGAGGATGCATTTTTGTGATTTTATATCACAAACTTTTACGAGGACTAATGGGCTTGTTTTTGCGGTTTATATAATGAATTATTCAGCAGTGCCAAAAAATCTTCAACCTGCTGCTTATACGAATTATGTGTCGGAGCCGTTTTATATTGATTTTATTGTAGATATTGAAGAGTCGGAAAATTTAACGGTTAGTATCAGTCTGGATACGCAACAAAGCGCGATTCCTTCCGCGTTGCTTAACGGTTTAGAAATTATGAAAATGAACAATTCTGTTTCAAGCCTTAGTGGATCATATAATCCTAATTTTTCAAATGAAAATGAAGACAAAAAGAAGACATCTCTTCCTATAATCATTGGGGTAATAATTGGGGCTGCTCTAATAATTTCAATAGTGTTTTGTGTTTCTATTATTTTACGCAAGAGAAAACAGAGTCAAAAGCCCGAAGAAAAAACTCCTGAAACTCCGGCAACTTGGTCTCCGTACACAAATCAAGGTTTTAATTCGGTTGATACTTCAAGCAAATCGGGTGGTGCAACTAATTTCGGATCCACTCGACTTAACTTAGGATTACTAATTTCGTTCGAACAAATAAAATTGGCAACCAATAAATTTGATGAGAAAAACTTGATTGGAGTAGGCGGGTTTGGAAAAGTCTACAAAGGCGTTATGAACGATGGAACTCAAGTCGCTGTAAAACGAGCCTCATCACGATCCAATCAGGGTTATCCTGAATTTCGAACTGAAATTGAGGTCTTATGCCAATTCCGTCACCGACATTTGGTTTCCTTAATTGGGTATTGTGACGAGAGTTCTGAAATGATATTGGTTTATGAATACATGGAAAAAGGCACGTTAAGAAACCATCTGTACGGCTCGGGCTTGCCCTCTCTTTCTTGGAAACAAAGATTGGAAATCTGTATTGGGGCGGCCAGAGGGTTGCATTATCTCCATACGGGTTACTCTCAAAACATAATTCATCGAGACGTAAAATCAACCAACATCCTTTTGGGTCAAGATTACCTAGCGAAAGTTTCTGATTTCGGCCTGTCCAAATTGGGCCCTTCAATAGGAGAAACTCACGTCTCCACAGCAGTGAAAGGTAGTTTTGGTTATCTGGATCCAGAGTACTTCAAGACCCAAAAACTCACCGACAAATCAGACGTTTACTCTTTCGGCGTCGTGCTTTTTGAGGTCCTCTGTGCGAGACCTGTCATCGATCAGAGTCTTGCGCGAGACGAGATGAACTTAGCTGAATGGGCGATCAAATGGCAAAAGAGAGGCAAGTTGGACAAAATCATAGACCCTAAACTCACGGACGAAATAAATGAAAACTCGTTACGGAAGTTCGGTGAGACCGCTGAGAAATGCTTAAAGGATTATGGGGTTGACAGGCCGTCCATTGGTGATGTGTTGTGGAATTTGGAGTATTGTTTACAGTTACAAGAAATGGAAGTCAGGCGCGACCCGCATGAGGATAGCGGCACCGCTGAGGTGGACTTTCCGGCCGCGCCGGTCGTGAGAAGAATGCCGTCGAGCTTTATGAGTAGTGAGAGCGGATCAGACGTGACGACAAGTAACGTTTTCTCACAATTGGTCTCAAGAGAAGGTAGATGAGAGTATATTTTTGTTTTTGTTTTTTTACATGGGAAATGTATATGGAGCTTACGATTTGAATCTGTATTTTAATGTAATTGTTTGGATTCATGGTTTGTGCCTTGTTAAGAAAAGAGGAGTGATGAATCAATTATTAAAGATCAATAGATTTCTTCTCCCTTTTGGAAATTGGTTTAGAATCGCTAATGGTATATATTTTGTGTCAGGATATTTCTTTTTAAATATCAACCATATTGCTTTTGTTTTGAAATTACAAGCAAACAGTCTACTGAAATATAAATATCAGTAAACTTTCATATTCAAACAGAACCAAATTAAAATACTCATTTCATGCCTTTTCAGCTTCCATACTCCAGCATACTCTATTGAGATATTTGTATATAAATAAATAAAATTTTATATCCACATATAACCAAATTAAAGTTCTAAAAGAAACTCACATCCTGTCAATTACCAATGTGCCTATTTTGATTGCTATTTTCTGGTCAATTCTGGGGACTGGAAATGGAATCTCCATTACCTTCCACTCATCTTTCACCAAACTAAAAATCCCCATTGTGTGCTAAAATAATCACAGCAGATTTTCCATAGTCTCACAAATGGCCTGGACCTACTTTCCACTACTGCAAATATCTCTATCCTCTCCGCGTTGAAAATTCAATTCCGTTGATTTCTTCCGCCTCCAAAATTCACAACCCTCTGTAACATTTAAAACTCTATAACACATGTAACAAGTCATAAAAGTATTATTATTTTACTCGCTTCACAGTTCAATACAGAATTATATCCGCATAGACATGAGGCGCATCTTCAGATACCCAACGCGTTCCAGCATTTCACAGCTATTATTATATTCTCAAAGTGGGACCCACATGTCAGTGAGGGAATTCCTTCTTACACCGCGTCTGCCTATCAATTACTATCCTCATGCTTCGTCTTCAGTCCATTTATCCCCAAATCGATCTCTTCCCCGATTCGAGTTCAACCATGGCGAAATCTCAATCTCAAAACCCTTTCAAATTCCTCGTACTCTCACTCTCACTCTCACTTCTCCTTCCTCTCTCGTCGGCGGCGTTCTCGCCCTCCGATGACCACCTCGTCGCCTGCGGAGCCACGGCGGCCGCCGCGCTGGACGACCACCGCGTCTTCCTGCCTGACTCGGAGTGTCACACAGCCCATATCCGTTCGTACGGACCGAGGGTTGCGGTTTCCAACGCCGGAGGTTTGACTCCGCTTCATCAGACGGCGAGGGTATTCACTCGGCCTGCTTCTTACCAGTTTGTGATCAAGGAGAAGGGGACTCATATTGTGCGTCTCCATTTTTACCCGTTTACAAGCTCGGAGTATGATCTGTCATCGGCTTTGTTTCACGTCGCAGCTGGTGAGTTCTCACTTCTAGCCAATTTCAGTACGAAAGTACCGGTTTTGAAGGAATTCATAATCCCGATTGATTCGGATAAGATTTCTCTCACCTTCATTCCCGCTCAAGATTCATCCTTTGCGTTCATCAACGCAATTGAGATTATTTCCGCTCCAAAAGACTTAATCGGTCAAATTGCCACTTTAATTAAACCCAATCAAACTGAGAAATTCAACGGACTTTCATCCCAATCTTTTGAGACGGTTTACAGACTAAACATTGGTGGTAAAAAGATCACGCCGTTTAATGATTCTCTTTGGCGAACTTGGCTTACTGAGCAAGAATCCTCAGTCAAATTCACCGATTCTGAATCAAAGACTGAATTGTTTACTGGAAGAATTAATTATTTAAAATTCGGAGCGAGCCGTGAAGTTGCGCCAGACAGTGTTTACGATTCAGCTCGATTAATCACCGATTCAAATCAAAATTTGAGTTGGGCTTTTAACCTAAGTCCAAATGATAAATATTTAGTCAGGTTGCATTTCTGCGATATTGCCAGTTTGGCCTTGGACGAATTATACTTCAATATTTACATAAACGGAAATTCGGGCAAACAAGATTTCGATTTATCACAAGCGGTTAATCGATTAGCCACGCCTTATTACATCGATTACATTACAAACGCCGACAATTCAGGATTACTAAACATAATAATCAATCCGTCCAATTTCTCCAAACCGAACTGGGTTCAGGGTTTACTAAACGGACTGGAGGTTTTTAAGATGAACAAAACAGAAAAAGGAATGGATGAAGAAATTCCAGTTGCGTTTCTAATGGTGAGAAGGGGAATTGGAGAGTTTGTAAAGTCGATTTTGTGCGGGTTTGTTGTTGCCGGATTGTTAGTGGGATTGGTGGTGTTGGGGATGAGGTGGCGCACCGAGTCCAGGGGAAATTTGGGGTGGAGCGAGATGGAGTTTGTGGAGGGCAAATTGGGGAGGGAATATCAGATGGTTCCTAAGTTTGAGATCTGAAGGATATAATGAGTTTGTGGTGTATATGTTTATGTCACTTTTGTATTTGGGAAATTAGGGTGTAGTTTGAGCAATGTGTAATGTACGTGTATTATAGTTTTTTTTTTTTTTTTTTTTTTTTTTTCTGTTTTATTTTGGAGTTTTCGTAATGGTTTTATGGTTTGGTTTATCTCTAGTTAAAGATGCATGCAATGATTATTTATTACTGTAAGCTAAATGACCATAATAAAGCTCTGTATTTTTGTTTTTGGGATTGTGACTATGAAATTAGGTATTACTATGATATTTCCGGCGCTCCGCTGTATCAAAGTTTTAATAATAAACTATTTAAAGTCCCTACATTTTGCTATTAATATTTTAGTTTAATATTGATATTTTTTTATTGTTGTTAGAAGAATGTAATACACATCTTCAGTTCCTTCATTCAAGCTTTCAAAGCTATAAATGCAAATTTTATAGAAGCACGGTAGTGAATGTTCAAAGTAAAATCCAGTTCAATTATATTCTCTCAAACTTATTTTTGTTTCTTTTATTGTCATGACCAGTGCAATGAATATTCCGATATTGAACCAACAAATTTCTACTTAAATTTACATAAATTATATGTTCCTATCGAGTGTTTAAACAATATAACTTCGTATAGCTAATAACCCGAAAATAATAGGAAAAACATGTAGAATAATATGCGGATTATTTAAACAAAAAAAAATAACATGCATAATCAATGTAGTTAAAACTTTCAGCGGGCATAATTCTGAAATTGAGGATATTTGGACAATAAATCTTTCAACAATTGATTCCAACAACACAATTGGGTGTTATCTTAAGGCTTAAGTAAGAACTCGATATAAGAGGGGAGAGGTGCAAATTTATGATTTAACTCTTGATTTTTAAGAATTAGTAGAGAAAGAGATACCTTTTGTCGTTTATGCGATGAAAACTATTGTTCTTACCATTACAAAAATCAGAAATATTATAATCTCAACTCAAAGTACAACAATTTATTGAAATACCGCAAAAAAAAGGAATATTTATTTGCTGCAGTGAAACCAATTTTTTAACAATGATTATAATTTTTTTGTTATTCATCCAATCTGAAGTTATTGTTTGCATGTATGCATGTAATGTTATTATTGATTCTTAAGAACGCCAAGTTAATTTATGAAAAATGCGAGATGTAATTTTTTTTTCACAATAACATATACCTTTTGTAAATTTTATTAAGCTCACAAAAGAATTACGAACCATAAGATAAAACTCACTCATTACACAAAATAGTGATAAATATATGATTGTTTCTTGATTTGATGTTTCACACTAAATTACAAAATAGAATAAGAAACAACAAATTGAATCAAAATTTGTCATCTCATCAACATCACAAAGAGAACTACAAAATATCATCTTTTTTAAAAAAAATGTAAGGAGGTAATTTTGCCACAAGGGATTAAATGGATGGTTGAAGTAAAAATGTGAGGTGGCCTCTTAGAATTGCCCAAAGGTATGGTGAAAATATATGGGGGTGGTTAATATTGAAAAAAACTAGGTTTGTGCACATAAAAATTGTAAAGATTTTATAATTTGAATGCTGTTGTATATTATTTATATTGTCTGATTCTTGGAATATATTATTGGATATATAATAAATATCATCACACGAAGGAACAGAAAAAAATATGGAACATGGAACAGAAAAAATATGATAAATCTAACCAGAACTAGTGAAAAACATTATTAATATTTAATAAAAAAAATTAAATTTTCTCTCAACCAGGCCAAAATATTCCCCAAAATACCATATAAGATCTGAACATGTAAGGCCCAAAATTTCCTAGACCTAATATAACGAGCTGGCCCAACTCATAATTCCATCTCTCTCTGTTCTTCACAAATTAGATCACTCGTCGAGTTTTCGAGTTACAAGTTTCCAGTTCAACTCAGCGTCGCCGGAGCAAGTGGATCTCCATCTGCCTGAGCATTTTGAATCCGATTTCTGATTGTAAGTGATATCTGTTTTTATGATTTTGCCTATTTATGTGAATTTATTCCGAATTAGGGATCATTGGGGGTAATTAGGGTTAAGTTTTGAGAGGATTAGGGATCGAATTTAAGACGTATAGTTGCTGAGAGACTAAAAGAAACATCGAAAACTTAAGTAAAGGTTTAATTCAGTGAATAAGAATATTTTGACCGACATTTTTTCCTTTGAAATGCAGGATTTTATCTGATACAGTGATTCCTACTGTGAAATCTCCAAGAATTTAATTGCAATGGTACTTAGAATTTCTTACTTACAGAGAAACTTTTATGCTTTTTAATTCTCTATATTGTTTGCAATATTTCACTGATAATTTTTTTTAATCTAAATAGTCTGAGAGTAAGAATCAATTGAAGGATTTAAGGAGTGCTGATTTGGAAAATCCAGAATGCAGATTATACGTAGGAAATCTTGACTATAGAATCTCTGAGTAAGAATTGTTCCATTTTTATTCTTTTTTAAATTTACTTTCATTCAAATATTTAGTTAGTTACTCTTTCATTTTTGCTTAATCCTATATGTAACTGATACTATTCTGATAGTGTTTATCCACATGATGTATATTTGTGTGTCTAATAAATCAATTATTTATTTTTTAAATATTTCAGGGCGAATATTATAAAAATGTTTTCCGCTTTTGGAAAGATAGTTTCTGAAGATTTCTTGCTGCACAAGAAAGGTCCGAAAAGCGGCGAACCGCGTGGCTACGCTTTTGTTCAATTTACTTCTAAAGAGGTAACAAAAACGTTAATATTATATATATTATTTAATATTAATGTTTTTAACTAGTTATGGTTAGATTTATTATATTTAGGATATAATTAATGTTTTTAACCAATCTCTCTCTCTCTCTCTCTCTCTCTCTCTCTCTCTCTCTCTCTCTCTCTCTCTCCATATAGGTTTAGTTTAGTTTGCTAAAAAAATTCCGACTTTGTTTCGTTAGAGTTAGAAAAGTTTTTTTAGGTAATGCCCAACATGAATCAGTCTCACAACATATAAAATCGAATTTGGAATGAATTTAGGTGAATTTGTATGAAGATTAGTAATTCTTTTAAGACACCGACTAATATATTCAGGTCAATATGAGTTGATAACAATTTGAAAACAAAATAATTATCAATTTAATACAAAATATTATGAAGTCAAATATAATTTTGGTCACTGTATACAATCCAATATACTATGAAATACAATTACTCTACATTGACATAAACAAAGTACTCACAAAATTTTAAATAATAAACAGAAAAAAAAAAAATACATTTCAAAACAACTCTTCCATACCACTGGTACATATTTCTCTCCGTACCAGTCCCTATAATACCTATCAATCCTTCCTTTTATTACTACTCAAAATCAAATTGAGGCATTGTTGCACGAGCTAGAATTAAACTCTGATTTTAAGAAATTAATACATTATCAGACCAACTAAGCTTTCGATAATCCCAATTTCAGCTCTATTAACAATGATTCAGACATAGAACCCTAAATTCCTCATAAATTTAGCTTAATTTGATCACTTCACACATAAATTGAGACCAAATGATCCCAAAGAGCACAATCCAAGGAATTAAGAATAGACTACCTGATCAGAAAGAGAAATTGAAGAAAAAGTCGTTTGAAGGAAATTTGGTAGAAATATATATATATATATATATATATATATATATATATATATATATATATATAAGTTATTTAATTGAACAAAATAATTAAACAGAAGTTATTTAAAAAAATTATATAATCTGATTATTATTTATTGGAAGTGAGAAAGCAGGAGGCGAAATTAGCGAAGGAAAAAATGAATGGGAAATTGATTTTTGGGCGGCCTTTAGTTGTGAGGCTTTCTACTGAGAGAATTTCAATCGAAGGAAGAAATAATTTGAGTAATTTTGGGCACCCAAAAGCAAAACAACTCAAAAATAATGTTAAATGTGATAAATTGGACCGAAACGCAAAAATCGCGGCGATAAGAAATAAATTGAAGTCTTTGGAAGGAGAAGGAAGTAGTGTTAATAAAAGACCTAAATTTGAGTGATGTAATAATTAGTTTTACGATTGTTTTTGTTATTTTAATATTATTTCTTTTTTGTTAGTTTTATTATAGAACTTTCAAGATAGTAGTTTTAATTTTATTTTTGTTGTTCTTGCGCTAAAATTTTATTATCTATAATTAAGGTTTTTTTCCAATAGATCAATATGTCAATACTTATTAATTAGTCTTCTCAAAGAAGAAATATCTGAAAAAGATGACAAAATTAACTTATGGTGAAAGTGAGTTGTGATTATCCAAAGTTGAATTATAAGTTGTGAGTTTGCTGATCTGTCGATTTTTCATTGGACAAATTGATACTACAGTTTCCTACTCTTGATGGAAATTTGGATTGATATGACTAAGAAAAGTTGAATGCATATTTTCATTGACTAAACTACTTAGCGTGTAACTATTGCAATATGATATGTCAAATTTAAGTTGTTTGTCTTGTTGCAACATAATAAAAGCTCAAAATTATATTTTCATTAAATATGAATTATGAAACTCTTAATTTGCCTCATAATTTATTGTTAACTGTAACCATCAAATGTGTCTGAAATATTCATTCCTAACAAAAAATTCTCAGAATCTCGCTGAGTCCCAAATCCAAACTTAATAATTAATACCTACTAAAAGTTCCTTTTGTCTAAGTGCTCCCTCTTTAATCTATTCCCTTCATAAATATCATTCATTAATAAGACATTGATAATCTACCATAAGCACAAGAAATTATTTAATTATTGAAATAAGCACAAGATGGCCCATTTGGCTTCCATTAAGGTGGAATTTTTGGATTTCGAAAATTGAATTTGTTTTATGTCGAGAAAATACAAAGAAATGTCCAAAACAAGATTATTGGTTGTGTTAGAGGAGATTTAGGGATGATTTAGTGGATTAAAACTTGTTTGGTGGGTATTCATGGAACATTTTTTTGTTAATTACGTATGAAAATAAGGATTGAGTCGATACTTTTGTTCAATTGTGAGACAAGACATTGCAAATTGGATTAGAAATTTTGTGTCATACACAAATTCTTATCTAAAAAGTACATACTTTTTTGTAAGATATGTCTATTATACACACTATTATATTATTTATTAACAATAATAATTTGTATTTTTCTTATTTTATATACATCTAAATATTCGATTTAAGAGATGATGTAAACTAAATATCTTATCTTCATATTTTTTATATTAATTTCATTTTTGATGTTTTATATTCCAAAATATATGTAAAATTTTACATTGTTTTGATTTGCAAAATTATATCCTAAATGCGTCAACTTTTTTCCTAAATGAAAGTTTTTATAGCCGCATCTATTATGCCTAAAAAAAAGCATTGGTTCTCCGTTCTAATTTCTAATCTTCTTTTCCATGTTAATTTGGTAATGACTGTCAAGTTCTTTGGAAAATTTATAAATTGTACGATTTAGCAAATTATGTTTTTTACGAAAGATCCTGTCAATTGCATTATGAACTCAAATTTCTATGGTACTAGATATTTTTTATCTTAACATCCCAAATCATTCCTTGTTGGAGAAAGCGACATACAACAAATTTTTACCGACACAAATCAAATAATTATATATGCTGCCATCATTAAATAAAATAATTTTCTATAGAAATAAACTACTTGTATATAAAAATATATATGAACATAATTGACTTAATCACATAGACAAGGAAGCAATTTGACATATGGTTAGTAAAGATGCCTTGGAACTAATTATGTTCATTAGTGTTAAAATAATTTTCTATATAAATAAACTACTTTTTTATAAAAATATATATGAACATAATTGACTTAATCACATAGACAAGGAAGCAATTTGACATATGGTTAGTAAAGATGCTTTGGAACTAATTATGTTCATTAGTGGTCATATCTTAACAACTCACAAAATTGATTTGGTTCTTAGGAATTATGAAGGTAGTTTTGTTTAACTAATCTTTTGTCAGCTTTCCTATTTGATTTTTTTCCATGAAATTTAAAAACTAATCATAAACGAAAAATAAAATTCACAAGTTTCCACTAAATAAAAATATAGAAAAAAATAAATAAATCCATAAATCAATCAATCAATAAATAAATAAGAAAAAGTCCAAAGCACTATTTCTCTCACCAAACAAAGGAAAAATGAAAACTTTTATTTTTGCAAAAATCTTTTAAACGATCGTGCATTCGTGTGCATCAGTGCATGGGCAGGCCTTTATATATTTTTCATTATTTATATGTAATTGTTACTCTTATGTATAATTCTTATATATGTTATAATGTTAAATCATATGGCATACATTGTTTTGGAATATACAATTATTTTTTTGATGTAACATGTTATATTTTATACATATCAGTATATAATATTATAAATACTCTCTAAATATTTTCTAATTTGAGATGAACTACATTTGATAAAATTGTCTCTCAATTTCACATTTGTTTCTTTTTCAAGTCTATTTTCTTTTTCAGTTAATAAGATAATAACAACATTTTCCTCCCTCTTTCTATTCCCTTTCATTGTCCGTCCACCTTCTTCAAAACATAACCAATATTTCAATTAAACAAAGAGGACCAAAAAATATTAAAATAATAACAAAAACTTGATCATGGAAAGACCAAGCCCTATCCTAATTAAATAATGTTATAAACAAAACTTAATTAAAAAACCAGGGGCAACATGGTCAATTCACAAGTGGACCCTTTCAAAGATGGCAACATATTTGTTTCCATGTATCAAACTCCCTCCTATTTCTTCCCCTTGCCTCCCTCATTCTTCACTCATTCCTTCAAGCTTCCCCATTTTCACTGAACAAATTCTAAACCAAGTCCCTCACAAAAATGGAGACCTCTCAAAACCTCCATGAGAGCAGCTTCTCTTATGCCTGGACCCGGTCCAAGAAACCATCTATAGACCACCTAGACACCACAAGCCTAGGCCATTCTTTCAATACACAAGATACAAATTCCTTCATTGAAATGGATCCCGACTACTTCTCCATGCGGTGGCCTAGCGACTCATCATTAAATCTCGATTTTACCCTCCCTTCTTCTCAACCTCTCGATTTAGTTAACGCCGATAAAATCTTCTCCTATGGAGTCATCGTTCCATCTCAAGTGGACACCTCCCTTTCTGCTTTCAGTCGGTCAGAATCCATCGACTCTTCAAAATCTCTTCTCGCAAACCCTAAACCCATTTCGGCCAGCTCATCGCCGTCTTTTTATTCCGCGCAAAGCACGCCATTTTATACCACAAAGGTCAAGACTAACAAGAGTCCTTTAGTGAGGAGTTGTGCAGATTCGCCTAAGAAGATTTTGATCAAGTACTTGTTCTTTCTCTTTCCGTTGTATAAGAAGGTGAAGGGGATGAAGTTGTTTTCCCGGAAAATGGTTTCTGGGAAAGAGAGTTCCATGCGTGTGTACTCTAGAAGGATGAGCAGTGTGGAATGGTGTCACGGAAATGCGGATACCGCGGTTTATGATGCGGTTATGTATTGCAAGAGATCAATTGAATCACAAGAAAAGTGAGATGCTTGAATTCATATAAATGGTTGTTGTAATGTTTTTGTTCTGTTTTTGTAAATTGATGATAGTGTTATGAGTTCTTGTCATGTGTAGAGAATGTGGTTAGTTGTAAAATTTGACAAGATTAGAAGAATTTTTATCAATTCTCGGTGTTCTGTTTTTTTTTTTTTTTTTTTTTTTGAATGCCGGTGTTCTGTTTTATGTTCTAAAAAAAAATTAGTAGTGAAATTGTATGTATAATTAAAAGAAAATAAAAAATAAAGAAAAAGAGGGTGGAATTATAAGGTATTCAACATAAAATAGAAAAGGTTAACTTAGTAAAATGCTCATATATAGCTCCAAAAATTAAAAGAAAAAAAGTGATTTCAAGAGTTGACCAAGCAACATTCTATGTTGTCACGTCCGTTAATTGCTGATATTTTTCACTTCTAATCATGGTATATACTTTTTTCAATAGACTTGCACACGATTTTAATAGATTGATATATACTGTTATATAATACATTACAAAACTATCTATACACTATTTATAATACTTACTATACTATATCTATATATCAACATGTATTTCTTACAAAAAAAGGTAATGTCGGCTTATAAAAAATATAATAATAATACAAAAAAAAAAAGGGGAAAACATGTTGTGAATAAAGCCTAACACTAACAGTGTTATGATGCCTCCTCCTAAAAAGATGTTGCGAAGATGAGCATGCAAATACATTGGATTCGAGCTACGTGACAAAACATACTCATTATGCGGCGAAGAAGAACCCCAGTAAAAATACCTTTTTTTTAATTTTAAGAACACGAGAGATAGTTCTATAACTCCAAACCATCCACATCTCTAGTCACTTGATATTAAAACGAAAGATAAATATAATTAGGGAAATTCTTCAAAAACCCCCTAACTTTTCTGCTATTTATCAAAAATCTCCTAACTTTTCAATGTTCTTCAAAACTCCCCTATAAAGTGAATTTAATTTTTTTAGCCCCCTATGGTGTTAAATTCAACTTTTTCATCCAATTTTAATTTGTAAAAGACTAAAATACCCCTCATATATTTATTTTCATGTCATATTTTATTGCATTAAATAAATAAAAAATAAATTTATATTTTACACTAAATTTAAATTAATGACCACAATATAGACAAAATCACAATAAATAGTAGTGACGAAAATAATATTTTACGAAATATAAAATTATAATTTAAATATAGGATAATAAAAAAAATTGTAATATAACAACATAAAATAAAAACTAACATATCATAAAATAATATCATAAAATATCATAAAATTAACATCGTAAAATATTATATTAAAAAATAATATATTTATTTATTATTTTATTGAATATAATAAAATATGAAAATAAATATATGAGGGGTATTTTAGTCTTTTACAAATCAAAATTAGATGGAAAAGTTGAGGTTAACATAGGGATGAAAATGGTTCGGATACGGTTCGGATCGGGGTCTTATCATATCCGTATCCATATTATTTTCTCGGATCCAAATATGAATACGGATGCGAATACGGATCCGGTTCGGATATTACCGGATACGAATATGAATACAGATATTTATCGGATATCCATATTTTGATGGATTGTGTCTTTTTTCAAATATATATTTCACTATTAATAACAAAAAAAAATGATAAAATCATAATAAAATCATAACAAGTTTCAAAATAGTAATAACTAAATTGATGGATTTGAATAAATATCATTATTCATATTAAAAAAATGATAAAATTGCTAAAATATTTTAAAAATTATCATTATATATATATATATATATTCATATTCAATATATAGTGAAATATCCGAAAACGGATATTATTCGGATTATAATTATCCGGATACGAGATATTATCCATATTCGTTCGGATATTATATGTCAAACTCATTATCATATCCGTATTTGTATCCGTTCGAATACGGATAATTTTTTTTGAATACGAATATTTTGCTGATACGAATACAGGTCGGTTGGATATTATCTTATCCGTTTTCATCCCTAGGTTAACACCATAGAGGCAAAAAAAAATTGAATTCACTTTATAGGGGATTTTTGAATAATATTGAAAAGTTAGGGACTTTCTGATAAATAGCAGAAAAGTTAGGGGGTTTTTGAAGAATTTTCCATATAATTAATGTTAAATAACATAATACTTTTGCGCATAAATCATTTAACTTGCATCAATTGGTAGGTAAACCTATGATTTTATACGTAAGTCTTCATAAGAGAAGTAAATTTATGAAGTATCATCAACCAAATTCAAATATTATTATTCAGTATCATATGAAAAAAAAATATTTAATAAATAGACAAAATATAGTTTGATACCAATTGTATCACCATTCACTATTTGTATAAAATTCAAGCCTGCATCTCTAAAAAAGGAATGGTAATTACGCTTCATGATTTGAAAAATAATTTGTATAAAATTTTACATGAAAAATAATAAGTTTATTTTGGGTTTAGAAAATAAAAAAAATGGCATTGCATGCAAAGAAAATTAAATACTATTTTTTGGTTAATTAAATGCTCTATCATTGTTGTCACACAATCAATTAGTAAATCAGAGTTCAAAGTTGAATCAACAAAAAGAATGATTTTCAAAATATACAAAAATAATTACAAAAACATTCCTCTTAAAATATTTTCTTTTGCATATTTCTTAACATTAATGAAAAAGTAAACAAATCTTGTTTTAGCGTTATCCAAATGATCTCAAGTTTTTAACTATACATTCTTATATTTTTCTAAAAAAGGAAAACAACATACACAAACTTCAACTAAATTAGTCATACCTTATCAAACATAGTGATATATTTAATTAGTAAGAAATATAATTTTTACTTCAAAAATTAATTAAAATACTAAATTGAAGAGAGTTATTTATTAATATTTAAGTAACAACACATGGTGTAACAATTCAAAAAACAACAAATGGTGTAGAAATAATATAAATGAACCAAAGTGTAAAAACTAAGGAACCAAGTACAAAGTTGTGTAAAACATGCTTTAATTAAAATATATTATGAGTAACTAATTAATAACCATTGAGAATTATGAAGCATTAAACTATAGCCATTTGATTTTAGATGAAGGGATCAAACTTTTTGAGTGATGCGGCACTCTATGGTGCTTGTACTATAGAAAGGGGTTTCAAACTTATGTATATAATATATAAAATATAGTATAATTAGGGTGAATTGTTGAGTTCTTGAGAGAGAGAGAGAGAGAGACCAAGGCCCTGCTTATATTTAGGGGTGTCAATGGATCGGATTCGGGTCGGATCCACGCAGTATTCATATATGAATCTAATATAAATTCAAAATATCCAAATGCGAATTCAAATCCATATAAAAAAATGAAGATCCATATGTAAATCCAAATTCATTAACTATCCATTAACTAAACGGGTTTCAAATAGAATTTTGGATCTCGTCATCAAGTTCAAAAAGTTATAAATGAGTAAATAAAAAAATCTTACTAATTAGTCACTTATTAAATATTCACTGTCAAAAAAAAAATCTTGTTAATTGACAACTTAATAAATATTCATCCTAATTAATTTCTTACTAATATCTAATAAGATACGCGATTTCTTACCCAATTTTTATTGTCGGATTTATATCGGGTTTCGGATTCGAATCTACCAAGATCCAAATGCAAATTCAATAAATTAACGAATCTTTTTCAAAAATCCAAATACGAATCCAGTCTATTATTGAATATATTTTTTAGATTCACGTGCGAATCCATTCATTCGGATTCGGATCGGGTTATCGAATTATGGATATCCATTGACACCCCTACTTATATGGCCCCATGTTCAATTTGTACAAAATTAGAGGCTCTGATTAAGGAATCCGAATCCTCTTTTCGATGAGTCAATGAATATTTTATGATCATTATTTTAAGGCGTTCAATTCAATTGGGCCCAAAATAAGGAATATGGCAAGTGATGCTTGTCAAAATTGGCAGTTTATTCCGACATGATATCAATTGGGTTGGGACCATTCTAATTTTATTCTAGGACGGGGGGCTAGGCTATGGCTATCCCTTCAAACTTCATCCTTGACAAACTAATATACCTTAAGTCATTCCTCAAACCACAAACATCAATTGATCTCCAAATTTGAAACCAATCAACATTTACTTCAAATGTAGCATTATGTACATATTTGCACGATATGTTTTTATACATTGTGATAAGAGCGTGGAAAGACAATTTTGTATTGGCGAAATTCATATGTACCCATGCAAAGGCTCAAAATATGACGTTTGTGACTTCAAATTCTGCAGGATTATTCAAATATACGAAATATTATCAATACTCCTCTTATATTTTTAGTATCAACAGGTGAAACATCTGCCAAAATTATATTACTGAAGAAAAATGTCTTACAAAACTCCGAAGTTACTCGTAACAAAGACATAACGAAAAAACAAAAACAAAAGTGATTAAACAAAAAAGCGAACTCTTAAAAGAAAATAAAAAAGAGGACTAAATCATCTTTTCTCAATTGCTCCTTGCCATGTATATATAATTGAATTGTAATTGCACAATGATGGTTTTGCAATCTTTTGAACCAAATAGGGAAGGAACATACATGATACTTAATATGTTTTTGGAGTTATACATAATATTTACTATGTTTTTTAGAATACCCATGATATATCATCATGTATGTGTCATTTTGGAAGAGCAATAGAGCATACATGATATTTGAGATCATGCAAGGGTACACAAGAAATTACACAGTATTTTATTACCAGAAAAGTACACAAAAAAAAAAAAAAAATAACAAAAAAGTTACAATATAACAAAAAAGAAAAACCAACATTTTATTTTCTCCATACGCAACCAACAAGAGGCTAGAACAAGGATAAAAACAGACATGGACGAGACGTTGGAATCCTTGAATCATGTTCTCAAAAAGAGATAAGAGGACCCCAAATGAGGCCCGTTGTGTCGGGCTGTTAGGGGAACAAATGAGCCAACCAGGACCATTTTGTTCACATGGCCAAGCGGGGTGCAAGGGCACAGTGACAATGATCTATTTTCTTTTTCTTTCTGCCTTTTATTTTGTTGGTTCTGTTTATTTATTCATCGGTTTATTTATTCATAAATAAAACTTCAAATCTGTACAAATTTATTTATTCACGGTGACAATGATCTATTTCTGTTTCTTTATGCCTTTTATTTTGTTTGTTTTATTTATTTATTCATAGGTTTATTTAGTCATAAATAAAACTTGAAATTTGTAATAAGTTATTGGTTTAATTACCCGAGAATAAATGCTTTTTTTATGAAAATTGAGTTTTTGTCTTTCATTTCTATTTCTATTGACCGTATGGAGCACGTCTACATACCAACGTGTTTATACATAAAATATTTTATAAAATTATGAGATCATGCGTAATAACTTATAAAGAAATTTATTTAGCATTGAATATGTCCAAAATGCTCAAGTTAAAGTCTTACCCTCAAACAAACTCATTCAACATATCAAGATATGATCGATTTCATTTAAAAAAAAAAGATACGATCGATTTGTGTACCATAATTTTTTTCAAGTCACTGTTCTATATTTTTCCAGAAAGAAGGAATATCTATAAGACAAATTAGAATTAAATGTGAGAGATATTAGATCCAATTATGGATTACTTTGTCTGGGGGACCTGCAACTAAATCTCTTTCTATAGACAAATACGAAAGACATATGTCAACAAATAATATTGACATTGATTGATAACTACAGATTTATCACAAGCATTGAAGTGGTAATTATAAAATTTTGGCATAATTTCATATGCAACCCTGAAAAAAAAAATCATAATTTCATTATTATTGTTTTTTTTTTTTTTTGCACTATTGATAGCAGTTTGTTTAATAGTAGGCCAACCAATTATATAGCAAAATATTTCATAGATTTTGCTAGACAAAAATTGACATTATATTTGCAAACTTAACACAAAAAACAGCACTGTTTTTTCAAAAGAACTCGTTATTTTTTGTCTTTTTGAGAAAGTTGATTGGATGCTAAGGTTGTTGGTTTGTTGGGGTTTGTTATAAGTATTAATCTAAAAAAATCTTAAAAGTTCATTTAATTGTCATTTCTCTTCTTTTTCTTTAATGGTGTCTGGTGTTGAAGCTGCATGTTTTGAAAGGACTTTACACAAATAGTGGTGGGATTTGATTCCTAAGATTTTGATAGATTTGAGGTTCAAATTTTGAACTTTGTATTGTATATTTGCCTGCATTCATTTTTCTGATACTATATCAATATCAGATAAGATAACTAATTTGAACTAAAAATAATTATTAAATTAGTATTTTTGTTTAATCAGTTGCCCAATGTCCATTATTAAAATATATTTTGATATTAAAATCTTTCAGATGAAATGTCAAATTGAAAGTTATGAAATCTATAATATCATTCGGGCCATAAATCGTAAAAACAAAGAATTGATTCATATCAACAATAGGGCCAATGAAAGCAGGCCTGTACTAAGCCCACATCAGCTAATTAAACTTTTGCAAATTGAAATATCAAATTTGTGCTTTCATAAAACTAGGATAATTTTCGCACTAGGCGATGAATATTTTCATTTTAGTATACAATTATATTATGATTTTATGTTATATCTTCGATTCGTGAAATAACTACATCAAAATATTTTTATGTTGTTGAGAACCATATTATATTAATTTATGTACCGAGTTTATCAATAACATGTAAATTTTTTATGCACGTGCTATATATACTATACATAATTTGACAAATAAAAAAATCAACAATAAGAAATGAATTAATATTTTAAGAAAATTAGTCTTATTATTTTTTTATATATCATTTTATTTATTTTTCCTATATAGTTTATTCTTTTCTACAAACATAATGTCCCTATCATTAATTTATGTCTCTTCTATATATTTTTTTCCATTTTTCTTTATTATGTTATAAAGTAATGATAATATAAGAAAACTTAAGGAAATAAGTAAATTTATACTCGTGCTACTCTGCAAATATTTTTATTTTTTTGTTTGTTTTGATATATAATAGATAAACTTACAATTATAAAAATTACACAAGCTCTCTGTAGCTTTTCAAAAAAATTATAATAATTAAAATAACATTTAAACTAATTCATAACTCATAAAAAATATAGAAAATTTATGTGCAGTAAGTTTAATATCTTTTTTAGTTATAAATTTTTATCACATTGTGAGATGTTTTATCACATTTAATTTTGTAATGACGGATAACTTTATATTATAAATTATGTTATTATAAATTAATTATATAAATAATAACTTAATGGAAAGAAAAAAATTAATTTTTTAATAAGGCATTATGAATTAATCTTTATAATCTTAGTTTAAGTTTATTTTTCAGTTGTTCTTTGAAGTTATGTTGTTGTCTTTTGATATATTACATTTAGAAAATACATAAGTTATAATCATCCTTAAATGAAGCTTGAAAAGAGAAAAAATAAGCCAATTTATTTCGATGATTTTAGTAGAAACACCAAAAGATCTAGTCAAAGATGTTTCTTTTTTTTTTGACAAAAAGAGAAAAAGAAATACTTATATATAACATTATGTTTGAAGAAAAAAATGTTGTGTCTTGATATGAAAAAAAATATAACATGAATCATTTTCTTAAAGTGATATCACCATTAATTGATCTCATTCAACCACTAAACTAACGTGCAATGACTATATACTTTATAAATAAATGGAATCATATAACTATCATTGAAATATGTAATATATTAATTAATGTAATTTATTTCTTAATATATTATTTTACGGACGTGAGAACTCAAGAACTTGATGGTTCTCACCAAATCGAAAATGTAATACAAAAAAAAAATTAATCTAATAAATTATATGATTATTTATTAATAAAATATCAAGAAACATAAGAAATTAAATAATAAAATTTGAGAGAATTTTCGATCGGATGGCCCAGAGAAATTTGATTGCATGCTTTAATGTGAACGCTCAAAAGGAGGTGAAAAATAATGTGGTGGGGTTAATTTATCAAAATGTTTGAATTTATAATTTATTGATAATACAAAAAGAATAATTTATTGCATTATATTTTAAACATCTAATTATTTAAATCTAATTATGTAAAAATATATTTCCGACATGAGCATATTTTCTTATATAGTTTATTTTTGTATATTTAGCCGAGAAAAAAAAATTAATTTGGGACCATAACAATATGGAATTTAAAATAAAGAGAAAATTCAAACAAATTTAGTTTTGAAGATTTTAATGTTAGAAATATAATGTTATATTATGAATTACTATTTCTTTAAAGAAAAAAAGAAAAACTAAATATGTTTATAAATGAATTCTTAATTTCTCTTTGCATTAATATTTGAAAATAAGTATGTTGCATGATTCATTAGAACTATTTGATTCAAATCTAACGATCAAAAATAGTTTTAACTATTCTCACCTAATCAGGCATAAAATAGCAAACATCAAAATCACCAATTATTGTTGCACAGATTAGTATGATACATAAATAATGTTACAGAAAATCAGAATAAGTAAAAAATAAATAGTATAGATGTAATCATGCTATTTAATTGAAGAGACGGAACAGTTAAAGATAATATGATCTCTTAAGAATGCTCAAAATGCTTTGAAAAATAAAGGGGCGGGGAAATTCAGAGCAGCTCAATAACAAGATTCGAATTGGATGATCATTGAGGATTTATTCAAATCCAATTTCAATACCCTCCAAAACATTACAGCTCATTTAAGCCAGCCTTATGTTGTTTAATAGTTCAAGTACTGAATTCTGACGAGAACACTATGTTGTTTAATAGTTCAAGTACTGAATTCTGACGAGAACACCAATAATGCAATCCAAATCTGAATATTTTCTATTTGTAGGTAACCAAATCTGAATGGGAGCAGGGACGCTGCTTCTAGCAACGCAGGAAGCATACTGCATCGCTAATAACAACCATTAGATCATTGGGTCTGATAATGGCCCATCTAATTTGCCATCATTGTGTTAACGGAAAATAACAGAGTTAATTTAATATTAGAAAGTTCATTAATTTTGATTTCTAGGTGGCATCTAATTTATTGACCACAAATAATATTTAAACTACTTATAAAAATTTGGATAATCAACAAAATAATAAAATAAAATTATTTTATATTTTAAGTCAGTTATTTATTATATATACTATTATACAGGATAGAAAAATAATTTCTTATTAGTTATTAGTCATTACTAATAAATCCAAATATAACACAACTCAAAAAAGTCAAATTTAAAATAATCAATAAATGGCTTAATTAAAAATATGCTAGAATTAAGGTATTGGACATTAAAAAAGATTGGCATGCTCCTATTATTAGGATGACAGTTTTTTTTATAATATTCTTTTCTATTCCTAGATAATATCACATATTAATAAGAAATAAATTTAGTAAAAGATTATTATTTTCATATTTTCCATGCAAAGAAAGAGCAAATATAAAAATTAAGGGCATGTTAATACAACTTACAAGATAATAAACTATGAAACAATAATATAAGACATGCTATAATCTATTTTAATTAACTTCCTAATATGTAATTAACCCTGTTTAGCGCACGTTAACACATTGATTGCAAGTTAAATGGGCCATCATCAGGCCCAATGATCTAATGGTTGTCATTAGCCAAGCATTAAGCTTCCTGCTTTGCTAGAACTAGAAGCAGGGTAGCCGCTCCCTGAATGAATATTTGTAATCCTGATTCAACATATAGCCACACGAGCCCAAGTTCAAAATGAATGGACAATCAAACCTAGCCAGGCTGTTACCAGCGCCTGTCTCTCATCAAACCAAATGAAAGGGAATCAAATGCTTGACTTCAAATTTTCTTCTTTTTCTCAATTTTGAATTCTGATGTTCTCTGACCTGGTCGATAAATATTGTCGCCCAATGTTATTCTCATTGCTTTGTTGGCTTGTCCTTTATTTAGTACTATTATCCTTCTTTAATTAAAATCTCTCTCATCATATGCACTATATATAAGCCTAAGCTCCATTATCCAATCAACCCATCAAACTCTGTGCCATCAAATAGACACACTCAAGATATTCTCTTACGACACATACAAAAAGAAGATGGATTATGTGGTCTTTGCGAGTGCTAATTACAGAAATGGAGGGAGAAGATTAATACCGAAGAGAGGACGAATCAAGAGCCACATTGCTGCAAAAACCGTTCATTCCATTGCAAACATTATCTTCAAAGTTATTCATGGCAACCGCATATTCATTAAGAGCTAGGCCTAGCAAGTCCGTTTTGATTGATTCAAAGGAAGACAATATATGTCTTTGGATAGAAATGATTTAGGGTTCAACATAGGAACTGCTTGTTAAATTATGTTGTAAGAAGTTTTGTTGTGAGAGTTTCATCTTTGGAAAAATTTGAAAACTGAGGCTCAATAATTTGGAAAAATCTCTTATGGTGTACACCACATGTTAAAGCAATGGGATCTTATAATAATAAGGAAAATAGGTTATATTATTTTCTCAGAATATTTTATAATATGTTCTCACTTTTTATGACAGATGATGAGCTAAAAATGATTTTGGTTACAACCTAAGAAAAAAAAAAGGGTAGATTGGCTCGCTCTTTGGCTGCTCGACATTTTAGATTAATATATGGTTTAAATCCTGGATCTGATTTGATACATATTTCTTTTTTCTTTATTATTAGTTTTTATCAATAGTTGTCTTATTATAATTTCTTGAAAAGGAAAACCACAAAAACTGATAATCTTGCAACCGCAAATCAAGTTTTTTTTAATCGATGTTTCTTTTTATTAGAATATTTTGAACAAGAAAAACTCACAACCTGACAGTCTCTCTCAATCGCAATTCTTATTCTCTTCAGTGCGAATGAGATCAGGAAAATTGGCGCTGCCATCCCAATTACGGAGCCGCCAATAAACATATCAGCTAAATTCGGTGAATAATGTAGATGTCCTCTCTCTCTTATTCTTTATAAATCTTAAAATTGTATCGTATTCGACTTTATCTCTTGCATCGATTCGTAGTCAATATTGACATGGCTGCAATGATTTATTAATGACATATGCCACCATTGCCTTATTTTCTAATTTGGTTTTGATTTTTCCTAGTTTCTCATTCTATAACAATTAATTAAGTTAATAAAAGTAAAATATTCACAAATTTAATATCAAATGCTGATTTGTAAATTAAGGTGACAATGAACATTTATAGTTATAACAAGAAGGGACCTCACACTTTATATGTGAAGAAACATCAATTGCATGCTTCCGTACTTAAACATCAAGCACATTATGAATGATCTTCATGCAAAATGTAGATCACTCGATGAACAAAAAATAATTCGAATGACAATTAGAGAAGATTATATTTAGTTTGTTTTTATATTTATTATGTGCTGTAAAATAAGAAAAATATTTCTTATGTGCTTAATTACTACTGTATCAATTACCAAAATGGCTTCACTACTTTCGAATTGTTAATCACACTTCTATAATCAGCTGACACTGCTAACAATTAAAAAACTTAAATATGAAAAAACAGTACCAAAAGAATTTCAAGATTGAAACACATTTTAGTAATGACAGTATAAAGGATACTGTTTCCATGATCCACCTATGGCCATATAGTTGGGTTTGACGATACGATACTTGAAGAGAGTGATGAAACAATCTCATGCAAAAATTGCAAGCTTTTTTTTTCGTTGATACTTGGTAGAATGCATAGTAGATGAATTAACTTGTCAAACAACTCAATTAAAATAGAAACTAAAGGTATAGTTTTTTTAAGAGATTTAATAAAAGGCCACGAATAAGTAATATCATATTTAAATCATTCAAACATGAAAGGCTGATATGCAGAAGCAATAATGTTACATTTCTATTACGGAGACAGACAGTCACAGACAAGACAATATTACTAGTTAAATATTTATTAATAGTTTGCTCCCCCAACTGCTTTTGGGACAATTTTCTATTTTTTTGGAGTAAAAAACAAGAGCCCAAAATCGGAAACATTACAACTCACGAGAGTTTAGATTTTCTTTTGGGACAATTTTCCAACCTCTGTCTTTCCCCTTCTTAAATTTTCCTATTTCTAGTGTTTAAATAGAGCTTAGATGTTTTTAACCAATGTTTTTTCTTTTCTTCTGAAACTGAAACTGTTGTTGTATCACTACCAAAATTTGATACAGCAACAATGTAGTTTTCACCCATCATTAAATTAAACTTCCCTCGGTATATTTTCTCTTTCATACACAGTAGAATCTTTATAAATTAATGATGTTGGGACCGTGAAATTTTATTAATTTAGAGAAATATTAATTAATCGATAAATTAATAATTTATTAATTAAAAGAGGTCTTTTATATTCAGCGAACTTAAATTTAATTACATAGAAAAATATATTAATATTAAATATTAGAAACTTGAATCTAGTTATTCAATATACTAGAACTAAATGCATTCAATGTATAATGATAAAATGAATTACTATATAAACAAAACAAAAAAATTTTAAAAATCATACTCAACAATACAATGACTTCCTATTTAAAAGTTTTCCAAAAAACAACCGCGACATCGGAGTTTTTGGATGCCGTGAGAAAAGTTAGAGATGAAATTCATTTTGATTTAAATTTCAATAAAAAACAAACAATAAATTTATATTTTACTAAATTATTCTATCTATCTTTGTAATTTTCGGAAATTATTAATTTATGATATTGATTGGACCATAAATTTATATAAAGGTCTTCAGAAAAATTATTATTTTATTATTTTATCGAAATTATTAATTTATATAATGAGTTCAAGTCGGACCAGAAAAAATTATTATTGTGAAAAAATTATTAATTTATCGAATATTAATTTAAGAAGCTTTCACTCTACTATTAAACCTGTCTTGTCACCCAACCAACCAACAGAGAGTTTGACTTGAAGTTTTCTTTCTTTGTTCAATTTTCAATGTTGATAGGAAACAATAGAAAGAATCAAGAAATCTGTCGCCCAACGTATTGTAAAGCTTGGCTGGCTTGTCGTCTGGATCTATTCTTACCATCCATGCAACTTTATTAATTACTCTATAAGTTCTCTTCATTAGTGCTATATAAAACCAACCGATGTTCTTATCCATTCATTCCACACAGTTAAGTTTCTCTCTCTCTCACACACACACACACACACGCACACGCACACGCACACGCACTAAGAGGTTGGTTTATTACAACTTACAAGTCCACAACAGATGAAGATGATGAGAAACACGATTCGTGAAGCTGGTACCATGGTGACTGGATTTAGAGATGGAGGAAAAAGAAGGCTGGCACCAAAAAGGGGACAAATCAAGGGCCAGATTTTACATTTGTTTGCTTCCATGCTCTTCAAAGCTGTTCATAATAGTCGCGTCCTGATCAAGAGCACATTTTAGTTCCCAAAATCATTAAACTTTAGAATCAGTGAATGTAGACTGTTTTCTTTTCACTTATTTCCTTATCTTTTTTTTTTTAGAGCTCGAAATTTAAAACACCAGTGTATTAAAATTATGTAAAGCAATGATAATGTACTACAGAAACCTCACATATATATATGGTTTTATTATATTTATTTATACCATTTTCGTTGTACTTATATGTAACAATTTTCAAATGTTGATTTGTTATTGATGAATTTTTTTATGCTCTTAGCAAAAAAAATGTTGAAAACAATACACAATTTTTTCATCTTAAGAGAGGGCGGTAAAAAAATCCTGTCATCAAAATCAGGAAGGTCAAAAGAATTACAGTGGTCACTCTTTTATCATTTATATATTGGTTTTATACCTATATTTCTAAATTACAAAAAATATACATTTAGTCTTGAAATATCCCATATAGTGTATTTTCAGAAATGTCCAAAGAATCTGATTGTTGTATTCCTATACTTTTACTTTGGTTTGCTGATCTGGGAAATACTCCATGATTCTTATTGGAGTAAACATTATGATATATCCCTAGAATTGGACTGAAAATTAATCCAAAATAAGAGATTAATAGTTTTCTTGTACGTCAGGCTCAAGTTGGTATCATGCTTAAGCTCCATAGTCATTATTGGCATGGCTTCTCAACAATTAATTATGACATTTCACCATTGCCATATTTTTTTTTAGTTAGATTTTGATTTTCTCTAGTTTCTCATTATAGAACACTGAATTTAAGAAAACTAAATTATTCGCAATTTTTATGATCAAATAGAGATACGCAAATTAAGATAACAATGAACATTTATATTTATAATAAAAAAATGTCCTCATATTTGATGTGTGAAAGAAACAATAAAAACGTGCTTCCATACTTAATTACTTCATTAGTATAAATCAGGCACATAACGGATGAACTTCATGCAAAAGGTAGATCATTTAAGCGCGAAAAAAAAATCGCATGGCACATCATGACTACCATTGGCATATGTTCATAAGTTCATGGCACATCACGACTACCATTGGCATATTTTCATAAGTTCATATTTAATTTGGGAAGTTTATATTTGTACAATAAATTAAAACCATATATATATGTGAGGTTGAAGGTAGAGGATGGGACGGCTTAAGGTGATAAAGGAGAACAATGGCTGGAATAGAGTTGTAAGCTCTAAAACGCCATTTTGTCTCCCTTTCACCCCCTACAAAAAGCCCTTCCAAACCAAAACCCTGGCTCTCTCATCACATCTCACACACAAACACACACACAAAAACTCCATGTACCCAAGACGCTCTATTGGAGCTAATAACAATGGCCGTTCACTCCATGGACGCCAACCTGGCCGGACTACTGCCCCCCACATCAACCCCAACATCCAGCATACTCGTCGGAACGCCAACCAAAACGACACTTCCCATCAACCCTCTGTCCAGATCACTCAACAAGTCAGACATGCTCGACCTTCTCTCCCCACCTCGGCATGGAATAGACCCCTCGTCAACACCAATGTAGCTGGTCCGTCCTCTAGACCGGCGCCGAGGAAACGTCCTCTCTCCCCGGTGATCCAGCAACCTGCAAGTGCTCCCTCTTCGCTCCCACTTGTCTACCCTCCGAACCCAAACCATCCCTCATGGCGGGGCCTTTGTCTGAGGTGTGTTAGTCCCAATCATCCGACCGATGCGTGTCGACAAGCAAGAGTATGTGTCAACTGTCGTCAACCTGGACATGTGTTCAAAGCGTGCCCAAACCCTCCAGTCACCGGAAGTCCTCTTGAGCCCAGAGGAACGCCGGCAGAACTCGCACTCCCTACTACACGCCCTGGACCGTTGAACGTCTTCCTCCCCTACTCACCTCACCATGAAGAAGAAGAGGTAGTCATGGGGCAAGCGGTGTTAATTGACGCCAGGCAGGTAGAAAACCATGAACTCTCCACCTTAAAAATTATCACTCATAATCTTATTCAATGGCCCAAACCTTTCGAGTTGATGTTTTGGGGGACAAACCGGTACTTACTCAAGCTGCCGGAAGCAATTGATAGAGTTTCCTTCATCGACAACCACACGGCTCCATTAAAAAGAGCTGGATTTGTGGTGTATGCTTGGTCACCAGTCATTAATGGTGAGGTGATCTCTTTTAATCACAAAATATGGTATGATATACTCAATTTGCCTCCCTTGAACTGGAGAAAGAGTGATCTTGACTGTATCTTTGCGAATGTGGGAGTGGTCACGGATCATGGAGCCTTACTCCAACTGCGATCAATGGAGCGATTGCGAGTTGTAGTGGCAACCACAGACCTCTCTTTTGTTCCGACTATACTCAATTCCCGGTGCCTTATGATCCGGAGCCACCGGAGGAGTATTTCCAGCAGCTCATTGTCGACAGAGGAACAAGAATGGAGAAGCGACACTTCTTTCCTCAACCAGAACCCACACCACGTGTTAGTGGACAAGACCTCTTAGACGACATGGATCTAAGTACCGACTCCTCCGATCGAAGAGAAAATGATAGAATCAAGAGAGCGAGAGATTCACAGGAACGGAAATACAGAGAGCAAGCTCTGGCAGCTTTCAAAAGCTCGACACAGCCACTCGATGAATTCAGCCTCCGTTCCTCCCTCCTCCAGCTCTGGAACCAGGCCAACCCGTCACACACCAAGGATTTGCTCGCCCCCCTGGTCTTTGCGGCGATGTCGACTTTGCCTGACCATCGACAGGAAGACGGTGACTCCGCCAACTCCAGCCAGTCCATGACGGCTGGTCAAATACGCCCCCAAATCTGTTTGGAGGTCGTTCAATCAAAGCCGTTAATGCTCGTCACAAATCACGAGGAAAGTGCTGATAAAACGGCACGGTCAAACGGTCATTTTCCAGCTAATACAGCCGGAGTTACGTTCCTTTCGAGGGACTCACGTCCTCCTGGTTTCGAAAATCCAAGGTCAGACCACTCTGCTCTCGCGTGCAACAGAGACCAACCCAGACTTTTAGCTCAAAATGGAAACTCCTCTGGTTTAGAGGGAAATCAAGATGGTCCATCCAAAAGACGATACACAAGAGAAGAAAAGGGGAAAAGACGCGCGTCAGAAGCTCTCTCTGGACACGTGCCTGCTAAAGGTAAAAAGACTTCCTCCTTGTCCTCTAGCTCAATTTTTAAAAGGGCTCACAGAAAACCACACTTGCTTAATCCAATACTTAAATTTGCTAATTATGGATTAAGAAAATCAAAACGCCAAGTTAAAAGAGTTACTTTCCCAGATGGGGCCAAGGCTGGGCCTTTAAAAAAGAATTCAAAGCCCAATCACCCTAATAATATCACAAAAAACTTAGCTAATGCCATTAGAGATTCGGGCCTTTTGAATGAGCTTGAATTGGAATCAGAAATACCAACTACTCTAGGAGTTATGAAATGTAATAATATAAGGGCTTTTTGTGGTGTCAAAGGGCAAATAGGCCAACCCACAAATCAGCTAAACAATGGTCAATTGGACCGAAATCAAAGTAATGTAATCCAATTTTATGATGCCAACTATACTGAACATGACTCTAGTCAACTTGATGATTTGCATCTCACTTTAGCCATCATTAAATCCAACATTGATAAAGTTTCAAGAAGACAGAAACTAAAGAAAAACAGAGGCACTTTGATTGGATCTTGTTCATTACGCACTAATCAACATAATGATTTTGTGCTTAATGGAAATTCTAATGTCTGTGGTTTTTTATCCACAGTGAATAATGAAGAAGTTTCTGGCCGCTTCGACTTTGAGGATGACTTGGATCAAGTCGATTATCGTGATGAGCACGAGATTTATTAATCCTTAAGTGGATGTTATTTGAACTATCTATATTTTGCAATATGTCGCATGTAAGACTATTTAATCATTTAGCTTTAGTATCTTGGAATGTTAGGGGGCTCGGTGATCCCAAAAAATGTAAGGTGGTGAAAAAATCCATTAGGGATTCACGTTGCCATTTGCTTTGTTTGCAGGAAACTAAAT
This sequence comes from Juncus inflexus, assembly GCA_024447665.1. Classification (NCBI taxonomy): domain Eukaryota; kingdom Viridiplantae; phylum Streptophyta; class Magnoliopsida; order Poales; family Juncaceae; genus Juncus; species Juncus inflexus. The sequence goes on from JAJHPC010000003.1 coordinate 4,444,691, forward strand.
GGGATGCACCTTCTTATTTTGATTTTAAAAGGGTTTGCTCTCCGAACTTTAATAATTTTGCTTTCAAAGAAGCCTTAGGCTCTAAAGGGGGCATGCTTACAGCTTGGTCGTCTCATTTCACAATGCACTCATCCTCATGCCTCACTTTCTCTCTGAACGTCACTCTCTCCTCGCCAACGGGGTTTAAATTTTTACTAACCAACGTTTATGGACCAACGGACGAGTCCCTAAAAACAAATTTCTTGAATGAGTTATCGGCCATCAACTCCGTTAATCTGCCTTGGTTAATAGTAGGGGACTTTAACCTTATTAAAGAACTTGGTGAATCAACGGGAAATAGTCATTCCCTTACTTCCATTATGGAATTCAACCATATGATCAACATTTTGGGGATCATTGAAATGCCATTAATGGGCCGGTTATACACTTGGACTAACAAAAGAGAAGATCCTACCTTCTCGAGACTTGATAGAGTGTTCTACTCCCACCACTTCCTCGCCTTCAATATCACATCACAACTTATAGACCTACCAACGCTCACATCTGATCACTCACCTCTTTTTGCTAATATTCTGATTCCCGGGTCTATGCCCAAGCGAAAATGGCGACTAGAGAGATCTTGGCTAACACACCCAGACGTAGATTCACTCTTCATTAATTCATGGAATGAAGCATACTCCTCCCCTAACGCGGCTCTGAACTTCATGGCTAAATTCAAAAGGATCAAATTCTGCCTAAATAAATGGGCACAATTAAACTTTAAAAATGATGATACCATCTTCAACAGATGCAAATCTTTTATTCATATTCTTGACAAAATTGAGGAAAAGAGGCCTCTCTTAAGTGAAGAACTCAAATTAAGAACAGACCTAAAAGAAAATGCACATGAGATTGCAATCCGGCTTGAATCCAAATGGCAACAACGTTCATCGTGCACATGGCTTAAACTCGGTGACAAAAATACGAAATTTTTTCATGCATTAGCCACGGCTAGAAGAAACATTAATACTATTTCGTCCATCTCACACGAAGGACAAATTATTGATGATCCTCCCTCTATTAACAAGACTTTCCATGACTTCTTCCTATCAACTATGGGAATGCCAAGCCGAGATAACATACAGATAGATATGAACATCCTACTGATGGATAGCCCGAAACCAAATCTATCTTCTTTAGCTGACCCTTTCTCGGAGGATGAGATTAAGGATGTCGTTTCCAAACTTCAAAAAGGAAAGGCATGCGGTCCGGATGGGGTTCCCTTGGAATATGTGCAAAAATTTTGGTCGACCATTTCGAGTGATATTATGAAGCTCATACATGACTTCCAAGAAAATAAGCTTGATTTATGGAGGATTAATCAAGCAAATATTACACTCATCGCTAAGAAGGACAATCCGTTGACGGTGAAGGACTTCCGTCCCATAAGTATTATTTCCTTGCCTATCAAAATAATCTCTAAAGCGTTAGCGCTTAGACTCCAACCTTTTATGTCAGATCTCATTCACCACAATCAATCGGCCTTCATTAAGCAACGTTCTATCTCCGACACCTTTGTCGTCATGAGAGAAATACTCAATTTTTTCCACAAAAGAAAAATTCCGTCAATTATGTTGAAAATTGACTTTGCAAAGGCCTTTGATAATATTTCACGGACCACCATCCTTAGAATAATGGAAACTTTGGGTTTCCTGGGGAAATGGAACCAATGGCTCCATAACCTTTTCTTATCTTCTAGCTAGTCGATAGCTACAAATGGTATGAATTCTGAGTATTTCTTTCACCGAAGGGGGGTACGTCAAGGGGATCCTCTCTCCCCGCTAATCTTCAACATTGCAATTAACATCATACAATCAATCATGTCCAAGATTGAAAACTTGTTTACCTCAGTTTCAGGAATTAAGCCTCAAGTTATTCAGTATGCGGACGATACAGTCATATTTTTAGAAGCCCACGTTGAGAACTTGAAAATGTTGTCTTATGCGTTAGACTTATTTTCCGAGATAACGGGCCTTGCCATAAATTGGGACAAGAGTTCCTTTTATCCTATTGCCACACCGGAACATGTACATGTGACAATTGCAAGAATATTGAGATGTCAAAAGATGACACTTCCTATTATTTACCTTAGGCTACCCCTCTCCATTAGGAAGCCTAAGAAAGCAGCTTTCCTCCCGCTTATCAAAAAGGTGCAAACCAAGCTCTCGGCATGGAAAGGCCGATTCCTTTCGAATGCGGGAAGACTTCAACTTATTAAGTCCACGCTTTGCTCTCTCCCTACATACCTCATGCAATCCATCCAACTTCCGAAATGGGTCATTCAACAACTCGAAAGACTCATGAGAGCTTTTCTTTGGAAAGGTGATGACAAGTGCAATTCCAGAAATTGTTTAGTAAGCTGGAAAAAGGTCACATTGCCTAGAGAGTACGCGGGACTAGGTATCCAAAACCTACTAACGCAAAATAAGGCATTACTTATGAGGTATTTATGGAAATTGGATGCCGATCCTGATGGCCTATGGAGCTACTTTGCCCATCTCTTATATGGGGTCACTTCTACTACAACACTCAAAGAGATTAACCCTCGTAATAACTCGTTCTTCATCAATGAACTCTTGGAGCTCATGGACCCATATAAAACTTGCATGAATATGGACGGAGGGCAAGGGGGGCCAACGTGGAGATGGAATCCACATGGTATCTATTCATCCAGAACGGCTTATAGATTCTTGATCAACCCGGGCATTAGATGCCACTGGCAGAAGTTTGTATGGCGTATTAAATGCCCACCCAAAGTACGATTTTTTACATGGCTTGCATGTCGCAATCGAATCAATACGGCTGAAAATCTAAGGAAGAAAGGTTGGCCCCATGATGACAGATGCTCCTTATGTGGCTCCACTTTCGAAACAAGAGATCACCTTCTACTCCGATGTCCATACACCATTTCGACATGGAAGCTAGTTACACGCATCAACAAACTCCCTCTCTCCTTCCCAAATGGAGACAACTTCATTGATCAATGGCTCAATGCAAGGAAAAGACTCACAAAAGAGAGGAGGATCAAATGGGAAACGTTATGGGCTGCCTTAAACTGGCGCATTTGGAAAGAAAGAAACGAAAGAATCTTCAACGGAAAACGAAGACCGCCTTTGGCAATTGCAAGGCAGGCAATGGAGGAAGCCCGACTCTGGTCGATCCATTGTTAGGGGTGTATTTTGATTCTGGTTTTCTTTTTACTGTTCTGTGTTTTTATATTAGACCTTGTGACTCATCTGCTCTACAAGAAAGTCCAATGTTGTAAAAATTCTTTTTTAACATTCTTATACAAATGATTGCAACGTCTCTGACGTGCAATCCTTCAAAAAAAAAATTTTAAATCCCTTTACCACCTCATCAGTATGCACACGGAGAAAAAAAATGAGTTGATTTTAATATCAAAACCAGGAATCAATTTCTGTCAACCCGTACTTGTCTGGCATCCAACCAACAAACAGAGAGTTTGACTTCATTTTCTCTTTGCTTTGTTCACTTTTCAATATTTATATGAAACAATCGGTAGAATCAACAAATTTGTCGCCCAACGTATTATCATGCTTCGTTGGCTTGTTCTCTTCATATGTACTATAAATCTCACAGATGTTCATATCCATTCATTCTATACAACTCTCTCTCTCTCAAGTCTCAACACACACATATACAAAAAGAAGGAGTGATTTATTATAAGTCTACAAGAGATGAAGATGATGAGAAACAAGGTTTATGAAGCTGGTACAATGGTGACTCGATTTAGAGATGGAGGAAAAAGAAGGCTGGTACCAAAAAGGGGCCAAATCAAGGGCCAGATTTTGCATTTATTTGCTTCCATGCTCTTCAAAGCTGCTCACAACGGCCGCGTTTTGATCAAAAACACGTTTTAATTCCCAAAATTCATCTGTAAATTTTAGAATGAGTGAATGTAGCCTTTTTTTCTTCATTTATTTGTATATTTTCTTTTCTAGAGTAAATATTTTAACATGTGCATTTTCAAAGCAGAGTTACATATGTGGTTTCCAAAAATGTCCATAGAATCTGATTGTTTTATTCCTTTATTTTTACTCAAAATACTGTCATGACCCTTTGGAGTAAACATTGTGTAGAATTACACCTAAAATTGCTCCGAAATAAAAAATTAAGGATTGCCTTGTGCATCAAGCTAAATATGATATCATGCCTAAGCTCGATACTGTCATTATTGGCATAGCTTCAACAATTAATTATGACATGTCAGCACTGCCAAATTTTCTATTTAGATTTAGATTTTCTCTAGTTTCTCCTTATAGAAAATTGAATTTAAAGAAAACTAAACTATTCGCAACTTTTATGATCAAATAGAGGTACGCAAACTAAGATAACAATGAATGTTTATATTTTATAATCCAAAAAGGTCCCTCATAGTTGATGTGTCAAACAAACACTAGTCACATGCTTTCCTACTTGATTAATACAATCAAGCATATTATGGATGAAATTCATGTGAAATGTAGATCATTGAGCGAACATAAAAATTGCAAGACACATCATGAGTACCATTGGCATAAGTTTCAGAGGTTCATATTTAATTTGGGAAGTTTGTTTATATTTGCCCAATAAATTAAAATCCCCTAACCACCTCCCCAGTATGCATACGGAGATAAAAAAATGAGGCGAATTTAAATTCTAAACCAGAACTCAATTTCTGTCTGCCCGTACATGTCTGGCATCCAACAAATAAATAGAGTATGACTTCAATTTTTCTTCCTTAACTCAATTTTCAATGCTCATAGGAAATAATAGGTAGAATTAAGAAATTAGTCGCCCAACGTATTATCAAACTTCGTTGGCTTGTTCACTCCAACTGTACTATAAATTTCATAGATGTTCTTATCCATTCATTCTACTCATCCCTCTCTCTCTTTCAAAAACACACACACACACAAAGAAAGAACTTGATATATTACAAGTCTGAATATAAGAGATGAAGATGATGAGAAACAAGGTACCCGAAGCTGGTACAATGGTGACTCCATTTAGAAATGGAGGAAAAAGAAGGCTGGTACCAAAAAGGGGCCAGATCAAGAGCCAAATACTACAATTGTTTGCTTCCCTGCTCTTCAAAGCTGCTCACAACGGTCGCGTCTTGATCAAAACTACGTTCTGATTCAAGCAGCAGAAACAATCTTCTGTGAATCAGAATGAGTTTAGTGTTTTAATAAAAAATAAAAAAAGAACGTTATAGTGTAGACCAATTTTTCCATTTATTCATCTTTTCTTTGTTTTAATAAAAAAAAAAACCATTTATTCATCTTTTCTTTGTTTTAATTAAAAAAAAAGAACGCTGTAATGTTGACCAATTTTTCCATTTATTCATCATTTTTTTTCTAGAGCAGGATGTTTTAGGCATCAGTCTCTACTAAAGTTATATCTTTTAACATGTTCATTTTCTAAAAGAAAAAAGAAGAAAGTAACATGTTTATCTTCAAATCAAGTCAAACTATATCAGCAAAATCCAACGTCACACTTATAAATAAAATAAAATAAAATAAAATAAAAATAATATTCTACAGAATCCTCATATAAATTCATTTTAACTAAAGCAATGCAATTTTAACCACATCGCCACAAATCATAACAATATTCTAGAAAAATACTAACATAACACATCAAAAAAAAAAAATACACGTGACACAAACAATTCCCTTAAGAATCTAACAACACAAATCCAACACGAATCCAACACAAAAATAAGAAAAAACACAATCAAACAAACTAGAATCAAATCTCGTCGGATTTCTTCTTTTCAAACAAAGGACTGTCACAATCATCTTCACTCTGAGGACCGGGTCTAGGCTTCAAACTGTACACCTTTTCCGTATCGCTCAAAATCTCCTGAATCTCGTCAGACTGTGGGCCCGCTGAGCTGCTATTGGACGGTTTGTTCTGCTGAGGCGACACAATGTTCTTAAACATGTTTTGGAATTTGGGGACCAAAACGCGATCCGTCGGAGATTCAGGGGCGTTTGTGTTATTATTATTATTATTGTTGGTGATAGTGTTTGGATTAGGATTATTGTTATTATTGATGTTTGAGGTTAGACCGGCCATGAATCTGTAAGCGACTCGGCTTACGTTTACGATTTCCGTCTTGGCTTGTCTAAACTGGATAAGAAATAAAGGAATAAAATGTCATATTAAAGGAAAATAAATGTTTTAACTTGAGTTCAAATATTTTGGAATGTTAAATTAGGTCTGAATAGTTGTATTAAGCGTTTAGGTTTTATATGGGCTGAATTAACACAAAATTGTAAAATAAAATTTAGGGTTAGTTGAGTCGACTGAACCAATTCAGGATTAAGTCGGTACATTTTATTCAGTGAAATTACAAATCCTTGGCCAAAAAATTGGTCAGCCAAGCAAATAATAAAAAGAGATCGTGATACTTTGTAAAACTGTAGGAAATAAGGATTAAAAATAAGTATTATAAAAATATGCAACAAAGATATAATAAAAATTAAAAATAAAATAATTTCGGACCTTAACAGCTGCATTCCCAGCCGCAACGACAGCTGTATCACCAGCGTTCGCAAATCGATTAACCCACCCTAAAAAGCAAAATCAAACAAATTGTTTTAAAATTTGCAAAAAGGCCCCTGCATTACGTCAAAATTGCAAAAGAGCCATTGCATTATTGAACTATATTCATAAAAAACTAAAAAAATTAGTCTCTCCTGTAACTATACAACGCCGTTAAATATTCATCCTGATCATCATTCTAATTAAGATCTTTTTAGTCATACAAAACAACCAACCAACCAATTTATTTATTAATTGATTAATTAATTTACCAACCTGGGGTTTTAGGCACGCCGAGACGGTCGCAAAACTCATCGCAGAAATGATTGCAGTTCTTGGCTAACAAATCATAGCTGCTCCCCGGCCACTCTCTGCTGAGCTGGCGGATGATCTGATTGACGGTGGCGATGGAGCGATCGGTCTCGCCGAGCACGATCTTCTCGCGGTACGTGTACATCGGGTTCTTGCCAGGCGGGCAGCTGAACACTCCGGATCCGTACTCGCAGAATCCGAACGACCATTCCTCCTCCCCGTATACCTAAAATGTGGATGGTTTGAATTAAGAAAGTTTGTTTGTGAGATGGGGATGGAAATGGAAGATTCGAATGGGAAAGGCCAAATTGAATGTGTAAGATAAAATTGAACTGAAAAGAATGAAAATCTCGTAAATCGTAGATTATTTTTATTGTTTGAAAAATTGTAAAATAAAGAAAGAGTGTTGGATAACAAGGTATTTCTTTCTAATCGGTAAGAGTTAATTAAACTCAAAATAAGTCAATCTGGCACAATAAAAGAAGAAGAAGAAGAGAAAGGAAAAGAAACTCTATGTGCAGATTCTCAAACCCTAGATTTTTTTTTGGTCCCAAGACCAAATAATAAAATTCGAAAAAGAGGGGAAAAGGTTAAAATTGCCAAACCTAGACTGCTGATAGTTTATTCAAAAGGCAAATTTGACTTCCAATGAGTCAAATTTATGGAAAATGATGCATCAGCAAGTCAAAACCACCCAAGAATACCAAATTTCAGACCCAAAAAAAACTCAAGATTCGCACAACAACTCACCTGAATGGCGCTATGAAAGATCCCGCCGAGGCCGATGCGATCCTTGAAGATGCGGTTGATCTGCAGAATGGTGTTGTTGGTCTTCTCCGACTCACTGTTCGTCACATCGTACACGTGCAGAATCACCTCCTTCATCCCCACTTCTCTTTCCTCTTTCCTCTTCTTCACTTTCTTTCTTTCTTTCTTTCTATGTGTTGATTCGTTTTCTCTCTTTTGGAACTGTAACTTGTGGAAACACTGTCAATTTTTGCTTGTAAAAGCTTTGTTTTTTCTCTCGTTTTCTACACTAGTTCAATGATCGCCCCCTCACCAAAAGTGACATTTCTTTTCTTTTCTTTATTTCAGTTCTTTTACGGAAGTGGGGACGGGTGAAAATGGGCCTGGTTAAGTTTAAGTAGGCCATGAAATTATTTGTATTGTACGGCCCGGTCAAAAGGCCTCTGTATAATTCTGGTGACACAGTATTTTGTTTTTGGTAGTTATATATATTAGAATAATGTTCGCGTTACGCCGTGAATATTTTCATTTTAGTATACAATTATGTTAGTATATCGTGTTATGTCCTCGATTTCGTGAAATGATTTCATCATGTTCATAACCATATTGTATTAATTTATATACTGAGTTTTATCAATAACATGTGATTTTTTTATCCACGTGGTATATATTGTACATAATTTTGACAACTAAAAAAATCAACAATAAGAATATGAATTAATACTTTAAGAGAATTGGTCATATTAGTTTTTCTTATGTATCACATTGTTTATTTTTCTTATATAGTTTATTCTCTTCTACAAACATAATGCTAGTATCAATAATTTCTGTTTCTCCCCTATTTTTTTTTTGGGTATTCTTTTATTATGTTGTAAAGTAAACTTAAGATAATAAGTAACATAATTGTATACTCGTGTTATGCTACAAATATTTTTATTTTTTTTATTTATTTCGATATATAATAGATGAATTTACAATTATCTAAATGTTGAAATTTATAATTTATTGATAATATAAAAAAAAGAGTTATTGCGTTATATTTTAAATGTATAATTGTTTAAATCTAATCTTATAAAGATATATTTCTCGCATGAGCATATTTTCTTATATAGTTTATTTTTGCATACTTCGATGAGAAAAAAATTAAAATTGAAACCATAGCAATATGAAATTCAAAATAAAGAAAAATTTCAAACAAATTTAGTTTTGAAGATTTTAACGTTAGAAATACAATGTTTTATTATGAACTACTATTTTTTTAAGAAGAAAAGGAAAAATTAAATATGTTTTAGTGAATGAACTCTTCATTTTTCTTTGCATTAATATTTGAATATAAGTATATATATCATGATTTATTAGAACTATTTGATTCAAATTTAACGATAAAAAAATAACTTTAATAATTCTCACCAAATCGGGAATAGAATAGCAAACACCAAAACTACCAATATTATTTAATTCAAGAGAGAAAATAATTGAGATGATGCGGCCTTATGAGAGATCTTAAAAGGCTTTAAAAATAAAGACGTGAGGAAATTATTTAAACATATATTATATAGTACTTTGTTATTGTTGTGTGTATCATTTAATATATTTATATGCTTCTTTTTAGTTATATATGTTCTACATAAAACTTCAAATGGGAAATATGTATGTGGCAAGTGGGCAGATGAGATAAAAGTAAAGTATTGCTTGGCATAAAAGTATAGTTTTTTATTGGATTCCAGTTGAGAAATGGGATTGCGGGGACGTTTTCTTGTTGAGGCATGCGCTCGTGAACTAGAGTGGGGAGACTAGCTTCACCTCCCCCCACAAATCCACTCATTTTTTTCTTCTTTTGGGAAAATATTGTTGTAGCTTCTTATATTATATTGTAAATAGAATCAAATGTTGGCGTGACCCAATTTGCTATTGGTGATCTCTCTTATGTATTTATTTTAGTTTCATAACAATCACTATTGCTATATTTTTCAAGACATGTTATTTTCTTCTTGTCAGTAAAAACATAAACATATAAGTGCACTGGGTATAAATTTAAGAAGTATACGATCAGTGATTCGTGCATATATCCGTACAGTCACATCCGTCCATCCACATCGATGAATAATATTCGTACAATCAGATTCGTTCATCCACACCGTGCACCACGTCTGCACAATCTGATCCCTCCATCCACAGATAATCATATAATGTTATATCTTATATTTACGAAAATTTTCGATTGTTTCCGTTTGGATCTGTCTATTTATATGATGATCTTATGTAGACATAAAACGTCAGATATTTAGACACACATGATACATAATTAAAAATAAAAATTTCTCTTACTTTGTCAGCTAATAAATATAAATTTTATAACTTACCTTATTATATAAAATATAAATTGATCCTTCCAATTTACTCTAAATTGACATAAAATACTTTATATATGATCTTACTTGCCAAAATATCTAAATTCAATTTCAGAAGTAGGTAACGACTCAAATATGAAACAACTTCCTTAGAATACACACTAAATATCAAAAGTATTAAAACACACAAACAGGAACCAAAACCACTCGCTACATGAAAGGTCACAAACAATTCAATACAAGATTTAACTCCCAAAATGCAATCCATAACGGTAAATCTGGATAATTCATTCGGAGCACAGGTCTACCATGAACCAACCAATCAGAACTAGCCATGTCATTAATTATCTATCTGTAGAAACACTGCATTCGTAATTCTTTCATTCATATCCATTTATCTTCCACTAATTCGTTGCCTTGTGTCAAGCAATCCCCGCAAATTCCGGTCCATAACGTAAAATGAACTTTCTTATTTCTATCCTAATTACTATTTTCCAATCAATCCCCTGAATTATTGCAAATATATACAACATTCAAAGCCCTGCAGTATCTATTTCAATCCTCGCACGAAATTAATAAGCTCTTGCCTTGTACGCCTGAACAAAATATCCATTGATACCTCCAAATACATTATTTCCAAATATATATTTTTTTGTTTCCACATAAACATTACTTCCAAAATATTAATTTTCTGTATTAACTTCACCGTTTTAAACAATAAATTATATTATCCTAGTCCACATTTCATTGACTGTCGGTGCATGATCAATTCTTGACCAGGTCTATGCAAATAACATTTTTCTTTCTTACATTCGCCATTTCAATCCACACGTATAAAGCAGCACTCAAAACCTCCATTTTTTTCACATCATCTCTTTTTCTCTCTTAACAATGGCGACTCAAGCCAAACAAACTGACCACGTAAATCTCCTAACATTATGCATAATCTCTCTCCTTTTCCTCGTACCAACTACAGAATGCAAGCACCACCACCGCCGTGTTGGTCCAGGCGCGTCCTGCACCGGCCAGTCCATGCCTTGCCGGAAGCACACCGTCTATCTCACCGATTTCGGCGCGAAAGGTGACGGCGTGACGTCAAACACCGGAGTTTTCGCCGCGGCGGTGGCGGAGCTGGCGAAGTACCAATGGAACGGAGGTGGAATGCTTGTGGTTCCGGCAGGAAGGTATCTGACCGGGCCTTTCAATCTGACCAGCCATTTCACGCTGTTTTTGGAGAAAGACGCTGTCATCCTCGCTTCAAATGTAAGTAATTCTGCTTTTGCGGGGTTTTTTAATTTAAATTTGAGATTTGGAAATTGGAAATTCGTTCGATTTTTTCTATTTGATTATTGGATCACGGGATGAGAAAGAACGCACGAGATTTGGATTCAGTTTTTCTGTTCGTAGTCTTTGTTCGTATGCTATTGTCCATATCATGATTTAGTATGTTCTTCTCCATTTTTTTACTACTGGATATCTCCACTGGTCAAAAGTTTTGGAAAATTCAGTACATCCTGTTCTGTAACAATGGAGAGGAGAGCTCAACTCTAATTTTTATGTGCAGAATGATTTGGACTGACTAAAGTCGTCAAACATACTTTTTTTTAGCAGAAATGTTTAAATTTTTTGCCAAAATATCAATGATTTTTAGAGTCCACTTCCACTATTCAGTCAAATATCAAAATTTTCAAATATAATATCTCAAAGAAGATAATACTTTTAAAGTTTTCTGATATTTGACTGAATTTGGCAAAAAAGCATTGGTATTTTAGGCAAATTTTAATCAGTCCAAATCAAGCCATTATGCAAAGAAAAGTCTCTGATTTAGTGCAGTTTTGGAAAATTTAGCACCACAAAATCTGAAATTTTAATGCTGTGTGTGAAGGTGCTGACCAGCCGCCTTTAATTAATCATTCAAATCATGAAAGCTCCATTTCTTTGAATATCACCCCTCCAAGTCAAAACTAAGAAAAAAAGAAAACTAACATTTTTGTGTAATTTTGGAAAATTACAGGACATAAATGAATATCCGCCAATTGCACCCCTGCCTTCTTACGGGCGTGGCAGAGATTTACCTGGGCCCAGACACAGCAACTTCATTTTTGGAACTAATCTCACTGATGTAATTATCACAGGTAAAAATTAAAATTATATAATTTATTTAACTACATTCCGTTCTAACATTTATTTACTGACAAAATTGTGTTTTTTTAATGTTAGGGAATAATGGAACGATAGATGGGCAAGGGCAGTTTTGGTGGGACAAATTTCATAAGAACGAATTGATCTACACAAGAGGCTACTTGGTTGAGTTAATGTTTTCAGAGCAGATTCTCATATCAAATGTCACTTTTGTTAATTCTTCATCATGGAATCTTCACCCTGTTTATTCCAAGTAATTAAAATTATAATAATCCTATTAATTCTTTGTGAAAAAAGAAGTTTGGTTTTATTTATATTTGGTATGTTAATTTGAATTTTGAATTTTACAGCAATGTGATTATATCTGGAATTACTATATTGGCCCCGCTTGATTCGCCCAATACAGATGGAATTGATCCTGGTAAATTAATTACTATTATTCCATATTTCTTCCTCCTCAATTATTGCTTTTCTTAAAAAAAGTTGTGCAATAAAAAGAAAATGAAACTCTTATACCACATCGACCTAACCATCAAACAATCTAATATTATAATAATAAAAAAATACATATTTTTTTTCCATCTGCAGACTCGTCATCGAACGTGCGGATAGAGGACGTGTACATAGTTTCGGGGGACGACTGCGTGGCGATCAAGAGCGGGTGGGACGAGTACGGGACGGCCTTCAACATGTCGAGCCAGCACATCTCCGTCAAGCGCCTCACCTGCGTCTCCCCCACCAGCGCTGTTATTGCGTTAGGCAGCGAGATGTCTGGCGGGATTCATGATGTCAGAGCCGAGGATATCACCGCCATTAATTCTGAATCCGGCGTCAGGATCAAGACAGGTATACATCCTGAATGTGACTATTGTATATTGAAAAATGTTGCACAACAAAACAATACTCAGTCGGAATATTTGTACTAAAGACCGCATTCTGATAAATCATTCTTTATTGCCATGCATCGTAGCATGTTTGTTAATAATTTATTTAAGAGTGTATGAAGTATTTTATGATTTTTATCGTAAAAATCATTGCATAATACCTACCCCTCATTGTATAAAATGCAAGTTGAGGCCAAAGTGTAAAATTGTATAATTACCATTGACTAGTTAAACCTAATTTGAAGAAGTTTTTAGGGTGTAGCAATATGGATTAAGATAGCTATTACGCCCCAAATCAGAATTCAACCATAAGAAATAATAAGAAAGCTAACTAACAATGAAGTGTTATTTCACACAAAGACCCTTAATTTAATCAATTTTACAAAAATTCTAATAGGTGTTGGCAGGGGCGGATACGTAAAAGACATCTACGTACGAGGAGTGAACCTCTACACAATCAAATGGGTATTTTGGATGACCGGAAACTACGGCCAGCACCCAGATAACAATTTCGACCCGAACGCTCTGCCAGAAATCACAAACATAAATTACAGTGATTTTTATGCCGAAAATGTCACAATGACGGGCAGGCTCGCCGGAATTCCAAACGATCCTTTTAAGGGGATTTGTATTTCGAACGTGACCGCTCAACTTATGGACCCTAAGAAATTGCAGTGGAATTGCACGGATGTCGAGGGGATTTCGACCGGAGTTTCACCGACTCCCTGTAAGGCACTTCAAAATGGAGGAGGGTATGGGAAGGAGTGCGAGTTTCCGACTGGTTTGTTGGAAATTGAGAAGGTTGTGATTAATCAATGCCCATTCAAGGGTTATTATTAGGAATTTGGTTTTGATTTTTGATTGGTGTGTGCTCTTATTAACTAAAATGAATAAATTGCTCTTTAAAAAAAACTGATGTACTCTTATTGTTTGACAAATGATTGAATTAATTGAACTTTATAAAAAAACAATTGTTGTAATTCTTTATTTCATTTCGATTTGTTCTTCTTTCTCTATCCCTATCCCATATGTATAGTGTTTGAATCAATAGAGAGCATTTTCTTATGTATAAATCGATATTATTTCATTCCAATTTCTTTCCGATACCTCCCATACAAGAAGGATCTTTTTTATTATATTATTATTGTCTTAATACTTTTTCCGGCTAAAAGAAAACAAAATCCATTCATTTTTTCGAATACTGAAATATGAATTTGTGAGCATATAAATAAATTGTACTCTTATTGTTTAACTAAAATGTTTGAATAAATTTTTCTATTTAAAAAAAGAAAATTCTATCTTACTTTGCTAAGAGAACTGAAATAAGCTTCTACTGTGAGAACAAGATAATTCAGTCGTATAAATGAAATTTACAGTACAAAGTTCAAGCCTCATCGACTATACAATACTCACTCAATTGAGATCTACTCCAAGTTAATACAAATAAAACAAAACTCACAATACCCTAAAAAAGTTACAATTGAATAAATCATCGTATAAATTTCATTAAATGAACAACACAACATTACATTGCCAACTCAACATATTATTAAACTAAATACATTCCATTAGCTTGATGACAAATACAACAATTTATTAAACAAAGTTCTCAGTCTTTTCCCTAGAGAGGATTGGGATAGAACGCTAGAGATTCCCTCCAAATAAGTTCTCTTATATTCTCTTCGTTAAAATTCATTTGCTCAAAGTCAAAATTGAATTGCGTAGGGCAAACCGGCTCGTCATTTATGTTGTGAAGAGACGACAAAAAAGGGTGGTGCAACGCTTCATCAACTATAAAAGAATAAAAATAAATAAAAAATAAAAAACAAGATAAATTGTTAGAAGAAGTAAGTTAACAGATATTCGTGAAGATCCCTGTACTTTAATTGGATTGCAATTAGTCCCTGCTCTTTTGATATAAAGTTTTTTATCCCTGTACTCATGAAAACATGCACGACCAATCCTCGAGTCAGGGACTAATCCTGCTCAATTCTATAATTCTATAAAACACAGGGACCAAATTGCAATCCAATTAAAGCACAAGTACTAAACGTGCATTTATCCCTTCAAAAATCATACCCTCACGATCAGTTAATTTCACAAGATTTTGAATGTTAATTAATCACCTGAACCAATCCAAATAAACCAAACTACTAAACCAACCAATATCTAAATTCAAACAATATATATATTTTTAATATTGTACCGGTGATGCGTTTGCTGGGATCGAAGACGAGCATGCGCTCGAGCAGGTCGATGGCGGACGGAGACATGGTGGGGAAACGCAGCCCGAAGCTGCGCCGCGGGAACCACGGGAGCTGCCGAACGTACCGCCGAGTGTTGTCGTTCGGCAGGAACCCCAGACTCGCGTCGTCCGGCGATCCGATCAACTATACAAATCCAATAAAAAGGAAAGAAAGAAAAAAGGATTATTCGAATTGGGGTTTTTTATATTTGAAAAATATCTAGTTTACACATAAATTAAAAATAATAAATGCGATTTTTTTCGTAATTTTCAAATGATATAGGGACTTCTACATAAAATTTCTTCACAAAATAAAATTATTTGCTCCGAAATCATAAAAGTAGTAGTAAAGGCTCCGTAAGGCCTCTTTTTGCAAATTTCATATAAAATTTTCCCGAGAATAGAGGAGGTTTTATTTTGCAATTTTCAGCAACGCAAGGACATTTTTGCAAATTACAAAAAACACCCTTTCTTAAATTTTAGGTCCCTAACTAACACAACATTTAACACTGGCATACCTAAGTAACGGTAGAAACTAAAATATACTTTTCTTAACAATAGAGGGGCTTTTTTGCAATTTTCAACGACACAGGCTCCTTTAATCCCAAACTTCCCTCCTCCACCTTACCTCAGTAAAATTGGATTTTTAACAAATTTCCTTACTTAGCGGTGTTAAATACTAACTAACGCCAGGGTCTAAAATTGGATTTTTTATTCGCAATTTTCAACGCATGGGCTTTTTTTTCCTCAAATTTCTAGAAATTACAAACTAAATATCACCTTGTCATTCACGATTGAACAACACAATTAAAACACTTTACCTCGGTAATGAGCCTCAGTTGCTGCACATAATCTCTCCCCGGGAAGAGCGGATCTCTTGTCATGATCTCCCCCATAATGCAGCCGACGGACCACACATCGATCGCGGCGGTGTACTGCGCGCATCCGAGCAAGAGCTCAGGCGCGCGGTACCAGCGCGTGACAACGTACTCGGTCATGAGGTCGGTCTCGGAGGTGGTGCGGGCGAGCCCGAAGTCGGCGAGCTTGAGGTCGCAGTTCGCGTTTAGGAGGAGGTTGGAGGGCTTGAGGTCGCGGTGGAGCACGTTGGCCGAGTGCACGTATTTCAGCCCCCGCAGGAGCTGATAGAGGAAGTACTGCAGAAACGGAAAGGGAAAGAAGAAAAGGAAAGGAAAATGTAAGATAAGATAAGATAAGATAAGATAAGAGAGAGTTTAATTGGAAAATCAGGGGGAATTGGAGGAGTGTGTGTGTGCGTGTGAAGCCCCGGAGTGGTTGGTAAGAGGAAATATTGTACAAGGGGAAGAAAAAGAAAAGAAAAGAAAAATGAGAGAGTTTAGTTACAAAAATAGGGTCAAATTGGAGGAGCGCATGTATTTTTACTTTTTAAGCCTCTTGAATTGTTGGTGGAGGAAATATTGTGGAAGGGAGAGAAAATTAACTAAAGAGAATTATGGTAAAAATTGAGGATTTGGGAAGAATAATGTGTGATTGTGTGGTACTTAAGTTGAAGCGTCGAAGTGCTTGGTGGAGAAAGTAATGGAGAAGCAAAAGCAGTTGAAAGTTTTCGAATATTTATGGGATAAGAATTAGATATCTTCTCCATTACTTTCAACTGCTTTTTCTTCAAGAGTATTTTAACTTTTTAGTTCAACTGCATAATATTTAAGTGGTTGGTGGAGAAAGTAATGGAGAAGAAAAAGCAGTCGAATATTTATGGGATAAGAATTAGATATCTAATAATGGTGAAAGTTTTCGAATATTTATGGGATAAGAATTATATATCTTTTAAAATATGAAATTGTATGAAAAAAAAATATATAGATAATATGCGTTTATGTTAGGTTACAGTATAAATTTTTGTTAGTAGAATAGTAAGATGTTACATTAATAGATTATCGAAATCCTTAATTTGAATTGTAAAAAAGAAGATATCCTTTGTTCTGAAAATTATAAATATAGAAAAATCTACGGAACTATCAGACAAAGAAAGAATAATAATCGCACAATAATAAGAATAAAAAAACTGTATAATGAAATAAAGAGTTATTAAACCAACCTGGCAATGATCATCAGTTAAAGGTTGATTGGAGCGAATAATCTGATGAAGATCCGTATCCATTAGTTCAGTAACAATATACACATCGTTAAAATTCTCCCTTTGTGGCGGCCTTACTATATCCTTTATTGCAATTACCTTTATTCCAAAAAAATAATAATATAATAAAAATTAAAACATAACAAAAAAAGAAGTAATCTTCAAAACGAATAATTTAAGTTAAGCAGTATTGGAAGATTTTTATAAATTGATGGCTCATTTAAATATTTCCTTTTAACTAATTCGAGACAATTTATCCACCTAAACAACATCATATTTCATAATTTCCTTTTAACTAATCAAGACACCTAAATATTTCTATATCATAAAGGATATACATGATATTTTCCATTCTACAAGGGTACGTGTGATGTTTTGAGATTTTGCTAGCCTAAACATGTAATTGTACAATTTGATAAATATAATGAGAGAAAACATCATAAGAGAAAACGACATTTGAAAATACTAAAATCTTAATTAATTAAATGAACTAAGATAGGATTACATTATCATGATCCATATGGCGTAGAAGTTTGATTTCTCTTAAAATTCTCTTTGCGTCGATTCGGTTTTCAAAAGCATTTCCGACTTTCTTAATCGCCACTTCTTCATTTGTCTCTGCATTTTTTGCCGCACTGAACAAAAATATAAAATTAAAATACATTTTATCCAAAAAAAAGAAGAGTTAAAATGAGCAATTACTGTAATTAACAAGTCCTTATTTTTGAAAAAGAAAACAGTAGCACTTAACTAATACAAGAGGTTGACTGATACTAGCTCTAATATAAAGTTTTGGCCAGAACTAAGTAAAAAGAGACTTACTTTATGATATGATATGTTAATATTTTGAATTCCTTTATACTAAAGGATCACTTGCTCGCAAAGATGCTCTTTCAATCCAGTTCCAATTGGAATTTTGATTAGTGATCACAAATTATTTAATCTCAAGCTTTGTACTCTTTTTTAATCAATAAATTAAACTCAAGCTTACCTAATTATCGCAAAGCAATAAAAGCAGACCAACTGACCAGATTTCAAAAGTTCAAAGTTGAGGAAATCAATACAGTAACTGGCATCCAAAACCCCCAATTGAGATCCAGTAAAAAAAGTTAAAACTTCATGCAAATTCAATACTCAATACTCAGCAGGATGGATTAACACAAAATTAAGACAGTTTTAATACAATTAAGCAGGAAAATCCGACAGAAACCCCACTTCAAATCTCAAACAAAAGTTCAGAAAACCCAAGCAAAACCAACCCTCAACAATCATAAATAACTCACCAAACAATCCCATAAGCGCCTCGACCGATCGGCCGGAGCGGCGGCACGTACTTGGCCGGCACCTCGAAGGAGTTGCCGTAGATGTTGTACAGCACGTAACTCCCGCCGTGCGTCGGCACTCCCTTCGTGTGCCCGTCTCCCGTCGCCATTAGCACTGGAAAGGAAAGGAAGAGGAAAGTTGGGAACTTGATTGATATTTGCGCAGTTGGTGCAGTCGTTTGACTTGGAACAGAAAGAAAGAATGAAAGAAAGAAAAGGAGAGAGCTCTCTATTGCGCTGCTGTTCTCATTTGAAGGAAGAGATTTTGGATGGAAAACTAGAAGGAATAAAAATGGGAAGTTTGGAGGTCAACGTCAACGAATGATAATTTTTTTTTTTTTTTGGTTACAGGGATTATAGGGCAACTGTGTTATTATTATATGATTATTGTTGTAATTATTTATTTAGTTATTATTTGCTACACAATAAAGTTCGGATTTGAATTTGATTAATTTGAAATAAAATGCCGTCGACGCTGATTGATTCGGACATGGTTAGGTCATTTTCTACTGAGTTTGGTTTGGATCAGGATCATTCAGCTTCAGGTCCTATTCAGTTATTAATTATTCATGTTTAGCCGTTTAGGGTGATCCAATTCTGACCGAATTTAGGTTTATTGATTTTTTTTTCAATATTTTTTTGGTCAGGTCCTAGTCAATAATAAATTTCCACATAGTACACAAAGATGAACTTACATAGCAGTAAGAAGATCTCAACACAGAATAAACATAAGTATTATACTTTTGACACCTACTTTCAAAAAAGAAATTTCAACACGGATGTTAGGAATCAACACGCTCTCAAACCGGACTGGTGAAAATTATTTGCCAATACTCTTCGGAGGTTAAAGGTCCAAAGATCAGTCATATTCAAAGAATTTGTAGAATCTTCACATTTGCATTATTACATTAGATATTAGAGAAGTTAATATGATATATTTAAAATTAATTTGTTAAAAAAATAAAGAAAATAATTTTGGCCCTCCAACTATTGAAGTGACTGTTTTTCATATCTCAATTTTTCAATGGTTTAATTTTTTTTAGCAAAATCAATTGTTTAATTTTTTTTATTTTTTTTGAATTATAAATGCATGCGATCGCATACTTGCTTACAATGGATTACATAAAATTAAAATAGAACAAAAAAAATGATCAAAGGTAAAAGATAAGTAAGAAGCTAATAAAAGTTTTTAACAGTTCTCCAACCATGATGCTACCTCTGCAGCTGCCCATCTGAGTAATAAATTTGGCGTTCTCTCTATGTTTGAGAATATTCGTCTGTTCCGCTCAGACCATATCATCTAGAGTTCCGCCATCTAAAGAACGTCCATTTATTTGTCTCTTCCTTCGACAAAAGCACTCAGTGATGAAGCCATAGGTCCTCGAATGGCATGTCTGTTAAATTATAAAGATGCATTTGTATATTATGAAGGCATTTAACAAATTAGGAAAGATATTTCTTGGAAATAAAATTTCTTGACAAGGAATTTTGGTATTACCATATATTAGATTTCTTGACAAGGAGGTTTCGTATTTCCATGTTTAGGTGTTAAATGGGACAGTAATTCTTTGAGTTATTTCCTTATATTAGATATGACTATCCTATAAATAAAGGGGTAGGGGTAGAGTTTTATTCATTCCAACAACAACAATATTTTGTATCTCTTTTTTCTCTCGTAATAAGAAATTTGTCTTATTTTTCAAGTTCCATTGTTCAATCCTTTCTTCTTCTATTATTGTTTCTTCTTGGGCTAGTGTAAGCGTATTGCTGCACTATTATTTCCGCTGCTGATAATCACAAGGTCGCTGCTGGTTTAGTGCTGCCGTGTTACTGTGCAGTCACTATTGTTCTGTTTCTCTGTTAGCACGCGGTTATCTGGTTCAGTCCTTGTCGAAGTGGAGGTTGCACATCATACATCTCTCATTGTGTGGCCACCTTTGCTTTGCTAAATTGTCGGCCGTTAGAGCTTTATTATGAAATAGAAGCCAAACAAATATTTTAATTCTCGGCGGTCGTGGTCCACATAAACGTTACACCCGGGTTTCGAAAAAATAAGTATGCCGACTTGGATGAGAAGATCCCATTCGGGGACCATCGCCACTTAACCCATGAGGAAAAGTCCTCTCGAATGGTGAAGGCATTGTAGATTGGAAGTAGAAATCAATGGTTTAATTTTACTCCTCTATTATTCAATAAATTCATTTTTAACATATAAGAGCTTATTTTGGGTGCTGGAAGAGTTCCGTTTTCACCGGGGAGAAGGAAAGATAAGGATGGAAAAGAGAATCACAAATGAAGTTTATCAATACGCTTGACCGACTAAAAAACATTCGCTTGATCAACGACCCGCCGGACGAACTCATTGAACTATTTTCTATAATGATTTGAACTTAATTGTTTTTTTTTCTTTTTTCAAATGAAATAAGATATTCGTGCAGTAAAAATTTGAAGAAACATACTACTTTCTTCTGAAAGATGATGGAGAATTCCCACATCTCGGTGTTGTGTTGATGGACTACTAGCCCGTAATAGATATTGCCATTTTGTTGCTTCAAGTTCAAAGGATCAAAATGGCTACAGCTTGATTCCTCCATTCTTTTGGTTTCTTTATTGTTTTTCTGATGTTGTTTCGGATTATAATTATTCTTGAATGTACCTCTATGTACCATAACTCAATTTTTTTAATTTAACTTAATCATTGGGAAAGGAAATCACGAATCACCAAACTTTCTTAAAAACAGTTCAAAAGAATCAACACGCAAGTAGGAATCAACACATGGTCTCAAAGCGCTATAGGGAGAATTCTTTCGGACAACTTTTTGGTGATTCATGGTACTCAAAGGCCAGTCACATTCCAATAAATTTAATGTCTTAACATTGACATTTTACATTAGAGATTATATAAACTATTTAAGAATTAATTTTCTCTCATGACAATTGACACTGACACCCCTTATTTTCTCAATTCTCACGCCCTTTAAAATTCAAAACAACTTTTTTCCATTATCTTGATATAAACAACAAAGCCCAAATAGAGGAGGCATAAGAGGGCCATTAATCTCAAAACCCACCCAAAAAAATTCCCAAACACCACACGAAAACAAAGCCTTTCCAAGCAAACGTCTCATTACATTACAACCTCAATTACAAAAAGTACAACAAACCCAACAACAAACAACAAACCACACTACTCAACAACGCCTACTCCAAAACCCAACCATCATTTCATCACTTCTTCCTCTTGCCGCCCTTATCCCCCTTCCCTTTCGCCAAAAAGTGGTGCTGCTTCATCTTCTTCTTCTTGACCACCACCTCGTCGGCCTTCTTCGCCCTGAACGGCATCCCCAGCAGACTCAGCAACTCGAACGCCTCCTCGTCCGTCTCAGCGCTCGTCTTGATGTAAATCCCCATCCCTTTCTGCCTGCCCATCTGATCCAGCTCAGGGAAGGCCGCCTGGTCGGCCAGGCCCAGCGCGTAGTTCCCGACCCCGTCGAAACTGTTGGGGTTTATCCCTTGGAAGTCGGGCACACGTGGGAGCCCCAGGTTTATCAACCGATCAAGAAATGAGTACATGTACTGCGTTGAACGAAAATAGATTTGAATGTTGTATATATGGGTTGAGTATTTTTTGGTTGTGGAGACTGAATAGTTGTAATTACCAAACTGATATATTTAAATTAGCCTTATACGACAGGCAGACCTAATATTTTCTTTGAATTGATGATCTGGATAAAGTTGCTTATGTTTCGTTTAAAATTATTATCTATTTCTTAATTAATAAATTGTTATTTATAGGTTAGTTACTAGAATATTATAATATTATCTATATAATATATGTTAGTTACTGAAGTATTATGTAAATGTTAGTTACTAAATTATTGTCTGCATGTTAGTTACTAAATAATTATCTAT
This sequence comes from Juncus inflexus, assembly GCA_024447665.1. Taxonomy (NCBI): domain Eukaryota; kingdom Viridiplantae; phylum Streptophyta; class Magnoliopsida; order Poales; family Juncaceae; genus Juncus; species Juncus inflexus. The sequence continues at coordinate 4,467,313 of JAJHPC010000003.1, forward strand.
ATGTTAGTTAGTAAATTATTATGAAGTGTATTTTTTATACTTACTTTACCGCGAAGAGTGACCGCGATTCCAAGAGTGTAACCTTCCCTCACTTTGAAACTAGCGACGGATTTTCTGGCGACGGTTTTATACGGTCTTTGACAAGTTATTATCGACATATGTTTTATAGCCTGCTCAAGACCCTTTGAGTTTTGGTGCGCATCTCCTATTCCGCAATTCACTGTTATTTTCTCCAATTTCGGAATCTAAATCCAAACCAATAAATTCAGAAATTAATAAAAATAATTATACTTCACAATTGAGTTCCAAATAGGAGTAAATATAATTGGGAAGAATTTGAGAGAGGCAAAGGAGCAAACACCTGATGGACGTTCTTATAACCGAACTTCTCCACCAAAAGCGGCACGACTTTCTCATGATACGCAACTTTCAGCCTTTCCACTTTGTCCTTCTCATCCGGGCTCATTAACACAATGCCGGACTTGGACTTGGTCAGCTCCGGCAGTGGCGGAGCTGCCACGGCGGAGGAAGCGGATACCCGGAAGGGTTTCGGTCGGAGAGTCGAGCGAAGGCGGAGGGAAGGGGAGGGAGTGAAGATTGAGTGGATTGGAGTGGATGTGGTCGCCATTTGAGGCACTGAAGCTGGAAACTGTGAAGGATGATAGAAGATAAGAAGGATAAAAAGAGAAGAGAGAGATGAGGATAATTGGGCCTTAAAATAGGAGACCACATTTTTTCTAATAGGCCTTACAAATATAAAGGAATTTATTTTATATGACAATGTTAGATTTGGATTTGAAATGATTAATTTAGACATCGTGAAGATTTGGCCCAATTCATCCATTTTGGGGCGAGAGAGAGAGAGACAAACATGGTAATTCAAGTATGAAAGTTCTTTTCCTTTTATTTTGCTAAATATAATAAGATGAATTATATGATAAATAAAGTATTTTTGCAATTAATGTGAATTAATTTTTTTGCCACAAAATATATTACTCAATTGGAACTCCACGAAAGTAAACCAAATAAATTTTTTGCATCAAAGTAGTCGTAGTATGAATATGTTGTCAAAGACCTTTTTGAAGTCAATCTTAAATAGGACCGTCAGAATGTTTCTTTTTTTGAAGAAGTTTGCAACTTCTCTAGTTACTAAGAACGTTTCCGCGATAGACCTATTTTTTATAAAGGCGGTTGATGACAATGAATTAGTGAAGGCAATAGGGGCTTCAGCCTATTTGCAAGTAACTTAGAAATGATTTTGACTGCTGACGTGATTACACTAATAGGTCTGAACTCTTCTATTTTGTTTGCGCCTTCTTTCTTAGGCACGAGTGTGATAGATGCTTGATTTATGTTCCACAAGTCAAACCTGTTTGCATGGAAGTCGTTAATTATTTTCATAAAGTCTGGTGCCATCGTTGACCATATTTTTTGGTAAAATTCAATAGGCACCCCGTCTGGTCTAGACGACTTGCCACGTTGTATGGATGATATTACTCGGAAGACTTCTAGCGGATGGAATGGATCCTCTAACCTGGCCAAGGTTGTAGGATCACTAGTGATTCCTGTCAGTAGCCAAAAATTGGCGGCTTTGGCCTTTTCATTTCTAACTCCCATAGAGCTCTTGAAATGATCTAGGAATGCTCTTGCAATTTCAATGGGGTCTTTAAGCTCTACATTTTGCACCCACAAAGAGAAGATGAAGTTGTGGTTTCTTTTTTCAGAAGCTATTGCGTGAAAGTACGATGTATTTTGGTCACCAAGTCTTAGCCACGTACATGAGGCCCTTTGCTACCATTTAGTCTCTTGATTAAGCGAAATATCATAGATTTGTTCTCGTAATGATAATCGAAGAGATCTTTCTTGCTCATTAAGCAGGCGTGATTCTTCAAGTATGTCTAGCTGATGCACTTGGCTTGTAGCCAGTTGTAGCATGGCCTCTTGCCTTTTAAAGGCTTCTTTAGCCCATACATGTAAGGCTCACTTCATTCTATTCATTTTCTGTGTGAATATTCTGCCGGAATTCCCGTTTTGTATTCTATATGTTTGCTCATTCCAATGCTATTGGAATACAACTTCGCTTTGGTTATGTCTTAGCCAGAAACGTTCAAGCTTGTTTAGGCCAGGTCACCTTGATTGCTCTTTAAAGAAGCTTAACTTTAATGGAGTATGGTCCGATGTCGTCATCGGAAGATCAATGAGAGAAGAGATTACGTTTAGAAGAAGGAATTGTTGAGACATGAAGGCTCGGTCAAGTTTTGAGAAGATTGGGATCGGTCTCTTACTAGACCAAGTATAACTCCTTCCTTGGAGATGTACTTCGGTAACATTTAGAGTGTTGAGGATATGGTTAAATTCTAACACGTCAGCCGGTGCGTGTGAATTTCCTATAGTTTCATTTAGTGATCTAACAAGGTTGAAGTCCCCAACTAACGACCAAGGCAAGTCTTGCACATTATCTTTTATCGTAGCAAGTTTATTAAAGAAATCCACTTTACAGTCATCATCTGTTGGTCCGTAAATGTTGGAACAAGATTGTTGTTGTGCTATTAAAATTGCAAAAAGAGCTATTTTATTCTTCAAAAAATTCAAAAATGATTTATGTTCTCAATTTCTTGTAGTGATATTAGATTAGTGTGTTAAATCAAATGATTTAATTTATTACAATTTTCTTATTAATATATAAAGCTTATGATTTGGAGCTATTTTGACATGTGGCACTTAGAGAATTGATAAACTATCCCCAATTTGCACCCAAAAGATTCTCCATGCATATTATCATTTAATAAGCAGCCCCATTTTTAACCCAATAAATGTATTTATCTTTTATAGAATTTAAGGATTCCCAATTTGAACTCAATATTGACTCTCTCTACTAATAGTTACTTTCATTTTTATATAAATATTTTAATTTATTAGGTTATAATAAGGAGTGATAATATTATAAAATATTATTAATTACGGAATTACCTTCTTATATATAAAGTTTGAAAAGAGTTCATTTTGTGACATGTGTCTATTTTGCGTTGTAGCCATTATGCATTTATCAATTAATTCCTGCGTGGTTAGTCATATTCACCAATAATTATGGTCTTAAAATTTCGAAAATTATTAGCAATAACTTGATGATCATATTTTAGTAATAGTATGAGTTGGTATAAAAAATACAAATTAAATTATAATTGATATATCCTAATCAAATAACTTATATTCACAACAATGATCCAAGTTATATTTAAAAAGAGGCTAAAATATCATGTATACCCTATAAAATGAGAAATCTAAATAAATAAATAAATTTTTCATACATTGTCGACAAATATTGAGTGTTGCACTAAAAAAGAGTTGAAATATTGACAATATTTTATGTTAAATGAGTATATAATCTAAAAATATCATATATACACCTTAAATTTTAACGTATAGTACATGACAAAAGAGCCCTATTAAAATATATATGTAAAAGATTGCAAAATCTCAAATTATTAGTTGCCCAACAAATTTCATGTTTATCACCCCGTTGTTATTTGTATGATTTTTTAGGATTTAAATCACGAGTGATAAAATATTATTTTTTATATTTAATACAAATATGTTAAAAATAATATAATTGTGATAGAAAAGAAAAATAACATGAATATAGTAACATTTATATTTGAATTTATTTTAAATTAGAAACTATTGTCTACTGGAGACCTATAGGGGGATTTACTATATGCAGAAGTGTGAAGATTATACTAATTCTTAGGGTTTTTATATTTTAATTATTTTTAGACTTTTGTTGATGGTTGTTTAGATTCTAATTGGCAAAGTAAATTAAGTAAACAAGAAATTAAAGTAAATAGAGAAAGTAACTCAATTCTGAATACCAGATCTGTTGACGAAGTTCGGCGAGATGGTTGCATTAGTCTTAACCACCCGTTTACTCGCTAGCGGCCCTTACCGTATTCACGAGTTGCCTACTCTCCGGGACTTGCCTTGTGCCTCCAATTTCACTAACAAACTTGATCGTTGCAAGACCTCGAACCACCGCTCATCTTACAACAAATTTGACGAATCGATGGAGCAATAACTTACAACTCGATCTCTTGAACTTCAATAAACAAACACGAGCGACACGCTCAAAACTTCACTAATCTCATTTTTAAGATTTAGAGTAATTTAATTGGTATTAAGAAGAGAGTTTATTGCTTTTTCAATTGAGAATTCGTGTGTTTGGATATGAGGAGGGTTGCCTCTTTTAAAGGAGGAAAGAGTAGCTCTCAAGAAAAGGAATTATGCACAGTTCTGTTGTCAACGGATTGCAAAAACATAAAGAAATTAAAGCAGGATATTCTCCCAACGGCTATAATTCTGATGGTCTGTTGCCAACGGAATATGTCCGTTACCAACATTGATCAGCCATGTCAGGAGGAAAGATCCTCAACGGAGGATTCCGTTGTCAACAGTCAACGGTCCACTTCCGTTGTCAACGGAACAAGTCAGGATTCAATATTTTACAGAATTATACTATCTTTTTAATAAAAATTAAACTATCTCAACAAACTACACACTAGAAGAACTAAGAAGTATGCTCCCACGTCTTGAAATCCTTTGCACACTTGACGACTTCTTGTTCTTCTGAGATTAGAAAGATACATGTAATTTGATTTACTCTTTATTTCTGAGAATTTGATCATGCGACCGTCTAGTTTAAGACATTCTCAAACAAATGTATTAGTATCTTGGAATAGTTTTAAATATCATCAAATTGAGGACAATAAAAATGCATTAACCAGAATGGTCATAATAATAAATATCATGTAAATTTGTCGTGTTCAATATTTAAAAAAAATTATCTACAAAATTAAAAATTATCCTGCTAAATTGTAAAATATATGACCATTATTTTTATCATTTCTGATAAAACTATTAGGTCCGAAGCGGAGTGGGACACCCGCTTGTTTATATGAAAGACAAAGGATATGCCATAAAACTAGAAATAGACATTTGCCAAATTGCCAGAATGTGAACTTTCTTCGGAGTCAAACATGCTAATCCCTTTTTTTACGTTTGTTATCCAACTAAAAGAGTGCCCATCTTTTGACCATATCTTCTTTGAAAGTTGTACTAAACAATACATGGAATCATTGTAGTTGTTCTTTTTTCTAACTTTTTTATTTACTCATTAAATTATCTTTAATATAGCTTAAAGTAGCAACATCCAATCTCATAATTAAGGGACACATGTCAATTTAAGAAATAATTATAGGAAAGAGAGAAAATTATCACTCAGTTAATTAGAATTCAGTTGGATTGCGTAATGGGGCGGCCAGAAGATTTAATTGTATAATTATTTCCATGTGTCAATTTATACTTGGTTGTTAAATCAGCGTCATGAGGATTTAACCGACCCACGAGATAGGTTAAGGGGGTGTTCCCTGTTTCCTTCTACTAATTGGCCCACTTAATTTAACACCAAAAAAACATTGGAATGTGAGAGTGACACATGATGGTTCATATGTTTAGAGATATATAGTAAATTAATTATTAATTTTTTTATGAAAAAAAAAAATTAATAAATATTTGAAGTATCATAATTTAGAATTATATATTGAAAAATTATAGGAACTATAAGTTCGTAATCTGATTTAATCTCGGATATGTAAGCAAAATCTTAGTATTGAATGCATAATTTATTAAGAAAAATATATAATTAACCCCAACCTTTATTTTTTACCTACTTTTAAGCCTTTTCAGAATGACACATCATCATTTTTATCTTAACCGTTCGATCAATTTTTTTGTCGAATTAACCCCAACCCCTTAATTTTCACATACTTTTGAGCCTCATCAAAAGACCATATCATCACTTTTATCATTTTTTGTCGAATCTTAGTCATTCATTTTCTCCAATTTATTGATATTTTATGGCAACATTTATGTGGTTATTAAAAGATAACCATATGATTGGTTTGGTTTCAATGAATCATGGTACAAAGTTATGTTTAATTATTAATATCAATAGTTAATGAAGAGTTCACTCATTAAAATATAAATAATTTTCCTTTTCTTCTTTAAAAAATTATAATTCTTAATTAAATATTTTATTTCTAATGTTAAAATTATCAAATATAAATATATTGAAATTTTCTCTTTATTTTGAGTTCCATATTTTTATGGTTCCAATTTTTTTATGAAGAGTTCACTCATTAAAATATAAATAAATTTTCTTTTCTTCTTTAAAAAAAATATAATTCTTAATGAAATATTTTATTTCTAATGTTAAAATCATCAAATATAAATTTGTTGGAATTTTCTCTTTATTTCGAGTTCCATATTGTTATGGTTCCAATTTTTTTTTTTAAATATGTGAATATTAACTATATAAAAGAAAATGTACAAAAATGATATGCTCATTAACTTATATCTTATACCTTATTTTTCATTTCTCTTTTAGCATTCTCAATAAACTTATTGTCAATTTTATCTCGATGTTGGATCAAATTTTTTTAATTATTAATTTTTCATTTAAATTATTACCACAATATCACATAAAGACATATTATTATAATTATAATTTTATTTTTTATTGATAAAATGTGAATATGGACTATATAAAAGAATATGTAATAAAATAATAAGCCCATTTACTATTGTCATATTCTTTTATCTCTTTTTGAAAATTCTCAAGAAAAGTATTGTCAATTTTCTCAAACATTTTGAATTTTAATAATTACAAGTTATACATTATTATATTAAAATAATTATTTTAAAATACTCGCCACGAAGTTTGAACATTATCTAACTAATTTTAAGATGAACAGTTAAATTAAATCTTCCTTGAAACTTGTTAATCTTTTCTAAAAACAATTTGGCTTATTATACATTGTTTCTGCCTTTTGTCTCTTCGAATGAATCTATTCCCGAAATGAACAAGTCATCAGGGAAATTCTTTGAACTTGCCTCGTGACTTTGAGCCAGTTTTGGGTTTGGCCCTTTTGCATCCATAGATTCCTATTCTTCTCACTTTTCCTCTTTTATTATAAAATCTTTCTGTGTACGTAGAAAGTTATTCCTCACACGACTCCATATTCATGGATTCATATTCATCTCACTTTTCTATTCATATACGCATGAAAGTTGAAAGATATTTTCTCACACGATTCTAGAAAAAAAAAATAAGGTGGATACAGGAAAGACGCATCTGGCACGACGCATCAGGTGATGAGACGATTGAGCAAGCTCATAGTTTAGTTTTTTATTTTTACCTTTTTCTAATAAATGCATAGAATTTTGTTCCAATGTGATTTTTTATTGAGAAGGGATGATAAAATAATAAGTTAGCATGCCAAACGTTTGAATATATTAATGGCGAGTTGAATGTTTTGGCAATTGTTAGTTGGCACGATGGGCAGTGACATGAATTTATTTACTGAGTATATAACTGACATCTAAAAATAACAATATAGGTAAATTTACAAATAATCCCCTATATTTTCTGAGTATTACAAATAATTCCGTACATTTTCGAAATTAAAAAAAAAAATTTGTCGGACATATTTTCTTTACAAATACCCTCCTACATTCACGTTTTAAACCATTCAATAGTTAAATTTTTAAAAATGAGGAAAAGACCCTCACCAATATTTAATAAATTAAATTAATAAATAAACTTAAGTAAACAAAAGAAATTATATAAAAATAAACATAATTAAATAAACATAAAATAAATAAAAAATATAACAAATAATTAATTAAAAAATAAAATTAATTAAGTAGACATAAAAATAATTAAAATAAATAAAATTTTGAAAAATAAAAATAATTAAAAACAAAAGCTTAAAAAACAAAAATAATTAACTAAAAATAAAAATTAATTAAAATAATAAAATATAAATAATTACAAAGCTAGAAAAAAATAAAATAAAAAATACAAATAATTAAATAAAAAATTAAATTAAAAGATAATTAAAAGATAAAAAAATAATGTTAAAAATAATTATAATTATTGACAAACGAAACCATCATTATCAGTGGCTGAGCTTTATATAGATCGGGGCTCATGCGGCAATACCCCCCCTCCCCCCAAAAAAAAAAAAAAATTTGACAGAACAATAGTGTTTTCGTGATTTTTATACGTGTGTTTCTCCCCCTACTCGCCCAAATTTTTTTTACAGTGTTAATCAGTTGGAAGATAATTTTTTGGCACCCCAATAAACAAATGCAAGCTTTGTTACCGCTCATTATTGACGCACAAAACTTTCTTTTATATTAAATAGAGTTTTTTGTGTGAATAATTATTATTTTTTTTATTATTTTTATTATTTTATTTTTTATATATTTTTATTTTTTATTTAATTTTATTTAATTTTTTATTTTTATTTAATTATTTTTATTCTTAACTCTTTTATCTTTTTAATTATTTTCATTTATTTTATTATATTTATTTTTATTTAATTTCTTTTGTTTATTTATTAATTTAATTTATTAGATATGGTTGAGGTATTTTCGTCATTTTAAAAAATTCAACCATTGTATGGATGGAAAAGTGAATGTAGAGGGGTATTTGTAAAGAAAATGCGTCTGGCAGGAGGTTTTTTGTAAAATTTGAAAAGGTAGGGAGTTATTTGTAATATTCAGAAAATATAAGGGGTTAATTGTAAATTTCCCAACAATATATGATGAGTTTGACTATATCTAGTGTGGGATCAAAAAAATTTATCTACTAATTATCATTACACAATATTTTTAAAAGAGGGTGAATATGCAAAAAACATGTATTTTAAATTATCTTTACTAAATATATTATTCTATTAAAAAATCATAGAGAGAGCATATGCTCCTAATTCCCCCTATATACAATTTTTTAACTTTTCCCAAATCATGACACGTGTACATTTTATATATTTTTTGTGATCAATTGGCTATGAAACAAGTCATTTGATAAGAATTTTGTTTTATACTTTGGACTCTTACAGATTTGATACTATATAGTAGTTTTGCCTAAAAGGTTGAACCCATTTATCAATTAAATAAATATATTTTACGTATAACGAGTCATCTTTATTTACATAAATGACCCAATATAGAGAAAACATATTAAAATTTCCATTTTAAAACCGTCGGTCCCATTAAATGACTAAAATTATATAAGCACATCACATTTATGTGTCTCTTATTGTAACGAATCATATTCAAAGTATAAAATGACCCCTTATATTTTAAATGGAGGGATTGAAAAAAGTTAAACATGACATTCAAAGCTCAGTTTCTCATATATTTTTGACACGTGTAACCGTAGAAGATTCTCTGTGGTCATTTTAGTATTATATTATATAAAATGAACTTTCTTCATTACTTTAAATCAACCCATTACAACTTTTACCATACAAAAGTATCAAGAAAATAAGTACACATCTTTCATACGGTTAGGAAATTTGCAAATAACCCCTTGTCATGCTACCCATCTCCAAATTATACACAATGATTAATTTATTATTTTTCATAGTAATTTTTTGTGAGTAATTTAAAAAAAATATTATATATTGTTTTTCACATTTTTATACACAAAATATTAATAATATTATATTATATTAAATTACTAAACATTTTTTCATTTTATATTGCAAAATCATTCGATTAAAAAAAGAATTATTTTAAATTTCATTACATGTTATTTTTCATAACATTTTTTCAAATATATTTATTTAAACTATCCAAATTTAATTTAGATAAAAAATCTAACTAAACTAATTTATTAATTTTCATAGTAATTTTTTGTATGTAATTTTTAAAAAAATATTATGTATTGTTTAAATTCACATTTTTATACACAAAGTATTAATAATATTATATTACATTAAATTACTAAACATTTTTATTTTATATTGCGAAGGCATTTGATTTAAAAAATAATATTTTTATTTCAAATTTCATGACATGTTATTTTTAGTAACATTTTTTCAAAAAACATTTATTTAAACCATCCAAATTTAATTGAGACAAAAAATCTTAACTAAACTATAATGTTTTTGCAAATTGTGTGCATATTGGGGATAAACATCACGCGGGGAGTTGTTTGCAAATTTTGCATTTACTTTTAGAACCGAACACTCTCAAATCCAAAAATGACACGGTGTGAATAAGTTTAGAATTTGATTTATTTTAGAATTTCACTTTTAAATATGTCTAGGCTCGAAAATATTCCTACACATGTGATCTTTTATGGGACAAGTCAGTATTCAAGTATATTTTTATATTTCTAACCGGCTAATTATATATCCTTCAAACATTATTAATGCAACAAAAATCTACCTTAAGAACATTTTACATTAAGATTTGATGATTTTTTGCTTTAAAAAAAAATTATATATCAATAAAAGAATTATTTCAAGCAAAAAATTATTTATATCATTTTAATTAAAATTGTATTATAGTACAACAATTCTCAACATTACTTTTTATTTAATTTTCAATCTTATAATTAGGAGAAAATATAAGTCACATTTCGATTTTTCAAAATTTACTACTAATAAAAAATAAAATAATATATTATAATATATTTTAAAAGTTTAATTACATAAATTATATTTTTCTGAAAGTTATGTTACAAAATATACTTTTTCAAAGAAAAATTGAAAGGATATTATTATGAAAAATGTTAATAAAAAATAGTTTTTTCTCGGAAATATTACTAAAATAGGTATAAAAACAACTTCTTAAGAAAAATCTCTTTGGAAATAATTTCTCATTTTTTCTAAAAGAGATGTTTCTCTTAAAAAATTGTGAAAATCATTTTTTATATTTCTTTTATTACATTTTATGCCATTTAGTATTACGTTAAAAGATTTTTACTTCCTACTTTAGTTGTCTTTATTATTCGTCTAATTAATCTGTTCTAGGATCGATGATTTTTTCAAATCAAAATAATTGAATAAAAGAAAATAACAGTATATAAAATATAAAAATAAATTATAAAAAATTATGTAAAACAAAAATGATTTTTTTTTAACACAAAATTTTAATGTAACATGTAATATAAATAGTATCATAAAACATCATAAAAATAATACTACGAAATATTATGACAAAGGTATCATTTTATTTATTTATTATTTTAGACCGAATAGAAGATATATGAAACATATTAACAAAGAAAATTTTAGTTCAAAAAAAATCAATGAAAAATAAACCATATTTATCATCCGAAGCGAAGCGAGGATGATCGCTAATTTTTATAAAATTTCATTCTGACAACAACTAATAAAAATAATTTACTATATTAAATTTTTGAATAAATCCGCCCTCACGTACAAATTCACATCAATTTTCACAACTACTTTCACTGGATTATGGACCCCACGTGATAGATATATTTGTAGGTTCCACAAACAAGTGAGTAGAGAGATTATGAAAATTTCCGTGAATTTATATGTGAGGCTAGCCTTGTCCTAAATTTTTATGCATAATAAGAAAATTTTATTTCCAAAACTTGATGAAATGATGGTTCTTTCAAAGAAGGAAGCTCAAGAAGGGAAAAAAAGAGCTTTGCAAAGAGATTGAATTTAAAGAAAATTTTCTATTTATGAAAAAGAACATTAAATAAAGTATTAACAAAATTGCTCCACAAAAACCCATCAATATTTCCCCCAACATACTCAACAATCCCTCAGGGGAATTGTTTCTCTATCATAACCCAAGAGTAAATAAATGCATCCTATTCACACTAATCTCAAAACAAAAAAAAGGAAAAGAAAAAAAAAATCAATCTAAATCATTCAAATTTACAGCCTCACTTCTCTTAATCCTCCTGCTGATCTCTTTCTCCAGTTCCTCCATCCCACCCACCTCCTCCAGTTCCTAAACAATTAATTTAAGAAAATAAATATTTAATAATTTCACAATATTGACTAAATCTTGAAACTTACAAAAAATAATACATGATTTTAAAATGTAACAATTGACTAATTATCACCACCCGACAAACACATTTGTGGAATAAAATTGTGGGACAACCATATAAAGAGTTCTTTATTGTATGGTATGAAATTGGAAGCACAAAAAAAAAAGACAAATGAAAATGAAACACTGACTAAACTCACTGACTCACCTTTGGTCCCAAAAACAAACCAAATGGCACTCCTCCAAACTTGTCCATGTGGTGTATCTGCATCAACACACACAAACCATTAATTTCTCATATAACGAACTTTCATTATAAAAAAATAACAAAACAAAACTTTCATTATCAAAAAATAACAAAACAAAACTTTCATTATCAAAAAAATAACAAGTACATAAATAACAATTAAATTCAAATAAATATAAATAATTTTATTAGAGAGAAAAATGAAAGAAATTAAGTGACCTGATGAGCGGCAGCAACACGACGGAAGTAAGGAACGTTTTCGACGGGTCCAACAGGGAATCGCCGGTGGACCAGCCCATCGTGGACGAACATGTATGCGATCCCAAACAGCGTAATTCCCAGCCCCTGTCAACATAATTGTTCACCAATGATAAGAAAAACAAATTCCTATTGACTCAAAATAGTTAAGATTTTTAATGGAACAGAGGATTTACAGCGCCGAAACAGAGGCCGGGAATGAGACCGCGGTTGAGGAATCCGTAGGCCATTAAAGAGATGGCCGGAACGGCGTTGGTTATTGCGAAAACGTCGTTCAGCTCGAACGGGCCGTCTCTCGGCCGGTGGTGAGACTCGTGCATGTGCCACAGAGAGTCGTGCCATAGCGCCTTGTGAGCCCATCTCGCCCAAAACTCCATTCCGACCTTCAATGGTGGGAAACGAGTTGAAATTGAGTTAATTGAGGCCAATAATGGTGAGCTGAGGGAGAAAAATAGAGTTACTTACTGCTGCTCCGACCGAGAGAGCGAAGGTTCCGAGCATTTCGGTCATGGGTACTTCTCCTCCCTGAAGAAACAATTAAAATCATATTGATTGGCCAAAAGAATATAGAGGGTGAATGAAAAAACAGCAACAGAGTGTTTTCTTATGGGTACCTCCATTTGCCAGGCGAAACGATAGTAAACAGCAAGGATGGCCATGGAAGTGATGCCCAAGCTCGACATAACGGCCGCGACAAGATACGTTTGTCTCTCAGATTGTTTCTTGGCGGTTCTCTCAGCAATCTTCTTCCCCATCTCCTCATTCTCCAACACAAATTCTGCATTTGAGGTCTCTCCATTCTCAGCCGCCCCCGTTCTCTCCTTCTCCAAGACAAAACAGACCGTCGCTCTTCTATACCGGATTGGGGAGACAGAGAGTGGCGCGAAGAGAAGAACTCGGCGGGGAGAGGTGGGCGAGAGAGAACTGGATTTGAAGGTCGTAGAAATGGCGGTAGAAACGGCAGCCGCCATTAATTTTTGTTTCTCGTTAGTTGTTCAGTTTCTTTCTTTTTTCTCTGTTGTGATGGGAGAGATTAATTTTTGGCTTTAAAGAAGAGTCTCTCTTTCCGAGGTGAGTTATTTATAATTGACCCTTTTAAAGAGTTCAAATAGCAAAATTGCCACTGTTAGTATAATGAGTTCTGATATTTAGCTTGACTAGTTGAAGAGCGACTAGACAGACCTGCACCAGTCAGAATAAATCTAACTTAAAATGAAAATAAAGTGGTATGAATCTATTTGTGCAAATTTAGTATTAGAGACATGTTAGTTCATTAATTAAACAAACATAAAGAATAGCAAAACGCATAGTTAATTATTATGACAATTAGTAGAAATTTATATTCAACCTTCCGCAAATTGGGGCTCCTTAGCTCCTATTCAACAAGATCGCACTACGTGTCGCAAAAATATGAGTTATTTAGAAATCATTGGGGCTCTCGATTAAATAAACCCCGAAACTCTCATATTTACTGAAAGAATTAGGAGCTACAAATTGTCTCTCACAAAATGAAATATATAATTATTTTTTTTGTAGCTACCGCTGGTTCTTGTCGAATTTTTTATGTAAGATATATTGTTGAAATTATAAAATATAATGTTTAGAATCTAAGATATATTGTTGTGATATAAAAGTAGATTGCATCTTTTTGACAGAGAGATTTTTTAATTAATCTAATTTTCTAGGTCTGAATTCACATCTTATCACAAGAAAAAACCTATGATGTGTGATAAAAGTATATTATTGTGAATATAAATATATAATATTTAGAATTTAAAGTATATTATTGTGAAATAAAGGTATAATGTTTATAATTTAAAGTATATTACTGTGAATATAAAGATATAATATTTAGAGTATAAGATATATTGATGTGAATATAAAAGTATAATAGAAACCAAAATAAAATTATGAAATTTTCGGCCTAAAAATATTAGAGATCAGAAGTCAACAATATGGGTCAATTAAAATTTTAGACTGAAATATATGAGAATTACTATGAACTAATAGAAAAATATTGAAGCATCTGAAAATAAGTTAGAAGGTCCAACTATTTTTCCAACCTTAAATATCTCAGTATCGAAGTAAACGGAATGTATGTAACCAGAGATTTGTGAGAAAAAGGAAAAAGAGTTGGCCAAATCAGCGCCACGTCACAGACACTCTGCCGCCTCAGGGCCCAGTTAATATGATAATTCACGTGTTGGGGGCGTGAATCCACGTGTCTCTTTTCAGAACGTATTGTAAAAAGTGTCCCTTGCAACTTGCTAGTTAAAATGTGGTCTGTAAAAACTTTCGAGTTTCTCTTTATATCTTGTCCAACCAACAAGACAGTTTGTGAAATGAGTCACTTTGAGAAAGAAAGACTTGATGAGAGGTGTTTTATTTGGCATGGAAGAACAGTGAAGAGGTTGTGAGGTGGATGTATAAGCCGCGTCGTCGTCTTGACAGCCGCCCCTTGATATTGACTCTGGTTTCGAGCACACAGATTGCCACCTTCTTGTGTATGCCTACTAAGTACTAACAAATGTACCAACAATATAAATTTCATTTTCATTTATTTTAGTAATTGGTAAAAATTGATTAAATTTGGAACGACAAGAAATTGTTTAATGACGTACATTCATTAATGATATGTTGTTTGTGACATCAATGGGAAAAAGGGTAGTGCTTTTGTTGACTTGTTGTCTGTGCAATATGTTGACTCGTGTTACATGGAAATATGGGTCGGTGACAGATCATCCTAGTGCAATCAAAGCACTTAAAAAGGAGATTAGGCGCTAATAACAAATAAATATATCTTTATCTTTGATAATGTGGCTTGGCTTCGTACTTAGTCTTTAATAAGGTTTAGATTTTCCATTGAATCCTTATTTGAAAATTCGGAATTGGAGTGGGTCCCTTGTGAATTGTATCAGAATCGGCTGAATTGAATGAAAAATTAGATTAATTTGTATAAAAACTAAATTTGTTATAATGGTAAGAATCAGATATTAATCCAATTGGAACTTACCGATTTATATTTGAATGGTTGAATATGGTCAGATCGGCCAATTCTTTCGACCGTGAATTGAATAAATAAATTGGGAGGAGAACCTCTGGCTACAATACAGATTTGCAGCTTGTTATATGTGTGAGAGAAATTATGAGAAGCCTGAACTTTAATACAACATTGATCAATGTATTTATTCAAGAGGTGATCCTTTATAAAATAAATAGTTTTAACTTTTAAGGCACAATACACAGAAGCCTTGCTGTGACTGTAGTTCTAAAGTTCTTGTACATTTTTACGAAAATGAAAAATTCAGCCCAAAATGATCCTTTTTCCCATAAAAAAAAGACATTTTTGAAGTTCATTTAGTTATACAGTACGAGGTCTATCATCTCCGGAATAATATATTAATATAATAATAAGGTAGTTTAACACTTTTTCTTGATAAAAACAACATATGATATAAGTTCATTCTTAGGGGCATCCTACAAGGCACCAAATACATATTTCTTTGTAAGGTGAATCATTCATTGGGATGGGAATTACATGATCATGCGAAAAGTATGCATACGGTGTTACATAAGCATAACTAAAACATAGTATCTTCTACTAACAAAATATGAAAAGTTTTAACGATCACAAGAAACGTAGGTTGTTGTTATGAGATAAAGCGGGATATTGGAGTAAAACCAAAAGAAAATCAATATGACTATATCTTGTAATTTCGCCAGTTGATCTTTTGCTGTGAGCGAGTAACAATTTTAGTAATCGCATGTACTATCAAAAGGGATAATTCTGTATAATTACCTTTTATTGATAACTTAGTAACAGGAATTATCAAATATGAAAAAATGTGGTGAAATTGATTTCTTTTTATGATTTTTAGTTGGCACTTTATAGACTTTGGTCATATGGTTGCATCCAAACTAAACAATGAGGAGAGAACAAGAATGTTTTCTTAAATCAAAGATAACAAGTGTTTCTACAACCTGCATAATTTGTGAATTTTAGATTATGAATTGCAATCATGCTCTTCGGTTTGCTTCGCAATTTTGCAATTTAGTGTGTAATTTAAATGAATATTGGATTGTTGAATTTGAACTCAATATAAAAAACTTTTATTCAAAGATTTTGAAGTGCTTTTGTTGAATTGCTTGCTGTCTTTATAATATGTTGACTCATGTTACATCGGGAATGGGTCGGTGACAGATCATCGTAATGCAATCAAAGCACTTAAAAAAGTAATTATTTGCCAAATAATTATAAATAAACATCTTTATCTTTTGTTGATGTGGCTTGCTTCATAGTTTGGTTTTTTACTAAGGTTTGGTTTCTCTAATAAAAAAATTTAATGTAGTGAGAAGGGAGGAGGCAACAGAGAGAGTTCGGTACAGGTTTGCAGTTTGTTATGTATATACCGAGAAATTTTGAGAAGACTGAACATAATGTAACATCGATCAAAGGTATTAACTCAAAAGGTGATCATTTTATTTGAAAATAAATAGTTTTTAATGGCACTATACACAAAACCCTTATTTAACTGTAATTGCAAAGTGTTTGAACACTTGTACTGACTCTTGCGTAAATGAAGAATTGGGCCGTAATGGCCTTTTTTCTCTAAAAAAGGCTCTCCCACCACCATTCAGAAGTTTATTTAATTATCTGAATCATCCATTTGCAATGACATAATCATAAGAAATGAATGCTAACAAGTAACAATATTATATAAATCTAACTAATACATAGCTTCTACCATAAAATTGAAAATTTAATGATAATAAAAAATTTAACTGTCATGAGAGAAGTGAGATATTGAAGAAAACAAAAAAAATAAGCAAATATGAAAATTAACGTACTTTTGCTTTAATTATCCCTTTCCTAACAGTTACTTGCAAAACTCAAATATCTATCAAGTAAGAGATTTAATTCTTTATTTGTTTTTTATAAATGCACATATATTTATTGATTAGGTTTATGTTTTTGCTTCTCTTATATGTGTAAATACTCATGTAAAAAACTCATAGAAGTAAAAATTTAGTATTTAGAAGGGATATTTCAAGCCCTCGCCAAATTTATGAAAAAAAAGAAAAAGAAAATCTATCTAGTAAAAAGCACTCAGACATCAAATATGAAAACCAACGTATATGCATAATGAATCCGGTTATAATTAGTGATTTTAAGTAAGTACTTTTTAACCTCTTGAAAAACAACTTATAAAAGTCATCATGAAGCTGTCTAAGAAAAAAAAATTATGAAAGTCATCACATTTGACTACCGGAAATTAAAAAGAGAAATAAAAATTTTCTTTATACAATTTTTTTGCATTTTTTGTTATAAATGACAATTATATTACAATTTGGTTTGTTGACTTTGATTTGCAATGCAAGTACTATATTGAAAAAAAATATTGGTTAGTTGAATTTGAAATATATTGAAAAAGTTTCTTTTTCAAAGAATATAAAAGCTGAAATGAATATAGTCTCTCTTATCAAAAGTTATATGACTGGCTTAATATTTGAGAAATTATTTATTTTTCTTTTTTAAATTACCCAAACAAAAGGAGTAGAGTAGAATCCTTTATTTTATCATTTTCTGGTATATAGGAAGTCATAATGGGCCATAATCCTCCTAATTCTAGATAAAGTTACACTAAAGCAGGCCCAGTTCAGCCTTTCTTTTTGTGTTATAAGTTGCCAAGTTCCTCGTTCGCCCAAGGAAACAAGTTACATACTTACATGATGCATCATGTATGTCAAATGGATGACCCATAGTTTCTTTACTGCTCTGCATGCGTAAAAACCGTCTACTAATTACGAACTTTTATATTAGATTCGTAATAAAAAAAATACTTTTAATTATCTTTACTTTCAAACGAAAATTCTGAAGTCATTCTCGAAAATATGTGCAAATGAGCCACATGACATAAACATAATAAGCAATAGAGACAGAACTGTTTATGTACATACCAGTTAAATCAAATTTAATTTCTATATAATTTTTTTTGAAATAGTAATTTCTATATAAATTGAATTCAATCTAGTTTTTTTGTTGAACTGAGAGCAAAATTGCATCTGTGAATTTGTGTACATACCAGTTAAATCAAATTTGTGTTGTGTTGTCTATAAATTTACTAATTTACATCCAAACATATCACGTTTTCATACATCCCTAGAGTATATAATAGTTTAGTATTTGGATTTTGCAAATTCTAATCCCTAGAAATATTCTAATACTAGACTAGAAAATTTTACACATCCAAACAAGCCCTAAAAGGTTTTGCTTACATGTATTCCAAACAATATAACTTTTCGATACAGGTATCTACATCTTTCAAACAACAAATTTGTACCACGATACAAAAAGTAACAAAGAGATAAAAAATCAAATATTTTTCCTTCCTAATTGCACCTAGATTTTCGTAAAGCAATACTAATTATCAGAAATGACCAAGATTGACAATCTTACTGGAAGAAAATCAAATCCAGACATCTTTATGATTTCGCTCTAATTAGGATACTTCACAAACAATAAAACAGATAAAAACTGGTTAAACCGACTAATTTTGTTAACAAAGAATGTGACATGAATTTAGAAATGCGCTACTTTTTAAGTTATACATGATCCTAGACATTCTCATCCTAGTAGAAACAATATTCTTACAGATTCTCAATACCCTTTACTGATGAGACATCTTCCGACTGTTATACCAAATTAATTACTGGTGGTAAATTTTTGATTGTTTAAAAACATAACATGCTCAATATAGTTAATTTACTAATTGATTGACAAAACTGATTTCAGCAAATAAAATTAATAGTTTTTTTTATTTTTCACAAAAAAAACGGAATTTACATATTCCTTTACAATCACATTAAAAAATCTGGCATGAAATTAGTCACATGGGTTTACTACCAATACGCTTCATCAGCAAATATATTATCTCCACAAAACAATAATATTAATAAGGTGATTTTGACACATTTTCTATTCCAAATAACTTGATAGAAGATTATTGAAGGACCATTCTGAAAGGCACTAAATGTATTTTCTTTGTTAGCTGAATCATTCATTAAGAATGGCACGACATTTAGGAACCCATATTTAACTGTACATATATGCCTAATCAACACAGCTTCCATTAGAAGTTATGAGATTATAATTATCATAGGTGATTATGTTATCATGCGAGACATGAGATATTGGAGAAAACAAAAAACAATCAACACAAACATGAGATGTTTACGAGCTCTTCATTTTTCTATTAGCGACAAACAATGTTTATCCTTCATTCTCACTAAATCGATTCTAAAGAGGCATGTTTAGTTGAGTTAGTTGAGTTCAAACTTTGTGCCGATGGAACCGATGCAATCAAAAAGTTCATGAATCTCACAAGATTGTTCAAAACAAAACAGGCTCACTCCACAATGTTTTGGGAACTCTTCATATTTAAATTATCACATATATACAAGATCTACTGATTGTGATTGTTCCAAGAACGATATCTTTTTGATAGTTAAGTTGTTTTAGTTGATAATCACCGGCTAAAAGTTAGGTTTGAAATAGATTGTTAGAAACAACCACAAAATATTAATTGTGGTATCATAACATGTGTTTAAACCTAGATGCTAATTGATCATTGATGTTACTCTATTATGCATTATATAAGAAAAAATAATAAAAATCTACTTCTTAAATTAATTTTTTAATACCTTTCTCTTATTTCTTATCTAATTAAAATTCAACTGATGTAAATTATCCTATGCAACACAAAATTGTTGCTTCATTGTTTGATATAGCTTTCATAAGCCAATTGAGCAGCCAATAAATCAACGACAGCCGTCCCAACCGATTTAAACACTGTAATCTCATCATCTCTTTTTCTCCCTTCCTTCTTCCCTCCGGCCAACTCCATTAACGTACCAGCAATATCTTCTCTTCTCAAAACCCTTCTCTCAAAAGCTCCGACAAGCTCACCAGCTTCATCCATGGCCGCCTCAAAATCAACAAACACTCTGCCTCTCGTCAAAGCCACGTCATCACACTCTTTCATTGCCGGCGTGAAAGACCCTACCAGATCTAAGTGAGCCCCTGACTTGAGCAACCTCCCTTTTACAATCGGAGTTGCTGAACTTGTCACGCAAGTTATAATATCCGATTTCCCGATTATCTCGTCCAAATTCTCTGCGAATTCAAAGATAACTGTAGAAAAGGCGGGTTCTTTGTCACGCAGATCATTGATCAGATCCAATGCTTTGGAGCTCGTGCGATTCCAGATGAAAATGCGGGCAATTGAGGGATGAACGGCTCGATGGGCGGAGATAAGGTACGAGGAAAGAGCTCCGGCCCCAACAACAAGCATAGTATGAGGGGAAGGAGCGGAGAGAATTGAGGAAGCGAGAGCCGATACAGCAGAGGTTCGCAGAAAGGTAAGTTCAGTTCCGTCCAGAGACGCAATCGGAGCTCCGGTGAGAGAACTGAACAGCGAAACCGCCGCATGGACGCCGGGGAGAGGAGGCGAGAAGGAGGAATTGGAAGGGAAGGAGGTGACGGTCTTGACGGCGAGGTAAGGGAGGGCGGGGTCGGCGGACCAGCAGGGCATGAGGAGGAGGGAGTTGGACGGGGAGGGAAGGAGGGGGAAGTGGACGCGCGGAGGGGCGTGGATGGAGGAGGAGAAGGCGGGGAGGGCGGAGCGGAGGTGAGGGATGAGAAGGTGCGGGGCGAGGAGGGTGGAGAGGGTTGTGGCGTCGAGATGGACGGAGGGAAGAGGAGGCGCCATTAGAGGGTTCAGACTTGACAACTGAATTGGATTCTTGTTGCTAGAAATAGAAATAGAATGGGATTAACGTGTATGACTACTATAGGTCTTCAGGTCAAGCAAGATGATAATGTGCTTAATTTAGTCAAGAATGCTCCAAAGGCTTTGAAAAAAATATTAGAGGGCTTTGAAAAGGGTATTTTGTAAGGCGGGTTAATATATACGTTTTTTCCTTCTAATTTTATAACGAACAACAAAAATCTAACATGGAGTTGGAGTTGGAGTCGGAGCTGGTTACAAACACAATTTGTGCATTAGCAACATGGCCGTCAAGGAGATCATTAATTTCGATAATGTAAATTTTATTAATCTCCATAATAATGTAGTTAAAAGACTTTGGAGGCACTATGCATTTTTCTTTGTTAGTCATAGAAATGTCATGTCATATTAGTTAAAAAAATGAAATGCCATGATCATGGAAAAGGCATGCTTTTGGATTTCACAGTACTTATATATCAAAGTCTACTCAATAATATTTTCTTCTAAGAACTCTGAAAATTTCACATATAAATTTCACATATATATATTATTTAACTATCATGTGAGAATTGAGATATTGGAGAAAATTGCAAAATCAACATGAACATGACTTATGTCTTAGCCCTCACACATCTGATAACAACAATACTTACAAATGTTTGTATTCAACTAGGCAGTATTGCATTAGAACCATGTCAACTAATTAGAAAAAAATAGTAGTTCAATATTATAGAAATGTAGTATTCTCCAATTTAACTCACAATACTATGTCACGCAAAAGAGTGAATCGACATTTCCTACGCGGAGGAGCCGGTTTTCGCTCCACAACATTGTTGATGTCATTTTCATTCCTATCTTTTCTCATGTATATGGATTGCTTACTCCCTGCTAACATAAACAAGAAAATTATCTAGTGTTCTAAACTATGAAATAAAACAAGTACATAGAAAGTAGGGATGATTTTGGTTTTTAATTAGTATGTATCGTTGCATTTGGATTTCTTTTAGGCAATTGAGTAATTCGCTTAATTTGGTTTTTAATTGAGTGATAATTAATTTTTGGAGTACGATGATTTGTAAAATAGCAAATTTGAACTTTGGGGTTAATTTAAAGACTTTCCAAAATGGGTTTAACCTTAGCAATTTGCCCATGCAGTCCTTCTACCGAAATTTTCACAATTGTTTAAGTAGAAGCAAAATCTTAGTTAGACATATAAATAGTGTTAAATCTTAAAACATATATTTTCTATGATCATGACATTTGTAATGAATGATTCAACTAACATAGAAAACACACAATGCCTTCTCTCAAATTCCCTATTAAGTAATATAGTTTTCTTTTTATTTGATCAAGAAAATATGTTGAACCCCTTTGTTAATGTGTTGATAATATAATATAATATAATATTGATTTTCTTAGGACATTATCAACATTTAGTTACTATATGATAAATGAGATATTTGAGAAAATTGAAAAGTCTCGATGAACATCACCGGTTGCTCTCACCATTCATATATCAACAATATTTGCACATCTCGAGTTTGCTGACATTTCAAGTGAAACAATAGAATCACATTTAGTTTAGTGAGTCAAACATGTGATGGATGGGTGCATTTGACTAAGAGCAATCTTTGATAGTACATGAATAAGTTAATCTTTGATAGTACATGAATAAGTTTTGGTTCAAACATATTAACTCTATGTAAGTGTTGGATCAACACAAATGACTAGTAGCAATGGTTGTTAATATGTATCTGTAGAAGATTAATTGACTGATGAATTCTTTTCAATATTTATCACATATGAGTTTTGCCAATTGTTGTTCTCATGCTTTTTTTAGATAGTATTAATTTAATAACAAAAAGTTTAACATTAAATATATATATAAGTATGTATTGTTATCTCTTTTTAGAATTTTTTATAAAAGAATGTCACAGCCGAAAATGGAGATATTGTAAAATGTTACGTTTAATAAAATTGCTCCACGTTTTTGTTACGAAGAGAAATTGGGCTAGATGAATCAAATTTTCTGTTACGGGAATTTCATCAAACAACTTGCATGCAATATTTACGATTAACTCCGACAATTAAATTAGCACCACAAGTTCGACCCGATTAATTACAGAATAAAACACAAACCACAAAGAAACACAATAAGGAAAATTTGTTCGTATTATAACATAAATTGTTATCGTGATTGTTTCAATACAATAAAGAATAAAAATCTATAGAGTTTCCAATCAAACACCTATCTTAACTCTTCACTTCATTGTGCATCACACATTTGGAATGGTCTAATTGCATCAAAGGGAAAAAATAATACCGAAGAAGAAAATGAAGAAAACATCCACCGTTCCGTTTGTATCACACCGATGATATAGAATTTCTAGTCCGTTCACGCTACTCTTGTGAGAGTATATGAGTACATTTCTATCTACACTTTTCTTTTTTTCTCTTTTGTCATTTTCCGTTATCATTCTCATTTTTTCCCTCAAATTAACAGATGATGAGCAACTCACAAAATGGTCTCTGGACTAAAAACACATATATGTGCATTTTTGCAACAAGTCCCTACAATTTCCAATTTTATATTAAGGTCTAAGACCCAAATATTATTTGTTGGTATATGAGGAGAAATATCCAACAATTTTTTCGTGATTAATATTTTGTGTAAGGTCTCTAAATGATTTTGCTTGCAACTACTTCCAAATGATATAAAAATGGCACCCTAAACTTAGTAACATTATTGAAGGATTGAAGGACCATTCTGATATCTGATCGCTCGATTATCTCATCCAAATTCTCTGCAAATTCAAAGGTAACTGTAGAAAAGGCGGGTTCTTTCTCACGCAGATCATTGATCAGATCCAATGCTTTGGAGCTCGTGCGATTCCAGATGAAAATGCGGGCAATTGAGGGATGAACGGCTCGATGGCCGGAGATAAGGTACGATGAAAGAGCTCCAGCCCCAATCACAAGCAAAATCTGAGGGGATGGAGCAGAAAGAAGAGACGAAACGAGAGCCGATACAGCGGAAGTTCGCAGAAACATAAGTTCCGTTCCGTCAAGAGACGCAATCGGAGCTCCGGTGATTTCTAATGTTAGAATGCGCTACAAATAACTAACATGAAATTAGTTACGAACACAATTGGTGCATTCAGGCCTGGAACTGGTCTTTGATATTTTTTTTTATCGTAAGACCTTAAAACTAATAATTGCACCTTCTCTTCAAAAAAAGTACAAATATGTCTAATAATCTAAAATCTGGAACAAATTTTAACTTAAAAAAACATAATGCAACTTTAGTTAACTGAAGAAGATGTTTTTTTTTTATGCTAAATTTTGCTTGAATTAATATACTTTATGAACCCAACTATGAACTAACCGGGCCTTTGTGTGCTTTAAACTTCTCTCATAAAAAAACAAGCGCAAGATATTGACTTTTTTTTTTTTTGAGGGAGTGGCAGGCGTAGCCTGTTCACTCAAATTCCATTGATCAAATGTGGTTAATGTTCATACATGGTACACATCTATAAATGAGATACAATTAACAAATAAAGCAAGATCTGAACTAGCCCTAATACATCTACTACAGTGTCCGTCAAATGAGATGTTTCTGCCAGAGTGATGCTAGGTCATTAGCTTCGCTGACAATTTATTTGTTAGGTTTTGCCTATGCCGTAAAAATTCACCAATTTTTGTTCCTTCCAGATGTATTCATTTTTGTCCTTATGAAGCTTCCTCATAAAGGTCGACCAGAAGTGGAATATGTCAAGACGGAAGATCCTGAAACTACACTTCGCTCTCATATGGATCCAAATAGCTTTTGCCCGCCATCAAGTGATTGGTTGTTTCAGTGGAACTCCGGCAGAGAACACACATCGAGTTGTGTGGCCATCCACGTTTTGCGAGGTTAAGAAATTGACTTCTTAGTTGATTGATCCTTTCAATTAAATCATATCATCTTTTCATGAAAACAACGGCCTAATATTAGAAGATGTTTTAGGCTTGTATATCTTTAATGAATTTGGCATTGCTAAATGGTTATAATGGAATTAAAATGCATTTCTATCGTTTTGGCACTGTCCTTCCTTACATGCTCTGTTTATGGTCAATCCACCAGCACAGGTCTATCTTTCTTTCTCTCTGTATCTTTCTTAGAAGAACGCATTTCTCCCACTTATGTTAGATTGGACGGTGATAAACAAAAATCATCACGTTAGTTTTATTACTAATGTCATAAACAGCAAAGGCAAATCTTGAGTGGGCATTTGAGCATTATTAATTTGCCAAACTCAGCATATACCAGTAGCTCTTAATTGGCTGCAAATATTCTCCAAATTTCTTTTTCTTTCTGTGTTATATGTTTCATAAGTATAGATTCTGGTATTTCAAGTGTGTATAGTTATACCGACAAAACAACAAATATCACATACGTGTCGGATGATCAATTTGTAGATGGCAGGATCAATTACAAAATTGCTAGCAACTACATCAATGGCGTTTCATATCAAGATCAGACCGTGAGAAGTTTTCGGATCGGACTCCATAACTGTTAAACACTCAATGTTACGAAAGGAAACAAGTACTTTTTGAGAGCAACTTTTATGTACAGAAACTATGACGGACTACAGCATGTGCAGCTAAACAACCCGATTTTATTTAATGTTTATTTAGGGGTCAGTAAATGGTACGCCGTAAAAATATCAGATGCATCGAGATAACACAGGAGCGAGGCTGTCAGTATTGCGGAAGTCGATGCATCATCTATTTGTCTCATAAACATCGGTCAGGGAACTTCTTTCATATATCTGCACTGGAGATGAGGCCAGTAAATAACACACAAAATCCACAATGAGACCGGCTACGGATATGAAAGGAGTTCCCTGACCGGTCATTCCTTTCTCTAACGATACAACTATGGATCAACTACAAATCAAATAATAAGGTAATTAGTTTTCTGATCCAAGGGGAAGGGAGGAGGATTAATGGTGGGAAGTTGAGAAGGTGGATTTGGGAGTCAAAAGTCCTGGGTTATTGTAACTAGGAATAGAATGGGATTGGCGTGTTTAACTGGGTTGACTGAGTCAACTTCTTTTTTGTGTGCTTTTATTTGTCAAGTTTAACGTAGTACATAATTTGATGAGTTAGATGATAACGTACTCAATTTAGTTAATAATATTATTATTTAGTTTTGATCGGCAAAAGAGGATTTGAGTAAGTCATGTAAATAATTTTATTTTCTAATTTTAGAATGTGCTACAAAAACTAATAGGAAATTGGTTACAAACAGAATTGGTGCATTAGCAACATGTCTTGTAAGAAAATCATTCATCTCCAAAGTGTTGTACTTAAAAGATACTCGAAAAGGCACTATGCATTTTTTTTTCTTCTTTGTTAGTTGAGTCACCCTTAGAAATGTCATGATCATAAAATATGAATGCTTTTAGATTTCACAGTATTTATATATCTGAGTCTAATCAATATATATTTTCGTATAAGAACTCTGAAAATTCACATATTTGTCAAAAAAGAACTTTGAAAATTTACATATATCAGATCATAGATTATTTAGTTATCATGTGAGACGTGAGATATTGGAGAAAATTGCAAAATTAATGTGGACATGACTCTTATGTCTCAGCCCTTGCATTTCTGATAACAACACTTGCAAATTCTTACAAACCAACCGATAAAGAATATGTGTTGTTAGATGAGTTGGCTACATACGGATTCAATTTTTATATCAAGAGTTTAAGTTGATTTTGCATAAATCATAAGATTTGCTCAACTATTCTAATAGTAACTCCAGTATATTGTTGGATCTGTCTCAAAATAAAAAATCTACAAGACATGTACTACATTTACTGGTCAAAATTTTAATTTGAATACTCTAACTTACTAAATTTATTCTTCAGCCAATTTTTCTTTTCAACTAATAAGCAGAAATACAACATTTATGAAAATACTTATACAATTTCTATGTTTTTTTGAAGGAGATATAGTTGAAAAAATTTGGCATTTTGTACATCATTGGCATCCTTTCTGGATAATATTTTTGTCCACATGTCCTACAAAAATAATAATATAAGATTGGACCCTAATCTTTAGGTTTAACTTCTAATTTACTATATGTATCTTTCAAGTGCATTTTGTTTAATAAATGTTTGATATTTCCACACACAAATACTCATTGTACATTCTCTTAAAAAAATACAAACATGTCTACTAACAATCTAAAATCTTGACCAAATCATAACTAAGGAATTTACAAAAAAAACACAATACGATTAAGTTAAATGAAAAAACTATATTATTCAAGACTAGTTAAACTTAAAATGCTTTTTTAAGCTATATCTTGCGTGAAGTAAGATACTTTATGTTCTCCCCACTGACCCGGGTGTATTTGTCTGCTTTAATCTTGTCTAATAGCTTCTTTTTTCTTTTTATAAATTGAAGCAGGATGTTCCTTTCCTTAGAACAAGGGCAAGAATTGACTTCTTAGATGATTGATCCTTTCAATTAAATCATATCAGTATAATAATATAAGATAATTTTCATGAAAACAACAGCCTAATCCTCTATAGATATATGCAACTAAGGGGTTGACATATTGGAAGATGATTTAGGCTTGTATATTTGTCACGAATTTGGTACTGATAAATGGTAGTTATGGAATTACAATGCGTTTCTATCTCCTTGGTTCTGTACATCCTTGCATGCTCTTTTTATGGTCAATCTACCAGTTGAGGTCTCTCTTTCTCTCTCTTTATATATCTTAGAACTACGCATTGCTCTCACTTATGTTAGATTGGACGGTCATAAAGAAAACCATATACTTATGTCATAAACAACAAACTTAAAAACGAAAGACAAACTTTTAGAGGCGTTTGAAGTTGAACATATTAGTTTGCCAAACTCAGTACCTTTTGCATATCAGTAGCTCTTAATTGGCTGCAAATATTCTCCAAGTTTCTTTTTCTTTATATGTTGTAGGTTTCATAAGTATAGATTGTGGTGTTTCAAGTGGGTATAGTTATATCGACAAAACGACAAATATCACATACGTGTCGGATGATCAATTTATAGATGCTGGGGTCAATTACAAAATTGCTTGCAACTACGTCAATGGTGTTTCATACCAAGATCAAACCTTGAGAAGTTTTCCGACCGGACTCCATAACTGTTATACACTCAAGGTTACGAAAGGAAACAAGTATTTTCTGAGAGCAACTTTTATCTACGGAAACTATGACGGACTACAACATGCGCAGCTAAACAATCCGAATCTATTTGATGTTTATTTGGGAGTCAATAAATGGTACACCGTAAAAATATCAGATGCGTCGAGAGAATACAGGAGCGAGGCTGTAAGTATCGCAGAAGTCGACACTTTATCTATCTGTCTCATAAACATCAGCCAGGGAACTCCTTTTGTATCTGCACTGGAGATGAGGCCGGTAAATAGTGTTGATAAGCCCAAGCCAAAAGAAATAATATTTGTGTTTTTTTTCTATGTAAATTCATCTAGAGAATTGTAATACATGTATCCACCATCTAGAAATATGGATCATGTACTTAGATAATTGTGTGAGTATAATGTTAGGGTTTAATGTGATTCATGTATGCATGAACCATTTAGCCTATAAATAGAACCCATTTTATTTTGTAAGAGACAAGAAGAAAGAAATATATTAAGAAATATTAAGAAAAGGAAAGTTGTTCTTCTTCCATTAAAATTGTGAGTTTGCGAGGGTAAATCCACAAATTGGCATCAGAGCCGATGGCGAATCCCGGGAGAATGTCGTTTGGGGGTATGTCACTGCCACGATTGACAAGAGTTAACTACAACAACTGGAGCATCCAGATGCGAGCATTACTCGGGGCCCAAGATGCATGGGACGTAGTCGAGAACGGCTATACCGAACCAGAGAATACCGACGATATGACAGTAAGTGAAATCAAGGCGTTGAAACAAAAGCGAATGAATGACAAGACAGCGCTATACATGCTGTTCCAAGCAGTTGACGAGTCGATTTTGAAAAGATAGCAAGCGCGGTAACGGGCAAGGAAGCATGGGATACATTGCAAAAAGTTTTCAAGGGAACCGACCGAGTAAAGCAAGTAAGACTCCAAACTCTACGCGGCGAGTTGGAGTGTATGAAGATGAAGGAGTCAGAAGGTGTATCCGACTACATCACACGTGTGCAAACCGTGGTAAATCAGCTCAACTGTAATGGTGAAACTCTAAAGGACTCGAGGGTCGTGGAAAAAATTTTACGGTCGCTAACCGACAATTTCGAGAATGTCGTGTGCGCCATTGAAGAATCGAAGGACCTAGAGAAGCTAACTATTGACGATCTCGCTGGGTCGTTAGAGGCACACGAGCAACGCAAGAAGAAGAAGAACGAGTCGCTTGACGAAGCGCCGCAAGCCAAGATGCCTATCAAAGACGAAAAGGCACTCTACACTCAAAACTTTCGTGGTAGAGGGCGTGGCCGTGGAGGTCGCAGCAATGATCGCGGTGGTGGAGACCGCGGTCGAGGTGGATACTATGAGGAGAAGGGGCAGTCAAGCCAACAAAATTGGCGAGGTAGAGGACCTGGTCATGGGAGAGGCGGCCGGTCAAATCACTATAATGTCGAGTGCTATAAGTGTGGCAAATACGGTCACTATGCGAAGGACTGCAACTCCGACAAGTGTTACAATTGCGGCAAGGTCGGGCATTACGCAAAAGTTTGCTATGCCGAAAAGAAAGTGGAGGAGAACACTAACCTTGTCACGGAGGATGAGATGAAAGATGGGTTTCTCATGATGGCATACAACGATATCAACACCGATGGCGATACGATCCCGGTACCTCGACACCGGTGCAAGCAACCACATGTGCGGGCACAAGCACTTATTCAAGGAGATGCGAGAGGTTGAAAATGGACACGTGTCATTCGGAGACGCATCAAAGATCCAAGTAAAAGGTCAAGGTACGGTGCACTATTTACAAAAAGGTGGTACGGAAGGGTCAATCGAGGATGTTTATTACGTACCTGATCTTAAGAGCAATATTTTGAGTATGGAACAACTCATGGAGAAGGGATACTCGGTATTCATGAAAAATCGGGTACTACAATTAAAAGACAATCAAGGACGCTTGGTAGCACGAGTTGAAATGGCCAAAAATCGCATGTACAAGCTCAACTTGCGAAATGTGCAGGAAAAATGTCTACAAGTCGATATGGAGGACAAATCGGCATTATGGCATCTAAGGTTTGGTCACCTTCATTATGGTGGCCTAAAGGAGTTGGCCAAGAAGAACATGGTCCATGGGCTACCAGACATGGACTACATCACCAAGTTTTGCGAAGGATGTTTATTCGGCAAGCAAGCAAGGACCTCATTTCCGAAAAAGGCGAAATATCGAGCAGAAAGACCTCTCGAGTTGGTGCATACCGACATATGTGGCCCAATTACACCCAAATCATTCAGTGAGAAAAGATATTTCATCACATTTGTAGACGATAATACAAGGAGGACATGGGTTTATTTTTTGAAGGAAAAATCTGAGGCTCTCGAAGTGTTCAAAAGATTCAAGGTTTTAGTCGAGAAGATGACCGGGACTTACATCAAGGCGTTACGGTCGGATAGAGGCGGGGAGTACATGTCAACCGCTTTCACGAGTTATTGCGAGAAGTATGGGATTAAGCGATTCTTGACTCGCACCATACTCTCCTCAACAAAATGGTGTGGCCGAGAGGAAGAACCGAACCATTCTCGACATGGTTCGGTCGATGTTGAAAAGCAAAGGTATGCCAAAAGAATTTTGGGCAGAGGCGGTACAATGTGCCGTGTATATACAAAATCGATGCCCACATGCGAAGTTAGGTGAGATAACACCCCAAGAGGCTTGGAGTGGTCAAAAGCCGACTGTATCACATTTCAAAGTATTCGGTAGTGTGGCTTATGCACACGTACCGGATCAAAGGAGGAATAAGCTCGACGATAAAAGCAAGAAGTTCGTGCTCATTGGATATGACTAGAAAACAAAGGCATACAAGCTCTTCGACCCAATTGGAAGGAAAGTTGTGGTGAGCCGGGACGTACATGTGAATGAAGAGAGCGCGTGGGATTGGAATAACAAAGATGAGATGACACATGATGAGGCCGAGTTAGGTGAGGCTGAGAAAGGAGAATCACCGGCATCAACCTTTGTACCGACTAGCCCCGTACCATCTGATGTTGAAGATGAGCCAAGACAACCAAGGATGCGAAGCATGCAAGATTTGTACGACTCGACAAGTGAGGTACATTTAATTTGTCTTTTGGCGGATGCCGAAACAATTACATTTGAGGAAGCGGTACGAAATGAGAAGTGGCAAGCAGCCATGAATGAAGAAATAAAAGCAATAGAGCGAAACCAAACTTGGGAGTTGGTTGAATTGCCAAAAGGAAGTCAGCCCATAGGAGTAAAATGGGTATACAAAAAGAAGATGAACGCTCAAGGTGAGATAGAGCGGTACAAGGCAAGGCTAGTTGCAAAGGGCTATCGACAAAAGGCGGGGATAGACTATGATGAAGTCTTTGCCCCGGTTGCAAGAATGGAGACGATTCGCCTTCTCATAGCTCAAGCGGCTCAATTCAAATGGCAAATTTTTCAAATGGACGTCAAGTCGGCATTTTTGAATGGCGTGCTAGAAGAAGAGGTGTACGTAGAGCAACCACCTGGGTACATGAAAATCGGGGAAGAGAAGAAGGTGCTGAAATTGAAGAAGGCACTTTACGGGTTGAAACAAGCACCTCGAGCTTGGAATACTCGCATCGACACTTACTTCAAGGAGAACGGGTTTACTCAATGTCCATACGAGCATGCACTATACGTAAAAAAGAATGAAGGCAATTTGCTCCTTGTCGCTCTTTATGTTGATGACCTCATCTTTATGGGGAACAATGGTGAGATGATAGAGGAGTTCAAAAGTGTGATGACTCGGGAGTTCGAGATGACGGATTTGGGTTTGATGAAGTATTTCCTTGGTCTGGAGGTTAGACAAGGAAAGACTGGGATTTTTGTGTCACAAGAAACATATGCAAAAGAAATTCTGAAAAGGAACAAAATGGCGGATTGCAACCCGGTATTGACACCGATGGAACCCGGGGCGAAACTTTCTAAGTTTGATGGTGGCGAACGAGTAGATGCGACCAAATATCGAAGTCTAGTTGGGAGTCTCCGCTATCTCACATGCACAAGACCGGACATTTCTTATAGTGTTGGAGTTGTAAGTCGATTCATGGAGGAGCCGGTCTATACGCATTTAAAAGCGATAAAGAGAATTTTGCGGTATATTCGGGGAACCGAATCATTTGGGTTATTCTATTCCAAAGCGTAAGATTTCAAGCTAGTGGGATATTCCGATAGCGATTGGTGCGGAGATGTTGATGATCGTAAAAGCACATCGGGGTATGTGTTTTATATGGGAGATACGGCATTCACATGGTCCTCAAAGAAACAACCAATAGTGACATTATCGACGTGCGAGGCGGAATACGTAGCAGCATCTTGGTGTGTATGCCATGCAACTTGGTTAAGGAACTTGTTGCACGAGTTGAAACTGACGCAACACGAGGCGACCGAAATACGAGTCGATAATAAATCCGCAATCGAGTTAGCAAAGAACCCAACACATCATGAGAGGAGTAAGCACATTGATGTGCGTTTTCATTTCATCCGAGAGCAGGTGAAGAAAGGTGATGTGCGAGTGAGTCATGTGGCAAGTCATGACCAAGTGACTGACATATTCACGAAACCACTTCCGACGGCGTTGTTTGAAAACTGTAAGGCGATGATCGGGATGAAGAATAGGCTTGCGCTTAAGGGAGGAATTTGTTGATAAGCCCAAGCCAAAAGAAATAATATTTGTGTTTTTTTTCTATGTAAATTCATCTAGAGAATTGTAATACATGTATCCACCATCTAGAAATATGGATCATGTACTTAGATAATTGTGTGAGTATAATGTTAGGGTTTAATGTGATTCATGTATGCATGAACCATTTAGCCTATAAATAGAACCCATTTTATTTTGTAAGAGACAAGAAGAAAGAAATATATTAAGAAATATTAAGAAAAGGAAAGTTGTTCTTCTTCCATTAAAATTGTGAGTTTGCGAGGGTAAATCCACAAATAGCACACAATACCCACAATCCGTAACCGGTACTTCCCTTTCCTTTCTCTATCGGTACAACTATGGATCAACGACAAATCAAATAATCAGGTAATTAATTTTTACGATGAACAAAATCTTAAAAAATAGCAAGAACTTGTTTTGAGTATGAACAAAAACTTGTCTATTCTCATGACAGATACCCAGACGATCCAATGGACCGTGTATGGATTCCCTACCCGAGCTCCTCTGACTGGAACTACCTCTCTGTTCCAGCAAACTCCAATTTTATAAGTATTTCAGGGGACGAATACGGAGCCCCTAGAGCAATATACCAGACTGTTGTGACTCCCATCGGCTCTCGCACCGTAACAGTCATAAGTTGGATTCCAGAAAGCTTATCCGTCATTTACTATGCCAACTTTTATATGTGCGAGCTCGAGCAGCTCTCTTCAAATGACTCAAGGAGATTTAATATTGACATTAGTGGCTCTATATGGCCTTTCACTTTTACTCTCAGATACCTCAGGATGAGTTACATAGCATCGTTTATAAACGCACAATCTGATAATTATGTATTAGCATTCGTTGCTACTTCAAACTCCACGTCCGCCAATCGTGAACACCGTGGAGATATTCTGGTTATTCAACCACACTATTCCAGAGACGGATGAACTAGATGGTTCTGTTTTTCTCCTGTGAATATATAGTTCTCATTGAACAAATAAATTTCTAAAATTCATAAATATTTACTTT
This sequence comes from Juncus inflexus, assembly GCA_024447665.1. Taxonomy (NCBI): domain Eukaryota; kingdom Viridiplantae; phylum Streptophyta; class Magnoliopsida; order Poales; family Juncaceae; genus Juncus; species Juncus inflexus. The sequence goes on from JAJHPC010000003.1 coordinate 4,501,395, forward strand.
TTGCTTTCTTTTTCTTTTTCTTTTTATTATTATTTCAGTTAAAGCTATAACGAATATTAAGGTGCAGTATGGAATCAAAAGAAGTTGGACGGGTGATCCATGCAATCCAAATCAATACATATGGGATGGATTGAATTGTACCTATCCTTCAAATGGTCAGCCTACAATTAATTCTATGTAGGTCTCCAGTAAGAGAAACATAGTTTATATGAAATTAAACAGAAACATCATATTTTAGTTTTATTTGCATGTTGGACCTCTTTTTTCTCAGAAACCTATCGGCAAGTGGATTGAGTGGTGTAATTTCTGACTCCTTCAATCAGTTTAAGGAAGTCAATAACATGTAAGTATCAGACATATAATATTTAATGTTCTTTTGTACAAGATTGCTTGAGGGATATTAATTTTTATTTCAACCTTGCAACAACTAATGTCTGGGTTAGTTGACTAACTATTAATTTAATATTGGATTGATAATGTTTTTTTTTTGAAGCTTAGGAGGCGAATCGCCTCACTGAGATTCATTAAATAATAAAATTCAGTTTACATAGAAAATTACACACCAAATAAGTACACAACAACTCATAATTCAGAGATGAAAAGAAAAAAAGAATTGAATCATCAGTTTCCCGGGGATTCTAGCAATGTTCAGTAAGAAAGTTCCGTTTACTTGTTCTTTTTTATTTTTTCAGTGATCTTTCTTGCAACAACTTAAGCGGAATAGTACCTGATTTTTTAGGAAATATATCGACGCTTCAAATATTGTATGGTGTTTTGTCAGACTTAACATAGATTCCTAATTAATGGAAACTCTGAGGTTGTAATGCTAACTTTATTTTGTAGAAATTTGAGAGGAAATCACTTTGAGGGATCCATACCTGATTCACTAAAAAAGAAAAAGAATACAGGATTACTGAATTTAATGTATGAGTAGTATTTTATCTTAAAACTTTTACCTTAAATTGGATTCATTTTTTATTGACAAAGAAGGCAACTGAACCGTCAATATTTCTTCTGCCCTGAATTGTAGAACTGTCCCTTCATGCCCCGGTTCCGGTATATTCAAGTACCATTTCCTCGAAGAAAAGTAAGAAAAATAGCATTGTGTCTTCGGCAGTAGCACTTCCATTGTCTCTAGTTGTAATCATGGTGCTTCTACTGTTCTTTCTTAAAAGACCGAGACACGAAGGTAAACATACATTGTGAATAAATTATAAACAATAATGCTACGTAGAATGACCAAAAATCGTGATGGAAGCATGACATGGTTTATACTTTATAGTACAAATATATTAGGTAATTATAGAAGTCATATTTGCGCTATAGATCCATGCTGCCATCAGACTGTTTGGTCATATTGTGTAGTATTATTGAATTATAAATCTCTTAATTTTCTTCTGGTAATATTGATAGATATGAGTTTTACTTATGCAACAATGTTTATGTGAAATGAAAAAACTACTAATATTAAGAAAATCAAGCATACTTTTAATAGAATCTCGATTTGAGGGTATAAATGTTATTCAAAAAATTTCTTCCCCCAGTTGTAAATTTTTTATGTCAATATAGCTACCCTATCTTCACTTGTTTATTATTTATTCCTAGCCTGCTTGTTTTTATATATTTCCTGATAACATACTTATTTTCAACTCAAGATCGACAACAAGCATCATTACAAAGAAATCAAGAAGGCGGCATTGACGACTCTATACTAGATACCGAGTTTAGGCAGTTCACATACAAGCAATTGAAGAAAGTAATAATTATATCGGGGGAGGAGGATTTGGGTCAGTCTATCATGGCGTCCTTGAGAATGGTGAAGAAGTTGCGGTTAAGTCGTCATCCGAAGCAACACTACGAGATATCACCAAACAATTTCTTGCTGAGGTTATAAACTAGTCGTCTTTTATTATAAGATTATTTTAAAACAGTGTATTTCCTTTATTATATAGTAAAAAAATAAATTCGTTTTCTTTATCTTATAGGCTAACAATCTAATGCAAGTTCAACACAAGAACTTAGTTTCTTTAATTGGCTACTGCAGAGATAGAAAACATGTTGCACTAGTCTACGAGTACATGCCTAACCGAAGTCTTGAGGATCATCTTAGAGGTATAAATTATGCAACTATACCGCTATGAATAAACTAGTGTATAACAGTATATATGTTCAAATTTTGAAGTAGTGGGAACTAGAAGTTTTTGTTGTTCCCATTATCTGGCATCAACATCTGCCACTGCTTAAATTTTTTTTGTGGTTGCTAATTCTTGTGTTTTGTTATGATATCATATATAAAACAGGAAGCTCTAGCGATTTGAGCTGGACAGAACGGGTCAAAATTGCGATTGAGGCTGCACAATGTTGACTATGAAGATATAGAGTACTGAACTATTTGTTCCCCCTTTCTTTACATATATGATTTCTTATGACTCTTTGGTACATACAGGATTGCATTATCTACACACAGGACGTAACATAGTTCACCGTGATGTGAAAACCAGCAACATCCTTTTAGGAAAAAATATGGAGGCCAAGGTAGCAGATTTCGGTTTATCCAAGATATTTTCTGAAGATGCGATCATGCAAAGTGTGACCCTTTATGGCACACCCGGCTACATTGATCCTGAGTAGTTTTACTTCACACAGCTGAAACGTACCTCAGTTTTTGTTATGTAGAAGTATAACAACTTATGCTTTCATATAATAATATATTAATGCTCTTTGATAGCTTGATTCATTTAGTCTTTCGACAAAATATTGTTATGTAGGTCAGTTGTAACACGTACATTTAATGAGAAGAGAATGAGAAGAGTGACGTATATAGTTTTGGAGTTCTTCTGCTTGGATAGTCACTGGTGGACGTCCAATCGTGCAAGAGAGGTCAAATGTTCACATAGTGCAACATGTGAATCAAATGCTTCTTGGAGGGAACATACACGATGTAACAGATCCAAAGCTACATGGAAAATATGATTCAAATTCGATCTGGAAAGTTGTGGATCTCGCGATGCAATGCACGGCTCAACCCTCTTCCGTTAGACCAACGATGACTGATGTGGTGAAGCAGTTACAAGATAGCTTGATGTTAGAGAGCAAACCGAGTTACAATGTTTTTGATGTTGAAAGCACCGACATAACGTCATTTGGTCTCATTCCAAGATAAAATCTTGGATCCACACCCATTGAGTTAAATCTTGTTATTATTACGAAAATCACATGCTTGACATGATGAAAGAAAGAAATTTGTGTATAAACTCATTTTTGGTTTTGATTGTGTTATATCCAATACAGATTTGCTTAACAGACCTTTGATCTCTCCTTGATTCTAAGTTTGATATTTTTGAACACGTTGATTTTTTTAACATAATGGCATTTATAATTAAGCATTGTATTAGCGTGAATTCATGAGTCGGAAGAGCTTTATATAGATTTAATTTGCCGGTCATAATTGCAATCCCCTTGACCTTGTGAAGCAAATGGCAATTCTCCATAATTACTATGTTTAACACATTGATAAAGGGCCTTGTACATATTTTCTTGGCCAAACAAAGAAAATTATATATTTTTTTAGATTAAGAAAATTATATATTTAATAAGGCACTATGTGTGTTTTCTTTGTTAGACTGAATCATTATGAATGTCATGATCATAGAAAATGCATGCTTCACTACGTGTTGCTTTATTTGGTTCAATCATTCATTATTAATGTCATGATCATAGAGAATACATCTACTATGTGTTTTCTTTGTTAGCTTGAATCATTCATTTATGAATGTCATGATCGTAGAAACCACATGCTAGATTAAGCAGTTTTATATGTCTAACAAACACATAACTTCTACTAAAAAGTTATGAAAATTTATGCTTTTACTGATCAAAGATTATTAGTTCATCTGAGGAATGCGATATTGGAGAAAATTGCAAAACCAACATAAACATAACTTATATCTTCGTCGCACTTATGTTAATACTAAAACTTGCAAGCTCAAAGCCAAGAGATTATAGTTTGACATGGTATGAATTTAAACCATAACTAGTACTAAACAAATATTTCGCCAACTCGAAATTTATGGGTATACAGATATCTTGGACTCACTGACTAGTGAAGGCTCCAACTCCGGTAGATCTAAATATCTTATTTGATATCTTAGATATGAAAGGCGAAAATAGGTCTAAATTTCTTATTTGATATCTTAGATATGAAAGGCGAAAATAAAAGTTTGAATACGTGGACTATGGATTTATAGATCTTAGTATGTAGAGAGTTTTGATAAATACTTATAATCTTTTTTGTACATAATTTTGTCTGCATTCAATTAATAATATAAAATGTGATCATAAATCATAATCTTTAAGTATAACTTGATATAAGCGTATTAATATCTTGTGTGCATTTTATTTGAAGTTGTCTGCGGTGGCGGAACTAGGGATGACCTTACATACGAGCAAATTTTTTACATGACTCTTATATTATTCCTTTATTATTCTATATAAACTTTCATTTGGCCTCCTACTATCAAAATTTCAATGTTCTAGTTCCGCGCTCCTGGTCATTTGATATTTTCATACACAAATATTTCTATGACACGTTTTTGCCATCTTAATTAAAATAAAAGCATGCCCAACAAATAAAATCTTCCACAAATAATAATCAAACAAGAAAAAAAAAATAATACATTCAGTTAATTACAATTACAGTACTTCTCATTTAGTTAATAAAGAAATTTATAAAAAAAAGATTTGATCAAGGTAGAATAACTGAATAATATTACAATATAATGGTTCCATAAAACACAAAAAAGTTAGGAAAATTTATAAATAACCCCCTATCTTTTCTGAATATTACAAATAATCCTCTGCATTTTCAAATTTTACAAAAAAACTCCCTCTCAGCCACATTTTCTTTACAACTACCCCCTTACATCCACTTTTCCATCCATATAATGGTTAAATTTTTGAAAATGACGAAAATACCCTCATCCATATTTAATAAATTAAATTAATAAATAAACTTAAATAAATTAAATATAATTAAATAATAATAAAATAAATAAAAATAATTAAAGAAAGTTTTGTGTGCCAATAATGAGTGGTAACAAAACTTGCATTTGTTTATTAGGATGCCAAAAAATTATCTTCCTACTGATTAACACTGTAAAAAAAATTTGGGCGAGTAGGGGGAAAACACACGTATTTAAAAAAAAAATACCAAAGCACTATTAATATATATTGTTTTGTCAAAATCTTGGTGTGGGGGGGGGGGGGGGGGGGGGGGGGGAGATTGCAGCATGCACCCCGGTCTGTATAAAGCTCCGCCACTGATAATGATGGTTTCGTGTATCAATAATTATAATTATTTGTAACATTATTTTTTATTTATTAATTATTATTTTAATTATCTTTTTTTTTTTTATTTCATTATTTGTATTTGTATTTTATTTTTTTCTAGCTTTGTAATTATTTATATTTTATTATTTTAATTAATTTTTATGTAGTAATTTTTAGTTAATTATTTTTATTTAATAATTTTTGTTTTTTAGCCTTTTGTTTTTAATTATTTTTATTTTTCAAAATTTTGATTTATTTTAATTAATTTTATGTCTACTTAATTAATTTTATTTTTTAATTAATTATTTTGTTATATTTTTTATTTATTTAACTATTTTCATTTATTTTATGTTTATTTTTATTTAATTTCTTTTGTTTACTTAAGTTTATTTATTAATTTAATTTATTAAATATTGTTTATGATATTTTCGTTATTTTAAAAAATTTAACTATTGAATGGATGAAAAAATGGATGTAGGGATATTTGTAACGAAAATATGTTTGACAGGGGCTTTTTTGTAAATTTTGAAAATATAGTGGGTTATTTGTAATATTCAGAAAATATAGGGGGTTATTTGTAAATACCCCAAAAAGTTATACGGAGTATAATACCTTCATTAATTGTATAAAGAAAAACAAAATCCAACGGTGATAATATCTTCTCAACTCCGCAGCACGAATCTTGACGAGAAAAAAAAAGACAATCCTTGTTTCTAATATACAAACTAGGGTTTCCTCTTCTAAACCTCTCTTTCCCGAAATCTCGGAATCCGGCGGAATCCCACAAACTCCACCCTTCCGGCGGCGGCGGCGGATCGGCGCTGGCCTGTCATAAAGTAACGGATCAACAATGGCCGCGCCTGAAGCTCCGACGTGTTACAACGGAGTCGCTAGAGAATCCGCCGCCTTCCGCCTCATGAAGCAAATGGTAATTCTTCATCTGAAAACCTTAATTGCGAAGTGAATTGAGTTTGTAAGACCTGTTTTGATGAAATTAATTGATGATTTTTGTGTGGGAATGATTGATTTAGGGATGGGAAGAAGGAGAAGGACTTGGAAAGGAGAAACAAGGGATTAAAGGACATGTGAGAGTGAAAAACAAGCAGGATACTGCGGGTACTAAACTAATCCATTTTGTTAATTTTCTCGTGATAAAGAGATTGATAATGTATATTTTATCATTCAATTATTTATAAGTAATATTATTATTTTATTTGGTAATTAGGTATTGGTTTGAATGATCCTACGAAAAATTGGGTGGTTGATACGACTCAATTTGATAATATTCTTAAGAAATTAAAAGTGGTATGAATTTTCCTTCATTTATTTAAAATTATTTTAAGTAAATTATGCATAAATGTATTTATTTTATTATAATAATGCTTTTTTTTTCTTGCAGCAAGTTGCTCAACCAGTTGAGAAAGGTACTTTCAGAAGTAACATTTTTTTTTTCTTTTTGTAAATTAATTAAAAATTCTCTTCATAAAATATTATGTTAAAAGCTGTAATTTTATTTTAATTTATTTGTAGAAAATATTGATTCAACTGAAACTCCTACCAAAATTGAAAAAGAGAAGCCGAAAGAAGTTATTGTTAAAAAAGTAACCAGGCCACAGGGAAGGTCAGTTTTTCTAATTGTATTTAATTTATCACCAAATTATATTTTATATTTAGCGTTTTTATTTAGTTGTTAATTCATGAAAATTAGGTACAAGAAAAGAGAGTGGGGGAAAAATCTTAGTAGATACTCAGAAAAAGATCTTGAAGGAATTCTTGGCACTGTATGTCCATTTTTTATTTTTATTTTAATTTCTTATTTAGTTATATTGGTCTGCATTTTTTGGGTGTTTTTTTCTTTTCTTTTTAAGTGTAGCATCAATCTAGGTAAATTGAGGAAATTAGCATAAGATATTAATAAAAAGAATAACATTGACCCATCTTAATTATTATTCTTTACATTATTCAAGTATATAATTTAACCCATTCTTATGGGGCACAAAGAAAGCAAGGACTGTATATAACATTCAAGTTTATATATCTTTTTTTTGTAAATAAAATTCATTTTTTTATGTTTTACAGAAAAAGAAGGAAGAAGAAAAACCTGATATTAGTTTTGAGCCTTCAGATGTAGAGATAATCAATCCTAACGATTCCCAAGAAGGTATAATTCACATTTCTAAAATAATTTCATATAGCATCATCACCAATTATTTAAAACTTACATATTTTTATTATTATTTTGAATATTTCAGTAACCGTACCGGACTTAAAGGCTGACTGGTGGGGCCACAAACAGGGTTTTATATTTGGAGGGCATCTTGGAGCAAAATCTAAAAAATCTCTCAAAATTAAAAATATTCGCCAGATGTTTGGCGAACAAGATCAAGAGGATCTCTACAATCTCGTTCAGGTAAAATAAAATGAAAAATATTACATATTTACCCCTGCAAAACGGGCAATATCATGGATAACCCTGTAAAACCTGAGAAGTATTATAAAGTAAAGATCAGCAATTAAGTGCTTGCGCATGATATTTTTATGTTTCATAGGGGTATATTTGATGAATTTATTACCTCATTTATTATTATTTTATTTTCATAAATACACGAAAAAACTGAAAAATATTACATATACACCCCTTCCAAAAATGTAAATATCATAGGCACCCCTGCAAAACATAACATATACCGTACGTAATATAAAGAAGATTTAAATAACTTAGTTTATTACTGTTCATTTTCAATTATTACTTTAGATAAATATTTAATTTTTGTAACATTTTGATAGGATAAAGCGACAACTGGGAAACAAGGGCTTGGAATAAAAGACCAGCCGAAGAAAATAGCTGGCTGCCGATTTGACGGCAAGAAAACTACTTTTGATAATAGTGACAGCGATGAAGAAGAAGAGTCTGACGAGTCAAGCGAAGTAACAACAGATCTAATAAATCAGAACGAACAAGAATCAAATGATTCCAATGAGGATTCTGAATCGGATCAAGTAGTTGTTGTGGATGAAAAGAAACCGAGGACGAAATTGAAAAAGTTGTGCAAGAGAATTCTTCGCAAGGTATATTTTGTTTTTGAGATTTGTTTGTTTACTTGTTTTTTTTGTATGATTTTTTTTTGTGAACGTTTTGGTGTTTTGTGTTGGTTTATTTTGTGTAGACTCCTTCACGATCGTTGAAGTTGAAAGAACTTAAGGGGCTTATTGATGAGGAAAATGAAGAGATGTTTTCTGAATTCTCTTCTAAGCGTGAAGCTTTATCTTTTCTAAAAAAGAAGGTATATTTTCAATAGATTTTTATATGATTTGGAATTGTTTCTAATATAGTTGTAGGCTTAAAGAATGAGATAGTCCTCTTTATTTGTATTTGATTATATTTGTTGTTGCATTGATTTGTTGTTTTTGTAAACATTTTAACAGCTTGGAGGAAACAAAAGCTTCAAGGTGGAGGGTAAGAACGTGAGCCTAATTTAATGAAGGAATTCAAATCAGTGCTGTTTATTGCAACAATTGGTTAAATTGTTTATTCGCATAAATAGTTAGAAGCCTCACACATGGAGAGCCGTAATTTTTGCGAGTATAGGGTGCTATATGCAATTGCTCGTTCATAGATGAGTTAAATTTTGTTTATTTTTGTTTACTGAATACGAGAGTGACTATTTGTTTTAGATTGGGAGAGAAAAAGAGGAGATTTTTCACTGTATTTTATTTTTATTTTTAACTATTCATTTTATGCCAGGGATCTGTATTTTCATTTCTTTCCGTTGGTTGTTTGTTTGTTTAATCATTCATTCGACTTTTTTTAGTTGTGGTTGTGTGTAGATTTTGTTTCAGCGGTGAGAATTTCTTCTACCTTTTTGGGAGGAAGATTGGAGAACGATTTTACTCCTGTGACCATATTGACCAGGTGGTAAAAAGGGAATTTTAAATTTGCAGTTGTACAAGTCCAAAATATAACATATTTAATTTAATTGAGCCATTTAGGTTGTCAGACTCAAAAGCCCAAAATTACTTGGGTTTTCAGGCTTCAGGCCCAACTAACTCTATCCAAATATAATATATCAAATTTAATCGAGCCCAAATTACTTGCCAACTAATTCGTCATCAAAGCCCCGTCAGGGCATTTAGCACGTGGGACAAAAAAATCAGCCGGAACAGCATGCTACAATACAATACAAAGTTAAGCCGAGAACTGTCGTTCTTATCCGGTTATCCCCACAGAAAAGTAGATCCACGTGTCTTTAGAACAACGCACAACGTCAGCAAATTAAAGACGTGGCATGTTCTAATTGGCTAGGTCCATAGTAGACCAGTACCACCTACATTTCCATCTTTCTGCCCACAGTCTCTTTTCATTTCATTTCAACCATATCTCTGTTTCTGTACGTGCACGAACACCTGCATCACATCAGCAATGGCGACGCTGCCAAATCCTTCTCTCACACTTTTTCAAGAGCAGGCGAATCCGCCGGATCTCGCCGCCCATCGCACTTCCCCCTCCGCCTCTCGCCGGAGACGAGACGTCGTCTTCGTCGTCAATCCCAAGGGTGCGTATTGTCATATCCTCTTCTTGTCTCTTTCAATTTGTTCTTTCGGTCACATTGGGCGTTGATTTGTAGGCGCTAATGGACGGACCGGGAAGCAATGGAATAAGCTCCTTCCTTATCTTAGGACCCGCCTTGCTGATCGATGCAATGTGAGAGTTTTCTTGAGTTAATTTATAACTTGTCTTGATTTATTGCTTTAATTGAGTTCCCTTTTCTGTAAATTTAATCGTGATGCACTACAATCTAGTTTTTCCTATGATTGGTCGTTGTAATTTGGACCTCAATTTTCCTTTTGCACTTTTTTTTATAAATTTTTCCTTTTGAACTTTCTTTTTTGATAAATTTTACATATTATATATATATATATTTTTTTTTGAGAATGTTTGGAGAGGGCTTAGAAATCCCTCTTCCAAATTTGCGTCTCCCCTTTGTATAAATTTTGAGTATCGTTTACAGCTATATTAATTATAGCTATATTTTACATATTATATGCTAAATCTTCTTATTAATTAATAATTTGTCAAAAAATTATCTTCTTATAATTATGGATTGTTAGGTACATGAGTCTATTACATCCGGACCTTATCATGCGATGGACATAACAAGAGAGGTAAATATTTTACCAATTATTAATAATATAATAATATTTCCTCAATAAGAAAAAAAAACATTATTAAAAGAATTAATTTTATAGGCTATAAGAGAAGGAGCTGAAGCTGTAATAGCGGTTGGAGGAGACGGTACACTTCATGAGGTTAATTAGAGTTTAATGTAATTTTTTAGGAATAATTTCATATAAACCCGACATATCAACTTTTGTCCAAAGTCAAAGTTTCAACTTTTTCTTTCTAAACTAAAAATGTATCAAATTCACCCTTTTTAGATACGAATGGGTTTTGATAGGTTTATTTTTTATTTATATTCGATATATTTTGTATTTTGGAAGGAAGTTTGGTATTGCAGTTTTTGAACGGTACATTTGATATATTTTGAGTTTTATAAAGTAATTTTTCTATTCTGCCTAGTTTATAAATAGGTTTGTAAATTAGGCGTAATGCTCATTTTAACTAATGAAAATATTACTTTAAAACATTAGGTTGTGAATGGATTCTTTTGGGAGGGCAATCCTGTAATTTCCCCTGAAAAATATTCCGAAAATGCAACTGCACTTGGTGTGAGTATATTCACCACTTTATATTTTTATTCCAAAAAAATATATTTTTTTCATGCTTTATTTACTTCTATATTCAAATTTATTATTTTTCTAAACAAATGTATTTTATTTTCACAGCTTATTCCACTCGGGACAGGTTCTGATTTTGCCAGAACCTTTGGCTGGTTAGATTTCCCCTTTTTTACTTGAATTAAATTTTATATTGGTGAATAATTAATTAATGAATTAATTAGTAGTGTGTGTTATTTTAATTAGGAAAAATGATCCATATGAGGCGATTGAAAGAATTGCCAAAGGTTTTGATTTGAGCTACTTTATATTTATTTATGAATAATTAATGTTTGTAAAATACATTTTCTAATAAGGAGAATTTATTTATTTGTAGGGAATAAATCGAAATTAGATGTAGGTGAAATTGAGGGACCAAAGGGAGAGAAGCATTTCTTCATTAATGTTGCTGATATTCATTTGTAAGTCAAATCAACTTAATTTCCGTAATAATTTGATAATTTATGCGGTTTCTTTACAAATTAAAAATAATATTATAATTATTTATTTTGTAAATTTTACAGGAGCGCTAAAGCTGGTTATTTTTCATCTCAGTATAAAAGATTCGGTAATTTATGTTACATAATCGGCGCCTTAAAAGCCTTTAACGGACATCAAAATCGTGATCTAAAAATCAAGGTGATTTATAGCTCTTTGCTTTCTGCACCTTAAATGTTTGCTGTTAATTACTTCCAGTATATTTTTTTACAATTTTTATTTGAATTTTCTAGGTAAATGAGGGAGAGTGGGAATCGAGTAAACAAGTAACTGCTCTGTGCATAGGAAATGCGAAATATTTTGGGGGTGGTATGAAAATTACCCCAAATGCAGACCCCACTAATGGCAACTTACAGGTACATTAATTATTCCATTTTAAATAAACTTTTAAAACTTCGCAAAATTCTATTTTTTTTTTAACTTGTTTAAATTGGGCATTTTATTTAGGTGGTAACTCTACAAGATTTCAAATGGTATGATTTTATTCTGAATCTGCACAATTTGTATTGGGGCACTCATCTCTCTGTGAAGGGTGTTTCTTCTAGAAGGTCAGTTTCATTTTTAACCATCCAACACTTGAAACTTTCCGATTTCATGTGCTTTATTAAATTTCATTAATTTGATTTATATTTATAGTGTGAAATCGATTGAAATAATGGAGGAGATAAAAAAGGGCGATATTTATGTTCAGTCGGACGGGGAGCACTGGGGATTTTTACCAACCAAAATATCCATTCTCCCTTTTGCAATAGATTTCTTCTGCTAATTATTCAGAGTTTAATGAACTTTCATTTAGTTTAGTTTTATGTTTGATTTGTACATTATGTTCGGAGTTGTTTGTTAATTCAATAATAATATAACATAATAGACAGTATAAATATAGTCCAACGGAATCTATAATGAAAAAGCTTCTGTTATAATTATTTCAGAGATTTATTATTCCATGCACTGAAAAAGACCTAAGCCGGCCGGCCCATATATAATCGAAACATTACATTTCTTAATTGAAAAAATCATGGCAGATTCGAAAAGCCCATAATAAAATAATAAATTGGGTCAAAAGCGATTTAACAGCGGTCATTATCCGTCGTCAAGCACTCAACGGCTGAGATTGACCGTTACTCCCAATTCAATTCATTTCACACGATCCACGTGCGAATAATCAACGGCTCAGATCCATCCATCAGATTAATCTCGACTCCAGATATGATATGAATATTCCACAAATAAACAGAACAGAGTAAACATAAAAAAAAGAGAGGCCGTTGTTAATTCTCACTTAGCTCGAGCTCTCTCTAATGGCGTCCACAACAACAGTCTTCTTCACCTCTCCAATTCCCCACTCATCCTCCTCTACACAACGAAGCACGACCTTAAACCCTGTCAACATCCCCTTCTTCCGTAAATCTATCAACTGTTCATCAATTTCGACTCGCCACAAGCTAAGCGTGACATCTGCGCTTCATGTTGAGACGCAGGAGTCAGTGAAGAAACCTAATTCCTCTCCTCCGCCTGCTCTTCCGTATCGGATCGGGCACGGATTCGATCTCCACAGACTCGAACCGGGTCTGCCGCTGATCATCGGCGGAGTGAACGTACCGCACGACAGAGGATGCGACGCTCATTCTGATGGTATTTTTCAATTTTGCGATTTCATCAAGTTTTAGTTTCCCTCTATCATGCTATAAATGAGCTTCAATTGTGCAATTAGAGCTTGCTTTAATCTAATTACGGATCAATTAATTCGCAGTTTTACTATCAGAACTCGGTCATTATCCATTTTAGCATCAATTTCCCTCAATTTTGGATCTTATTTGGCAGGTGATGTGTTGTTTCACTGTGTAGTGGATGCAATTTTGGGGGCATTAGGGTTACCTGATATAGGCCAAATATTTCCCGACTCCGATCCGAAATGGAAAGGCGCAAATTCTGACGTTTTTATGAGAGAAGCCGTAAATTAATTAATTCCTCTTATTGATTAAAACCATCATGTATTTTTTATTCATTCTTTAATGTAATTTCTCAATTTAACATCAGGTGAGGCTAATGCATGACGCAGGATACGAAATTGGAAATTTAGACGCAACTTTGATTTTACAGAGGCCCAAATTGAGCCCGCATAAAGAGGCGATTAGGGCAAATTTATGCGATTTGTTAAAAGCCGATCCGTCTGTTGTGAATCTTAAAGCTAAAACTCATGAAAAGGTTGATAGTCTCGGTGAAAATAGAAGTATCGCTGCTCATACTGTCGTTCTGCTCATGAGAAAATAATTATTGTTTTAATGGTAATTTGTATGTACTTTTTTTATTAATAATGTTGTTAGTTTGGAATATATCTTCACGAAATTTGGCTGCATGTGGTAATTCTTGTTAGTGGGAATTAAGTTGTTTTAAATTGTGAACTTTTATAATAGTTGATATGTAGCTAAGTAGCCTATTTTTAGAAAATTAGGCCTATGTTTAGAAAAATAGTTAAATAAAATATTGTTATAATTTCATGAAGCTTTTAATAAAGTTTGGTATGGGTTTGCTTCGGTTCCAAGTCATTCTACGCAACATGAGCAATATGCAAAACCACCAAATAAAGAATTCGATGATAAAAGATTGGATATTAAGGGATTCTAAAAGGCTTAAATTCTAGGCTCTTTCTTTTATAAGGTATTATGTACGAATTATTTGAGGGCACAAGAAGGACACGATCCACAATATATTCTATTCTATTTAAGAAACTTGCAAAAGCACCCCTCTTAATTTAATTGAAAGAACCCTTCATGATCTTGAAAATTGTGAAGAACTTCAATCATGACATTATATTAGTTTCTCTGTAGCCGAGTTAGATTAACCCTCTTTTTAACTCCATTTCTGAATTATTAAAAAGATATTTAAATGTCTAATGAGTAAATTATACTCATTGTGCTGGAGATGAATTACTAATTGGATTTTGAGAAAGAGAAACTTGTCAAATGAAATATTGTAGATTTTTTAATGAGTATATTCCATGTATAGGTGGGTTAATCTAACATTCAACCACCAAGAGGGCTAGTGACACTTTTTAATTTCTTGAAAGTATGAATTTTGCAACTTCCAATAATGTAGGTTATTTTCTAATTAAGCATAATGCTAGGGTTTTGTTCAAAATTACTATTACGATAATTTAACTAAAGAGAACATACTCTGAAAAAACAAAGCTTGCTGCAAAAGCTGGTTTGGTCTAAATAATGGCGCTTTAGTACACTCTCATTTGACCTAATCACATTTTCTAATCTTCTCGTATGTGCGTATAAAGCCTGTACATTAGACCTTAAAAGAAGGATATGGTACAGGAATATTTTATGTCGATTCAAGTTATATTCTGTAATTCGTATGTCAAAACGACTGTATTGTGATCGAATTTCCTTTCATTTCTTTCAAATTAGTTAAAATCGGTGCATTCGTGCTCTCAAATCCCTCAATATTTTACATCCATTCATCTTTAATTGTTAAAATTCCAGTCAATGTTTGAAAAGAAAAGAAAAGAAAGACATGAAACTGTGATACAGCACAAAGTACACTAGTTGGCTTTCTTCCAGATATACAACAATAAAATTAAAGCAGAATGAATCTCTTCTTCTTTTCCTCGCTTTCTTTTGCTTTTCAAATATACAATGTATGCTCTATAAAAATCTACATATACTGTTTTCTTCTCTCAACTGTCCAAAGCAAATAATTATCAGCTTTTAATTCTTTCTCCTATACCTTCCAAACAACATAACCTTTATCTTTTCTTCTCTCTCTACTTTGCTTAGATCCCTACAAATAAATTTTGTCTAGAAGGTCATGTTTACCTAAAACCATTTTAAACCTTAGTAATTAAGTTTTAGCTATAAGGTCATGTTTACCTAAATCAATTTTAAACCTTAGTAATTAAATTTTAGCTATAAGGTCATGTTTGCCTAAATCAATTTAAACCTTAGTAATTAATCTCATTTGTATAGTTTGTTTTGAAGTCTTTTTCAAAGTGAATCTTTGTTTTTTTAACTCAACAATTTAATAGTTCTATAATATATTTGGACGCCTTTCTAATCATACAGAAACTAATTAAGACTTTATTTCTTGAATCCTGAAAGGGTACATATACCCACTATGTGATATATATTTTAGAATGTCAAATTGTTCTTTGTAACTTTTTCTCGTTTTGTTCTTTTTAACAATTTAACTAGACATTATTCTCTACTTACATGCAGGTAGCAGCATTTATCTTTTATAAAACAAACAAAAGCGTGCTTCTAATAATACATATCCAACTCGGAGACAGCAAAACAACGAGAGCCTTTGTCCTCTCTTATTTCCTGCAATTGTAAAAGCTTGCAATTTATTTATACAACTATGGCAAACAATGCTTTAATTTTCATTTATCATAACTTCATGTGTCATCATTAAGTTTGCAAAATCATTTTGCCATGTCATAGTTTTTATGTAAGAACGTATGTTTAGCTTGATATGTTATTTTGCCGAAAAATCCAATTTATGATAACAGAACAGAGCATACAAAGACCAAAACTAAAAGTTTGTGTATGGACCAGAGTCCTCCATTTTATCCGACGTCTATCCATATAGAAAATTCAAATAGTACATCCAAATTAACTCCTAACAAACCTTCTCCACAAATATTAGTACATACACATAATATTGTCATCCAAAATTCTTGTTTTATGAATAACTACAAATCTAATTTTTTATATATTACAAAAGTGTTTCAAAACATACCGCAGTCCACATAGCCTCTTAAATTCTTCACTGGAAAAATGTATATTTCTTACAAATATTTGATCAGCATTATGGCACATTGTCATAATGTTTCCATTTCAGTCAATTTTTTTCAAACTGTATCACTGCTCGACCTGAAAGGACCACGAATGTCTATGAATTCATCAGATCTACGCTACATCTACATTCATGGCCATGATTGAATTTGCTTGTAGTAGTCACGAGTGGAGCCATGCACATGGCAATGTGGCAGACCCATTTAAGCTAAGTTATTAGTTAGGTCCATGCATGATATAATCATTCATATATCGCACAACAGTTTAGATAAGAAGCAGAGAGAAAAAAGAGAAGGCCAGAACCGGAAGTCTCGGATTTGTTCTGGATTTACATGAGAATTGAGATGATGATTCATGCAAGCACTCTTGAACGCATTAGAGCGACTTAAAAGGAGATTGAATCCTGTGTGACTTATGAGAACTTGTAATTTGCATAGCGAGTTAATAATTATATTTTTTAGTCAGAGTTAGGAATTTTCAAAGTTATTAGCAATCAGCTTGTTATACAAATGATAATATATTGTTTTATTGTAATAGTCAATATATGAGCAGAAGAAACTAAAAATGCAAATAATATTTCTTTAATTAGCTATATTTTGTTGTAATATTTATATTATAGACTTATTATGTTATAATTATTCTATTGTTATGTAAGTGTGTTACGTGCGGTCTACTAACTTGATGTTGAAAAAAAATTGTGGTCATGTTGTGTAGTATTTTTGTGAATTTCATTCTCTATTTTAGCATAATTTGTAATAAATTAATTCATAATTCATTATAGTTACTTTCATTAATATAAGAATAGTTGTCATATCTTCCATTTTTAACTTAACGCAACAGCTGAGAGTCATGTTGATATCATTCAGATTTATGAAAATAATCTTATCTTCATTTAGTAAAGCAGTTACAAAAATTAATTGGATTATTGAATAACACAATGTTTCGTCCGAATGAAATCCAATAAAAAAAAAGATGATTTATATGGTAAAATATTTCGAAAATAATCAAAGTTGGAAGAAAATTAAACAGTAAAAAAATAAGATATATATTACACAAAAAAAAATTGATGTGACATTACTCATTAATTAAGATGTGATTTATCCACGCTTTCTATGTATACTAACTCAATTATTAATAATTTCAATTATATTATTATTTATTACATATAAAATACTAATATCATCAAACAAAAAATATTTTCCATTTTACATTCTCATCTGAAAATCAGATACTCTTAACTCTAAATTTTTCTTAATCCCACAATACATGACTATAAAATTTAAAAGGCCACCAAAATCCCTCCATATATACCAGAGAATTCAATACCACAGAAAATCTAAACTATACCTCTAGCCAGTATTCAAAAAGCTCTCTCTCTCTTCTCCTCCTCGGCTTCTCCCCCAACTCCACTTCCAACTCCTTTTCTTCCTTACCACCTCGCTCAAATATCTCCAATTCAAAACCTTCAAACTTCAAACAAAGACCACCATTAAAAAGCATCATGCACTTCTTCCTCACTTCAAACTAAACTTCTCTTCTCTTCTCTTCTCTGCATAAAAAACTGAATTATACAAACCAAACATGTCGTTTTGGACGGGGGGATTTCTCAACGCCTGGCTCTCAAACAAGACCTCCATTTTCGGCCTCCGATTATGGGTCGTCATCGGAATTCTCGTCGGAGCGTCCATCGTTCTCATCCTCTTCCTTCTCTCTCTCTGCTTCACCTCCCGCCGGCGATCACCTCGCCGGAAACCCTCTGCTACCGCCACTTTCGGCCGACCCACATCCGGAAAGTCACTCAAGCTTCACCTCCGTGACCCAACTCCGCCTGTTTCGAAGGATATTCCGGAAATTGTGCATAATAATAATACCACGTACCAGTTGCCTGTACCGGAGGTACATATTGACATTGGCAAGGCGGATCATAGGGTGGTTATCGGCGGGGATCGCCGGCCGGCGGCGACGGGGCTTCCTCCGCCGTCCTTCTCGGCTGGTACGGTCAGTGGAGAGAGCAGCATTGGTACGCCTGGTATGACTCCTGAGGTTTCTCACCTCGGCTGGGGCCACTGGTAAAGAACTCAATTTTAGCAACTTCTGTCGTTTAACATGAATTTCTTTTTGATATATTACTTTTTGAGTGATCAAATATTTGTAAATTTTAACTCATCAAATCAACATATACATAATGATCTGTATTTTGTGATTAATTATGTTGATTTTATTTTTATTACAGGTATACACTTAGAGAATTGGAAGAAGCAACAGATGGGCTGGCAGAGGAAAATGTGATTGGAGAAGGAGGATACGGAATTGTTTATCGCGGAGTTTTGAAGGATCAAAACATTATTGCCATTAAAAATTTACTTAATAATAGGTACGATTTAATATTTTATAGAGGAATTTAAATAACTTTGATCTTTTTTTGAAATTAAAGAGTTATTGGTTTCATTGTTTTTGATTAAAATTTGTATTTGCTTGGAGTTACTTGTGTTGGTAATTTCTTAAATTTTGGATTCAAAGGTGGTTACTTATTCCATGGAGAATTGGAGATATTATTAATTGATTCCTTTTGTTGTACTTAATGATTTTTGACCTTTTTTTAATTTCTCTTTGTTTTTCTCTCAACCACTGTTTGGTAATTTTTGTTTTTTGTGCAACAACTTTTTGACTATGCAGTTAAAATTTTCTTCATCTCCAATAAATTTAATTAAACTCCATCGCCCTGTTCTAGAATTAAATGATTCCTATAAAATTTTCATGAATTTTTGAAACAGAGGACAAGCAGAGAAGGAATTTAAAGTTGAGGTGGAAATAATTGGACGAGTTAGGCATAAAAATCTCGTTAGATTACTTGGTTATTGCATGGAAGGTGCTTACAGGTTCGTAAATTCCATTAGTTTATACATTTCAATTTTATTTAAATATTAAAATTTATTCCTCTGTTTTCTTGTTTAATTTAGATGTAAGGTTAATAATATTATTTTTCCTCTGTTTTTTTTTTTTTTGTTTTATTTTAGGATGCTTGTTTATGAGTATGTAGACAATGGGAATTTGGATCAATGGCTTCATGGAGATGTTGGAGAAAAAAGTCCTTTAACTTGGGAAATTAGGATGAATATAATGCTTGGAACTGCCAAAGGGTAATTTTGGTACTTTATTTTGCATTTTGCTAATTATAATGTTGCATTTTTTTAGCAACATACATGCATTAAATGATTATTCTTGTAATCATAACCAATTCAGGTATAAACTACTATTTAAGTAAGAATCTGCTTCAGGCCTAAGTTATTATATAGTTCCTTAACACGCACTCATTCAAAGCATCTAAACTGACACCACAGAAGAAAAAAAAAATAGAAAACTAACAAAATTAAATCAGAAATCATGTTCAATTATCAAATATATCCCCTTGATCTTCTTTCTATTAAAATCTGTTAGTCAAACTTCAAAGTAAAATTGCAACAAACCCTAGTCAACCGTGTAATAAAAATAAAACCCATATATTTAATTTAAACCTTAAAATAAAAGCTCTCTAATTTATTGACCCATTAGAAAATAATTTTCTATCATGTCCAGGCTGGCGTATTTGCATGAGGGGCTTGAACCAAAAGTGGTGCACAGAGATGTGAAATCAAGCAACATACTTTTAGACCGGCAATGGAACCCTAGAGTATCCGACTTTGGACTCGCAAAATTATTATGTTCCGAAAGAAGTTATGTCACCACTCGTGTCATGGGCACATTTGGGTATATGACCAAAATATATATTATGTTATAGTCAATAAAACTATCAAGTTATATAAATAGTTCAAACTTCTAATTTCATTTAAAGTTTGTGTTAATTTTTGGTTTATATGTTGTAGATATGTGGCGCCTGAATATGCGAGCACGGGCATGCTTAATGAGAGGAGTGATGTGTACAGTTTTGGGGTTCTGATAATGGAGATTATTACCGGTAGATCCCCTGTTGATTATTCAAGACCACCTAGCGAGGTTTTTATTTATTTATTTAATTCAAATTACTCAAAAGTAAATTAGAAACCTCTTTCTCTTTTTTTATAGTGGAGACAAGCTCATTTTGTGTCACTATCTAAACCTCCAAACTTAGAAAATTAAAAGCTATTATGGGTAATCCAGCCTAATTAGGTTTTATAATATCATAGAAGAGGAACTTAAGGCTTAAAGAGCACTCTTCTTAAAAAGGAAGAAACAAAGAATAAAAAATAGTTCTAAATTAATCAACTATTTTTAGGTGAATTTGATTGAGTGGCTAAAGAACATGGTGGCGGAGAGGAAAGCGGAGATGGTGGTGGATCCGAAAATCCCCGAAAAGCCTTCTTCAAAGGCGCTAAAAAGAACTCTACTTGTGGCCCTCCGTTGCGTGGATCCGGACGCACTCAAAAGGCCCAAGATGGGACATGTCATCCACATGCTTGAAATGGAAGACTTGGTTGGCAAAGATGTATGCTCCCTCTTTTTTTATATATAGATTTAGTAATACCCTATACACATAAATTTCAAGCTTAGAATTAGTTTTAGATAAATTTATATAAAAATTTAGTTGAACCTAATAATAGGTTGATCGTTGTATAAAAATGTCTAGGGATGGTTTTAGAGTCAGATTCTTTATCTATACAAATTATCATCATAAGATTCACCTCCTTTGAATGCATATGAATACATCATTAATAAAAAATAGTTTTTCAATTTTGTTTCATATGGGGGTATTCATTGTATCAAGTTGTCGTGAAAATTTGTACATGAAACAATTAATTATTAATTTTTTTATCTTTTCGGTTTGCAGGAGCACAAAATGGGACTTGACGCTTCTTCGCAATCGTCTAATCGGTATAATACAATGGAAGAGGGAAGCTTTAGAAACCGTGATAACCAATCAAGATGGTGATAGTTCAAATTTTATCAATCAAATTAGGATAACTAATCCCAGTTTGTATTATTATGCGCCATACTTGTTTACGATATTTGTCAAATTATTTTCGTTTTCGAAAATGGGGTTCCTTTAAATTGATTAGTTATTATGTAAATCTAATCCGGTGTTAATAAAATTTTTAGATATAGTTGACAGGAAACAGAGAAGCTATTGAAATTGAGAGATCTAGATCTGCTTGTACAGTGCCAGCTTATTGGTGTTGTGCTTGATGTTTAGATGGCTTTAATGCATGTGTTGATCACGTGCTATTTAATGCATAAGGAGTATTAGTTGATGGTATCATGGCAGTTTAGATGGTAATTTTATTATTAATGATAGCTTCGCATTGTGTGCACAATATGAAACATTCAATAATTTATTGTGAACAAACAATTATATAGAGAAATGATTTTTTTCTCGCTAATGAGAATGCATTGTATATTTTTAAACAAAAAACATGAAGATAAAAAATTAGTTAGCCTTATAAGTTTCTATTCTTAATAAATCATTTTCTCAAGGAACAAAATTCATAATACTATACGTGAGAGCTTTAATTAATTTTATATATCGAAACGTAAAACTTTCTCAATTGATGTGAGAATTGTACCATTATTCAAAAAAATCTTTGAGCAATGTGTATGATTACTGAGATTTTTTTTTTGTCAATCATCAAAAATAATTAACAGGCTGCCCAGTTTCTATATTCAGATAATCTAATTGGTGAAATTAGTAGCAGTGTAGCACTTTGATTCCTCAAGAATCCTCCTTCCCATGTTACTTAGCCCGTTTGATTTTGTAAGAACCAAAAGACCAAATAATGAATATATGACATAAAAGAGGTATATTTACTGCATTAAAATGAGAAAAATAAGTAAGATTTAGACATTTAAGTGAGATTTATGCATTCTCACAAGAATATGAGAAAATAAAAATATACAAACCTAAGGAGTTTAACTGAAAAAGTCGAGAGCTTTGAGCACTTTGAAAACAAATTCTGGTGGATATCATCATATCCTAACTCTGACATGTACCTTTTCAATCCGATCACTTGCTATCACCAAGTCCACAATTAGCACGGGGTTTGTATATAGATCATACACAAGTAAGATTTTTTGTACTGATTTTACTAAAAATATTACCTGGAACATATAGAATCTAGTAAAATATTTGCAAGAATCAAGATATCTTGTGTTAACATAACATTCCAATTTCCTCCGGTGTGTCTTCATTAAAAAAATATTGTTCTCCTTTTATCATTACAGCTGTATTATTAAGCAAATGACATTGTACTAATTTATACGAATTCTACATACACATTTTGAACTTTTGGCTTCTCTTATTCACTAAAAGTTAGAGAGTAAATGGAAAGTGCATGATCATGCACCATTCCAAATATGCTCTCTAACTTCTCGATCATGCATTTATTGTCATATTGGTAAAAATATTGTCAAAACTCAAGCTCGAACTATATATATTTTTTTTATTTCCAAAATGTAATATTAGTATGCATAATGCATCCATATATCTCAGGATGCATTTATATACATAAATAGCAGTAAGTACAAAATCAAGTTATTTTACATGTGAGCTATGAAAAGATCACATGATCCATCATAATATACGGTTGCAACATAATTCTCAGCCAAAACCCAAACCTACTACGTGACATGACAATGACTGAAAATTTTAAACGGTTAGGGGGGGCTTTCATGTTTCAACGGCTAGCTAGCTCCATTTTCAAATATCTAAAATTAGATAAAAGGACGGGAGCGGGTTAATTAATTATGCCAAAACTTAAATTCATAAATATATATATTCACATTAATAATATAGAGTGGGTTCCATAGAAGAATCAGTTCGTTGCATCCAGACAAGGCAAGGCCATGTATCCTCTGACAGGAGAAGGTAAGATGATGGCCAGTCTGGACTCTTGTTGCTGATGTGGAATCAACAAAAGCTGCTCGACAGATTAAGATTATAATAATGTACTTGTTTCCCACTTGAATAATAATAATAATAATGTAGCTTTTTTATGATAGTTCAATATATTCAATTTCAATAAAAATTTTAAATTATATACAATATTGTCTTGTAAAACAGTATGGTAAACGGCTAGCATATATACCCTTCTTGTGTGGATCACATAATATAAAACCTTATCATATTAATGATGGGCCATGTTAACTTTTTGAACATTGCAAGTTGCAACTATTTGTTTTGTTGGTTATTTCTTGCTGCTCGAATGATTGTTGGTACCAAGATAATTAACATAAAATGCCAACTATTTGCATCTAGAGAACAATATAGAGCATAATAGTAATTATTATAATTTTCAGTAAATCTTTTGGTAATCAAGTGTGTTTACTAATAGTGCATTTCCTGAATTTTAGTATCAATAATTATATGAAGTTGAACACATAAGCCCTTGATTATTGCTAAAGAAATGGATCGGCCTAACCAGAAACACAGGCCTGGACCATACAAGAATCACTAAAATAAATTATAGCTTAATTCCCCGGCCTGGCAATAAAATCCGATTCTTAAACTAATTTATTTATATTTTTAATATAATTTGATTCTTCGGTCAATCATTTAATTCATTTATTTGTATATAGTTATTTAATTAATAAGATTCCTACATTGTAACTTTTAAGTCTCGTTTGACATCATTTTTGTTTTTCAGTTTTTTGCTTTTCAAAAACAAAAAACTATTTTTTGTTTTTTGTTTTTTTGGTTTCAAAATAATCATTTTCGTTTTTAAAATTGAACATTTTTTTTTACGATGAACCACGTATGATATCTATATATGAATCAATTTAGTACAAAGAATACATAAAATACAATTTTTGGGGAAAATAGCTTGCAAAAAAAATAGTAATGAATTTTTTTTCATGATGCTTTGTTGTTTGTTCCCAAATTGCGGGTTTGAAGATCTCAAGCGTCATTCCTTAAGATGAAACTCCTTGAATACCTCATGTTTATTAGATGTATTGTTATATATCATTGTCTCTATCATAATCAAGATCAACGATATTATCACTTTCATGGTCCACACAAAAAACTATCAGACTGAACTAGTTTTACTTTTTATTTCCTCCACAACATCATTTTGGACTTAAAACAGTTCTAGATATGATGATATGATTAAAACCACAACCGGATATAACACAATTCATAGCTATTACAAGCATATGTTTATAATAGTATATGATAAACCTATGATGAGAAATGTTATTTTAGAAAACAATGAACATATAACATGACATGAAGCTTTACGTATTTATTATGACAAAAATACCTTAAGAACAAAAACTTATGTAATAAGAGATAATTTATCATCTTTAATTTTATAACTGGGTTTGACCAAGGACTTATCATTTTTACAAATCAAATAGATTTGACCATAAAGCAGTGGAGCAAATAACATAAAAACGTGAAAAAGGAAAAACAATTTTGACGTTTTCAGAATTCCGTTTTATTTTGCCAATCCGACTGAAAAAATGGAAATAGCAAGATTTTACCAAAGACGTTTCAATTTTTTTTAGGGAACAAAACAAGAAACAGGAAATAAAATCGATACTAAACGAACCCTTAACTTCTGCAATTTTCATTTCGATTCTTGACACAACATTTCAAATGATGCTCCAAAATTACATGCATTTATCTTCAAACTATATCAATATAACTATAAAACTCCCAAAAATTCACAAACAATCAATTTCATTTAAAAAAAGAACCTTTACATAAACACACAACAAAAACCATGAACCGCTGCCAGAATTAATATTATTAATAATAATTTATAATAACAACAACAATAATTACTAAATAGCACAACTGCATGGAATGGCGTTGGTCCGCCGTGGACCAAGCCAATGAGAACAGGCCACATCGCTTTGCTGATGTGGCGTGCTCTAATTGGTTGGGCCTCTTGGCTGCTTGATGTTATGCTCAGGTGTTAAATTATCAGAAGCTGCTCTCTTCGTTTTTGGTCTCAGCTATATTATTACAAATAAAACACAATTAGAAAAAAAAGACAAAAATATAAAATAAAAATAATAATTATTAATTACTTAGTTGTTCTTTTTTCTGTTTTTTGGTTTAAATACTGTGCTAGCATTTTTTTTTTTTTTACCTTTTCTTCGGATTTCTGGTATAACTGTCTGATCAGGATATTTTTACTTTCAGTTGTTATAACTGTAAAACAAAATAAAAAATAGAAATAATATTAGAATGTGTATTTACTATTTATAGCCAAATTCTGTGGTTTTTGAGACATATATTGTGCCAAAAATTACTTGGTCCTAAATTAAATCCTAACTCAGACTAAAACCCCCAAAAAATCACAAATTAAACACAAAACTAAAAAAGGATATACTATGGTACTATGAAATCTGAAAAAGAAACAAGCGCTCTTTTGGCATTGGAATTATTTTAGGATTTTATGAATTTTTTTATTTAATTATGATTAATATGAAAAATACCTTGATTTGGAGGCGGTTGTGTCCTATTATGTGTAGGATGATATGTGACAGGTGTCAGTTTCTGAAAAAAAGGAAAAATAAATTGAATTAAAATACAGGGAAAAAAAGTAACACAGTAAAAGTTACTGATTTCACCAAGTATATAATTCAAATAGCAAGCATTTCCGAAGCACATTGCATGAACCATAAATTAAGATGAATGAAATGAAATATAACCAAAATATGATGAACAAGATCAATTTGCTTGGACTTTGAAAGACTGATTCTTTTGTTCAGCTTTTATCATACATTAAGCATCTAACTTACTGATGTATTGTGTACATTACATGCTTAATCGTTTAAAAGTTGAGATTTTGCCACATGATACTAGCAATTTAATACTTCCTTTATGTCAAATAGAAAACAACAGAAAAAATCATCTGACTTTGATTTCTCAACAATTATCAAATAATTATTGAGCGAATTTTCTAAAATTATAGATTCAGATATCTATTCCTACATGCAATTCGCTGTCATGACCCAAAATTTAGCTAATTTACTTAAAACAAGAACAAACTCAAATTTTGACAAGAAATTTGTTTTCAAAAAATAGAAGATAATTCATTCAATCAAAAGGGATTACGGAGGGCTGGGCGGCAGGATCGGCGGCGCGGAGCTGACTGAAATTGTGCGGATCGAAAGACGGCCAATCGCCGATAAGAGAACCCATCTCTCTCTCTCTCTCTCTCTCTCTCTCTCTCTCTTTCTCCCTGTGAATGAAGATTTTTGTTTGTAGTTCTCGTGTGAGCAGTAGAGAAGAAAGAAAGATAGAAAGGTCTCTTGGTGTATTTCTACTCAGTTTGGTCTCGGGTCATAAAGCCAAAACAGGGAGAGGAAGGAATGGGAGAAAGAAAGAAAGAAAGAAAGAAAGGGATGGAATGGAATTCAAAGTGCGTTGGTATGGTATAGATTAATTAATAATCGGATTAATGCAATTAAATGGTATATTCCTTTTTTTTTATTATAAAGGTCACGACTCATTCTAAGTAAACGATGTCTGTTCAGTTTCACTTTCTGCTTCTGTTGATAGACAGACTAGGTACTAGCTATTCTGGTGGAGGCAACAACAATGATATATTATTCCTTGTTTGGGTTAATTTTCATTTTAGGCATAATTTTGTGCATATACCTCTGCAGATTATTAGAATATATAATCCATTTAGGGGTAAATACAATATTTCGAGATTTTACGGGGTTATTTGCGGGACTAATGGGCTTTCTGTAAGGAGGCTATGAAATGGGCTTTGATTTTGATTGAAGTTATAAGCCCTTATTTTTTTTCCCTTTTGAAACTCGGGCTGTTATCAATAGATTGCGTTTTCAAGGTAACTTGTACATGATTTGTTCGTAATTTTAATGACTGGTGAGCAGTAGTTACATGACCGGTGTTCTATCTATTTTGCAGTGAGTCATTTATTCAATGGATATCTTTCTTCCAGTGGTGATACTAAAAGTCACAATTTTCTTATCAACAGGCCTATTTTGTTCTTCTTTACTAAATATTTATGGAAACTATAAATTACAACTTCATTTCCCCACAAACTATAAATTACCGTCATTCCATTATTATGGTATTTTTCTACATCATCATTATTTTTTTTAGGCCAAATTTCATATGTACCCCTGCAAAAACTATACCCCTATAAAAAGTGAAATATCATCAATACCCTTACAAAATCACTCAAATATCATGGATACCCCTACAAACCACAGATAGTACCCTTACAAAATTATTAAAATATCACGAATATCTTTGTCGTTAATATTCCGTCAAATTTGTCAGTCAAATAACATCTATAATTATTATATTATTATTAGTTACTTTATTAAAAATATAATTTGATTATTATATACTTAATTTTTTAGAGAATTGTAAGTTTTTCTCTCAAACATATTCATCACGAACCTACCTTATATAAATATATAAACTAAAAAAATATATAACATGACTCAATATAAATCATTACCATCTTTACATAGAGTTAAAAACGAAAAAAATAAAAAAATAATATTATTCTTAACACTAAATATATCATACGGGTATACATGATATTTGAGTTCTTTTGTAGGGGTATTGGTGATATTTCACCTTTTGTAGGGGTATACATGAAATTATGATGTTTTGTAGGGGTACATGTGAAATTTGGACTTTATTTTTTATTTTTACACAAAAGTATATTTTTGTGGGGATGTATTCATGAATGTGTACATTTACACTCCTCTATGATGTTATAGTGATATATAAGATATTTTTGTCGAAAAATAAGGGGCACCATATATGTTCTCATTTCTATGTTCCCTCTAATGTTATTTATCTTTCTTTATTCTCGTATTTGTTGTTTTAGTTAATTTTTTTTTGTAAATTCCAATACAAAAATTTCTATCAAAAAAGATATTAAACTTTAATTTTCTAATCATTACATTCTTATGAGCATCAAATATAATACGCAACAATATTCACATTAATATTTTGGTGTTTACAAAGTATTAATTTATTAAGAGATATTAATGGGTGATCATTGAGAGAACTTTATGATCAAAATCACATAATACATCAATTCAAAAAATCATGTGGGATTTTTTGTAGGGGTATTGGTGATATTTCACCTTTTGTAGGGGTATACATGAAATTATGATGTTTTGTAGGGGTACATGTGAAATTTGGACTTTATTTTTTATTTTTACACAAAAGTATATTTTTGTGGGGATGTATTCATGAATGTGTACATTTACACTCCTCTATGATATTATAGTGATATATAAGATATTTTTGTCGAAAAATAAGGGGCACCATATATGTTCTCATTTCTATGTTCCTTCTAATGTTATTTATCTTTCTTTATTCTCAAATTTGTTGTTTTAGTTAATTTTTTTTTGTAAATTCCAATACAAAAATTTCTATCAAAAAAGATATTAAACTTTAATTTTCTAATCATTACATTCTTATGAGCATCAAATATAATACGCAACAATATTCACATTAATATTTTGGTGTTTACAAAGTATTAATTTATTAAGAGATATTAATGGGTGATCATTGAGAGAACTTTATGATCAAAATCACATAATACATCAATTCAAAAAATCATGTGGGATTTTTTTTATATCATGTGGGATTACCACAAACTTTAATCCACTCTTTAGGTTAAGAACAATAAAATGTCATTTTTACCATCCCACTTTTGGCAAATATTTACAAAGTCTTTGAATTTGATATGGTGTGCGGTTTATCAAACAAGAGCAAAAATGAGAGTTAGCAACAATTTTGACCCCAATTTAAATCTGAAAATTATGGAGGCAACATTAAACTTGACTTGTCTAAACAAAAACCATCAATAGTCATTCCTAATGACAATAGCGAATAATCACTAGCCAACTCATAATAAGATCTTGCGATGCTGTCAATGAAGATAATTCATTGTGTTTCGCTGGGAAAAGGAAGAATGGAGGTCAGTTCTCTCAAACATCTTATACTTAACTAGCTCCACTTTGTAACTTGTAAGTAATTCATGAAAATGCAAATTCCATTAAGTAATAACTTTTAATTTCTATAGAGTTAGTATGATATAGCTTCGTATTGTTTCTCGATTTAAATAAAACCTCGATTTAAATAAAACCTAAGTCAGATGGCAATTAAATAACATTTGAATGAACCTTTTGCCTATGTAAGTTTTACATGATTTGGTAGTTTTGCATAACTTCGTCATGATGGAAAACATGGAATATAAGGGTGGTTTTGTATTTTTTGATACAAATTTTTTCCAATAACTTCATACAAAAATTGTTTCTCGATTTAAATAAAACCTAAGTCAGATGGCAATTAAATAACATTTGAATGAACATTTTGCCTAGGGTAAGTTTACATGATTTGGTAGTTTTGCATAACTTCGTCATGATGGAAAACATGGAATATAAGGGTGTTTTTGTATTTTCCAATAAGATATGTATCATATTCGTGACAGATATCTTATTCTTAAGGTTCTAGACAAATATTCGAACATCAAGTAGTGGCGGAGTTTGTCTATATTTATTGGAAGACAAAAAAAAATTATTCATTAACACTGTCCAAATTCTTTTTTTTTGGAAGGGTACAAATACTTAAAAATACATATATTTAAAAAAAATTAATTAAAACACTACTTATATATACAATTTTGTCAAAATCTTGAAGAGGTTATGCTCCCTCCGGTCTCTATAAGACTTCACCACTGACATCAAGACAATATAATTCTAAAAAAATAAGAAGATGCGTGAACTATGTTGCGCGGACACATCAAAAACCCGACCGTGTCCGTGTCGGACACCGTGTCGGACACAACGCTCCTCGGGCACTCCTCGGACACGTGTTGGATACACCACGTGGCGTGTCACATATTTTAATATTAAAAATCGTCAGGACACTTCTCAGACACTTCTCAGGACACTTCTCAGGACACTTCTCAGACACATGCATTGGGCTTATTAGCGCAATTATTGCACTATTTCATCATACTCGTATTTTAGAGACTAGTTCATCTCACTTTTCTATTCTAGTTATTGTGGGACTACACATTTAAAGTGAATTTTGATTATTTAGTGTCAAGTTTACATACATAAATGATGGTGTTATGCCCTAGGCCAAAATATTTATGACCTAGATGATGGATTGTAATAACAAACATAATATTTATTCTAAGATATTTCATATAATATGTGCGTATAGGTTATTTTAATAAAATTAAAATAGACCATGAATATGCAATTCAGCTTTATGTCATCAAAGTGCGTGACTTTGATAGTAAAACTATAAAGTGTTATGAATGCTATTCTAAATCGTCCCTGGTCATTTATAGGATATTTGTGGAGACAAATATACTTGCGGATACATATAAATATACATTTATATACAAGCTATAAATGTACACCAGTATATTAGTTGATTGATGATTATGTTTTACTGATCATGAATAAATAGTTATCAAGTCATTAACATAGGTATATGTTAGAGACCATATACTGGACTGACCCGCCATAAGAATGCTACATGTTTTACGTCATTAGCAATTCTTGTAACATAAAGTATTTATAGTCCTTTGATCTGAGATTGTCTCGGTTCCCAACATGAGTAATTTTATACTTTAATATAATCTAACACTGCCTTTAACCGGGTGGTCATAACGGTTATGATTAGGTATACAATGAATCATGTAGAGGGATGAGTGCAATCAAGACGGGATTTGTTCCTCTCATAAATGAGAGAGATATCTCTAGGCCTCTTGATGAATTGAACTGAAGAAATGTATGACCATACTCAAATGAATTAATAAGAATTATTAATGTCATTTGTTCTTGTTCAGTTTAATTTGGGATCAAGAAATATTAATCGATTTATATAAAGATGACATATTACATGCCTTATGATCGATATAGATATCGCACGACAAAGGGACTAAATACGTGATTGTTGATTAGGTAAATCGGATCACCGATATTCACTTAAATTGGGTAGTCATGATGGCTTGCTAGAGTCCGCTCATGATTTATAGACTGTCAAGTCTATTGCCAACATTAAGTGAACCTACAGGGTCACACACAAAGAACAAACTGAAACGGGCGCAGAAAATCCTAGCGACTTATATGATGAGTTGCATAAGAATGTCATAAAATATATTGTCATCTTATGTGATAAGATGTGATATATATGTATATAAAGACTATGAGCACAAAAGATCATGTAATCTAGAAGAGTCTAGATGATGGCATATGGATAATGATGAGTGATGTCATACACATCTTTTAGTGTGATGAGACATAACTCTTCACCTCTATATAAGGACATAGAGGGCTCCAAATTCATGATACAACACATCATTCTCTCTCTCATTATTTCTCATTCTCTTTTGTGAGACAAAAGAGAGAAAATATACTTTCTAAATTGTATGACAAAATTATGAAAGGGTGCTTTCCTTTTGTATGACAAAAATGAAAGAGTGCGATTATATGAGAGGAATTATATACATCTTTTGTGAGATAAAATAAGAAGAGTTTTCTTATGCAAGAGGAGAACAAGCTACTAGCATATATATTGTTCTTCTTCCCGTTTTAAGAAGTTTGTTCGTGTGGACACCGGTAGAGGCGTTGGTACTTTCGGCGTTTGTGATCTATTCGGCCTAAGAAGATGAGAACGGTTTGTTGAGAGTTTTGGTGGAGACCGATTGTGTGTGCGGTAGATGACTTCCGCACGATCCGACCTAGATGGACGGAAAATCGGTTAGGACGGAAAATCGGTTTAGAGGCGCATGGACAACACGCATGATTTGAGCGTCACGGATTAAGCGTAATCCGAAAGGTATCTTTAAGATTTATTTCTTTGATTTAACCGATACGCACGGATCCTCGGATTGGTTTTGGACGAAATTTTTTATTTTCCGCTGCGTTATGCACGTCTGAAATCCAACAATAAATATGTAAAATGTCAAATATCTTGTATGCATGTATAAAATTACAACTTCAAATGTTATATATATTATATCAATTATAAAATATTACGTATAACTTTCTAATTATAAGGTAAAAATATTATGTATAATTCTTTAAAATAAAATAAATATAATTAATATAAAATAATTAAATTATATATTTTATTAATAAAATAATATAATTTTGAGATTCACCGTGTCGCCGTGTCCGTGCAACATAGTGCGTGAATAAGGCATGGAGCACAATAAGGATGATGCGGAGTTGTCTTATCCATTATCTACCTCCTCAAACCCGTCAAGAGGAATATTGCCATTAGAATATGGCAACCAGGACAATAAATACACTGCATCTCTCGCAAAAAATTTAATATTTAAATAAGAAATATTTTTTTTGCACATTCAATTTTTTTTTGAATGGAACTCTTGTTAACTTTCCAAAAGGGAAAAGGTGAATAGCGCAATTGCCCATCACCACTGGCAACCAAATTACATGTATGTTTGTTTATCCATTGAAGCGTCAAGCATTCTCTCTTTATTATTGCTACTTTCTGAAATAAAAAGTTGAGCAATCCGACATTTGTCATGGAATCAATTGCCGTCGTCCTCAATGGCGGCTGGATTAACTCTCCTATCGTTGTTTATCTCTCACACAGTGCATCAAGAAGTCGTCAAAGGATGATATGTGACACGCTCCGGTTTTAAAAAGACAAATTAGATACATGCATAAAAAGAAAAGAAAAAGAGAGTAAGAGTTTCTGATTCCAGTAAATATATATATATATTTTTTGAAGAAACAGCAAGCCAGAGGCCTGTGTCTGTTCTAATATATTAATATAAAAGTTTAGTTACAAAAGTCCTTACATACATACTAGAGGAAAATAAAAACTACTTGATAGAACCAACAAAATTTACTAGAACTATTATGATGGTCCTCGCCGTTGTGTTGGGCTCCTAACCATGGTTGTACTATTGGAGTGCTATTCTTCGAATCTCCGTTATTGCATATTTATGAGGTCGTCTATTTTGACGAAATACCCTAGCGTTTTTTTCTTTCCACAATGTCCAGTTGGCCGCCGTCCATATAGTGTCCCAAAACCTCTGAGCTTGGGGGGTAAGGAGCCTTCGATTGGATGACCAGAAGGTGAATGGGTTGGCTGGAAGCTCGTTGAATGGTCATTCCGTCCGAAGATAAGACCACACACATTTAGTGTATATGCATCCACCTAGAAGATGGTGCAAGGTCTCCGCTTGTCGAATGCATAGCTAGCATGTCGGCGTGTTTGGCCAGCCTTTCCTTGCTAAGTTGTCGGAGGTCGGGAGACGGTTTGAGATGGCAAGCCAGAGAAAAATCTTTATCTTTAAAGGGCATCGGATCGCCCATAGGTTTTTATGCCATTTAGTGTGGATGCCCGGATGGATAATCACCTTGTATGTGGCCGCCGCTGAGTAGGATGTTCTATTCCCCCATCGCCATACCCTTTCTGTCGGAGTCCATGTTGAGGCAGCATCTAGGAGGGGAACGAGTTGGAGTAGGTCACGGATGAAGAAGGACATTTGTGTCGTCAGAATATTCCTTAAGTCCCTGGCGTCTGATACTCCATGTAGGGATAGGAGAGTAGGCCTCCACAACCCTTGCGTGTCAGCACTTATCTTCCACAGCCAGCGAAGAAGGATGGCGTAGTTTTGCGTCTGTAAATCTGTAAGGCCGAGTCCTCCATATTTTTTTGGCAATGAACATCTTGCCCATGAGATGAGGCAATGACCGCCAGTACATTTTTTATCTCCTCTCCAGAAGAACACTCGGCAAATTCTGTTCATCTCCTCTATTAGCCACTTAGGTAATAAAAAATGCTTGCATGAGGTAATTAGGCATCGCATGAAGGACGGATTTGATAAGCGTGAGTCTTCCTCCCGAGCTCAAGAGTTTGCCTTTCTATGCCGCTAGTCTCCCTTGCATCTTTTTAATTAAAGGTAGAAATATGATTTTAGTAGGTTTCTTAATGGTGAGGGGTAGACCCAAGTATTTAAAGGGGAATGCTCATTTAGGACAATGTAGGATGTTGGCGATGACGTCATGTAGGTGCGTGGGTATGGCTATGGGAATGAAAGCACTCTTATCCCAATTTATTTCTAATCCCATCTTACAAAAGTGTGTTAGGACTAGAGAGATAATTTTGAGGTTCGTGGGGTGGGCTTCTACAAATAGTGTAGTATCATCCGCGAATTGTAAGGTTTTAGGAGCCGTCCTTATGGGGGCGGTTAGGAGGGGTGAGACCCTTAAGAGGAGTTTTTGTAACGAATCGACGGCAATGTTGAAAAGTAGGGAGGAAAGTGAATCTCCTTGTCTTAGACCTCTCTTATGGAAAAAGTAGGGCCCGTTGAGCCCATTTGATTTAATGGGGAGCTGGAGGAGGTGAATAAGTTTTCCATCCACTCTAGCCATCGTGGCGGGAAGCCACGGATTGATAGTAGATGATGAAGATAGCTCCAAGAAATATTATCAAATGCTTTTTTAAAATCTAATTTTAACATAATGG
Source organism: Juncus inflexus (assembly GCA_024447665.1). Taxonomy (NCBI): domain Eukaryota; kingdom Viridiplantae; phylum Streptophyta; class Magnoliopsida; order Poales; family Juncaceae; genus Juncus; species Juncus inflexus. The sequence continues at coordinate 4,536,246 of JAJHPC010000003.1, forward strand.
AGAGAATTTTATTTTTATGATAGAATGAAGCAATCTCTCGAGTCACTAGAAACGTGTCTATAATTGACCTCTGACGGATAAACGCCGTTTGACATTTATGTATAAGGGATGGCATGTGTAGTTGCAATCTAGTTGCCAAAGCTTTGGTGATGAGTTTTACGGGCAAAGATATGATACTAATGGGTCGATAATCATGCATGGTTGTGGCATCTTCCGTTTTCGGAATCAAAGCAATGGAGGCTTGATTAATCCTCCAGAGCTCCAAGTTATTGTTATGAAATGCGTGAAAAATCTCCGAAATATCATCCATGTCCAGTAAATATATATTGGACATTTTCAAATTACATTGCATGAATCAAGTATTTCCTTTTGTTCAAAATTTCCCTTTCATCTAGTGCCTGATGACATGGATGTTAAGCTATTATCTCCATTTTTTTTTAATCTAAGAAGGTAAATATGAAGAAATGTTATCATTAAAATACAACTATTAAAATATCTGTAATGTTTGCTGTTGGCCTGGATAAGACACAATCCAGCAGAAGTTCCGCAGCCATTAGCATTTCTCAACTTGGACCTAGTTATCAACTGGCATCTAATTCAAGTTGGAAAAAAAAAGAAAAAAGAAGATAGCATGCTGGTCCAAGTTGAAAAGTAATGGCTATTCTTGAGCCGAGTTAAACTTTCGATCCGGCCCAAATTCCTGTAGATTAAAGTACCTTTATCACTTCATGTAAAATACTAAAAAACTAACACTACAAATCATGTGGAAATTATGACAAATCATGCAAAATTACCTTTAAAGATGTATTCATGCAAAAAATACCTTTGGATCTGCATATAGATTTATTACATTTCAAAAAACACAAACTATATATAACATATCTGTTGTATCTACTAAAAAAGGCAATGAAAATTGACAATTGTTTGAACTATTTACAAATAAGATCAGTCAATATAAGATGGTCCCCAAGGAAATTTTAAGAATTTATGTATAAGATATTAGAGGAAACTGCGATTCAAATGTTTTTGTGGTATATTCAATGGACATGGCATCTACTTCATCGAGAGCTTTTCTCCCTCTCACATTAAAGACCTTCTATTGTTAATTTTGGACAAGGTGAAAATAATTGATAGAAAATGAAAACGGTTGTTCTCGGTGGCAGAACTTTATAGAGACTGGAGGAGGTCATGACCCACCCAAATATTTTCGATCTAGTAGTGTATATTATAAAGATTTAGTATATAAAATTCTAAAAGTTATTAATATTTATGTGTATTGGTTCCTTTAAAATTCTATATAAAATTATTTAGTGGTGAATTTTTTTTTTTTGCCTCAAAAATACTAAATCAAGCTCCGCCACTGATCGTCCTCCTATCAACTCTCTTGAATAAGCTTATTGCAAGAGTCCATGTTTTAACAATTCATTCTTTGTTTTTACTTCAAGAAATTCATTGAAGAAATTAATTAATCAACAGGGAAACAATTGAAGATGTAGTATGGGCTATAAATATTTTATTCTTTGTCTAAACAATGGGATTGATTTGTAAAAATAAATATCATTATTTATTTTTATGAATGTGATTTGTGAATGAAATCATATAACATTTAATAATGAATAAAATCTATTTACATGCATTTCTGTTTGGTATATTTAATTTTTTTTTAATTTCATCCCACTTCTTTCATGTCACCTCCAAATGTCCACCAAACAAAATTACATTCTCAGCTTTCTCATGTTGCGAAACTTGTCATATTATCTTAATTTAAATTCCCTTTTCCTAACCAAGTGACCGTAAAAGGTGGAAATCAGTATATCATCTGATTTTTCAATCATATCCTTAAAAAAAAGCGAAATCCACAAGTCAAAATTGCCCTGAATAATGGATTTCAAATTCAAATCCTCTATGGATCAGCATTGTGACCTGTGGAACGAGTTATTATGCTATAAATCATATAAATTAATCATTTTTCAGAATCTGAATTGTATTATAATTTAAAAGCATGAATAATACGACTAAATCTTACTCGCTGTACGTGTTACATATCTTTACAAACTCAACTGAAAAAATGTGGTAATATTCGGTACAGACAGCTACTTAGCAATAATTAAAGTCTTAAAAGACCCACTTGCTAATATTCTGATACTACATTCTCATGTTAATCAATTAATTAATGACACTGGCACCTCTTTTTTCCTTCTTTTTTTGAGGTTGAGACCCCTCCTTTTTCATTACTGACATAAACCATTTTTAACCAACTATTCTGCACCAGTAGGATTGTTTTTACTAGGCCAGGTTTTGAATAATTAATAATTTTGAAAATTTGATCATGTAAAGGAAGACTAAGTGCACCAAACGTGAAACCAACAGCCAATAAAAAAAAATTAATGTAGAGAGAATGAGCCGTCTCTGGTTAAACTCCCCTTAATACATATTTAAATCTTTCCAACAAGCAACAATATCTTTTAATTTATGTCTAAGGGCTTTTGTCAAAAAAAAAAAATCTTAATTTATACATCCATGTGCATTAATAGTTATTCATATCACCACCACTAGAATAATCTAGTGGTACATAAGGCTGCAAATTTAGCTCGTGACTCAAAACTCGCTAACGTTCGACTCAAAAAAACCCGTTAGCTCGAATTAATTTCTAGTCGAGCCGATCCAGCTCGAAATCGGGTCGAGCTGAGTTCGAGTTGACCCCAGCTCATTTGATATCAATTAACTATTTCGAGCTGAGTCATCTATAGTACCCAAACAAATTGTCCGGTTATTAAAATTTAGATTTTAAAGCATAAAATGATTGCATTTGGGGGTTCAAATGACTAATTTTTTTTTGTTTAGATGCCATTTCAATCCGAGTCGAATTTAGTTTCGAGTTGAGACTAGCTAGTTTGATAATGGGATTTAATTTCGAGTTGATATCGAGTTAAGCCGAGCTGGCTCGAGTCAATATCGAGTTGAGTTCGAGCTAGATTATTCAGCTCGAAACCCTTAGCAATTTCGAGCCGAGCTGGCTCGAGTTCAATTTCAAGTCGAGTTCGAACTGGACCCAGCTCGCTCGAATTCAACTCATTTGCAGTACTAACTGGTATGATACTAACCCAAATTTTCATAGATAAGAGGTTCAAATTCTGTGTCTATCATGATTTATTTAAAATTTGGAGATTATATATTAGCCCGTCTAAAGAGAATAAAATAGATGATCGCATGTAGTTCTATTATATTTTTTTACTACTATTAATATCCCATGAGGAATAAACGTAATGAAATATTTTTTTATTCAAATGTATAGAGAAATTAGATTATCTAGTTTGTAGCAATGATTAATATTATAACACATACAACAATGCATATAATATATATATATATTACATCAATTGTGAAATTCGGTCTTTCATTTTAATTAAAAGTAGTTCTAATTCGGCTTGCATTTATCAATTCCAGATAGTGCAAGATTTTGTTGAGCTAATTGAATAAAGACACCTCTTGTCTAGTGCCTAAAACATAGCTAACTCTAACTGATATGCTATTTTTTAGAGTTCATAAATATTATCCCCACACATTTCCTACACATTTTGATGCCTAAAACATACTATCTTTTTATATTACTAGCTGCAATTCTCATTCCGCTTTGAAACAACATAATTATATAATTATATAAAAAAATTAAGCGTAATGGAGATTTTCAGGATTAATTTACAAATTTTAAAATTGTAAAGCTAAGTAACTTATATATTATATTCACAAATTCATATAAGACAAATTAATTTAGGTTCATGGTTGTTGTAATGTAATTTCTTTTTATCTTTTAGGTATATAAATGATATTTTATACAATAATAAATGATGCTAATTTTAGTTCTTAATATTTTTTAAAAACAACTTTTAATCTATAAGTTTATAACATTTTGGCTTGTTACTATATTTTTTTTAAGTTAATTTTTTAAAAGTTTTTGTCGATGAAATTTGTCTTGGAACTTTAGTTTTAATTGAAATTCTTAATTTTTGACTTCTTGAGAAATAGGTTAAATTTTGAAATCTTAAAGTATTTTTTTTAATTATTTAAATTTTAAATATACTCTACATAATATGTGGTTTCCTTATGTAGCTAATTTTTTTTTCAGCAAGTTAAATTTTTATATGACGTTCTCTTTTATTAGAAATTATTTTTTAATTTAATCTCGTAAATAAAATTCTTTAGTAATGTATGATTTGTATGTGCATTTTGATGGGTAGATATAAGAAAGCCCACCCAGTGGGCCCCACCTCTTCTTGTTTGGGGGGAAAAGCTGATATCCTTTTATATAAATCTTTCAATTGTTGTAATATTTGTAATGTTTCAAAATGTAATGACTCATTTTATTCTTAAACAGGGACTGATTACACTCAATACTATATAGAATCTGCTATATTATTTTATTATATGGATGGGGACCATTTTTTCTTACGTAACTTTTGTATTTATATTGTGTTGAAAAATGTAATGAATCATATATACGGTCACGTAGTGACTCGTTACATAAAACACAGCATTATAAGGCTATATCAATTTACTTAATTAGTGGGGTACATTTTTTTGACAAAATTATATTGTTGTAGTCAAATTTGTAATGGGTTTCACACAAAAGCAAACCTTATTATAAAGTGACTCATTCCATAAAAAGTTTCACAGTTTGGCCACAAAAATATTGGATATGTACACGTGTCAACAGTGTGTAACATGTTAAAAATTGTAAGCAAGGTAAATATGTTGATTCTCTATGGCACTATTTAATGAAAGATATTTATAATGGGTTTATTAGGAAATGATATGACTAATTATATGAAATATTTCATAGACTTGATTATAGAATTTTCATGAATTTAGTGGGGCATTGGATTTTGTATGGCAATTCTATAGCACAAAAAATATATAATGAGTGTTTATTGAATTGAATCCTTTAATTGACTCGTTACACATAAATTATACTACAATTTTTTTTTGGCAAAATACACGTGTCAATCATTTACCAAGTTTAGAAAATTATATATAGGGAGAATATCACATTCTATTGTAATTATATACTATTTGATTATTATCATTATATATATTTTATTGTAGTTATATATTACTTTATTATACTTATTTTTTTATTGATAATGTACAAATCTGCATGTATATATATAGTAGTACTACCCCTGTTTTTAGCTCCACCGGGTATATCATATTTTCAGTACAGAAGAGCTGAAACAGCTATTTGTTTATTTAAAAAAAAATTTAGGAAGGAAACAGCTATTTCTTTATGTGCCAAGTTCTATTTTTTAATGCCTGTGCACCAATTTGAGAAAAACAACAGTAGGATTTGATTCCTTTCATGTTAGGAATTATAAGAGAACTCTATTTCATGACGTTGGAAAAAAAATATATCATGTTATTTAGTTCCAACTTGTGTTCATTCTAAATATTCGACGCATTTTGAATCAGGATCAGTTTTTGTTATTACAATTCAAGATATATATGCCTTGTTTTCGAGATTAATATGATGCTGACAAAAACCTACTCATCAGCCTAAGATAGGATATAAACATAGTACGAGATTTTATTAAATATATATGATATATAATATGATATTTTATTTAGCATGTATATACTTTTTTAATATAATATAAATATTTGGACTACATTTTATATACTGTATTTAACAGCTCTTTAAAATACCGCCATATTATCACATCTTTCTGATATCTTATAATATTATAAATTCTTTTTCTCAGATCATACCGGAAAAAACAAAATTAGTATTTATTGTTCTGAGTCAAATTAATTGGACAGTTGTTTGTAGCTGACAAATGTTGTCATGTCTCAGTATATACAGCATAAATGCATTAATGCATAGACATACTCAAACCTACCATACGTCCATACCTACTATTAAATGGTCTAAAAATAATTTTGGACATATTGAACGTATATATACCACGAGCTATATATCTTGACTGTCAGTATAATGAATAATCATATCAATAGTGCGCGGCCCACATCGTTGATAAGCCCAATTAAAACTGTATATTTCCATAATCAAAATATAAACAATATATAAATTTTATATAACAAAATAATACATATCTCTTAATTTAATTGATCAGAAACTCAAAAACAAATCTCCAGCTTACCAACGACACAAACCCAACTAATGAACTGGATATCTAATCCAAATCTCTAAAACTAAACCGATCCTTTGCTCACTCAAATCAAATCTAATGAATCCGAAAGAACAAATTAGTCCCAATAAAGAAACTAACCAAGCTTAATAACACGTTGTATTATATTCCCAAATAAATGAACCACTCTCTACCTCTCCTTCACAAATAGTGGAAGAAATAGTCATCCTCTTCTCTTTGTGACTCACTCTTTCTTCCTCCCGCCACTTTCTGTTCCATCTTCTACCGAGCGAGAGCGAGAGAGAGGGAGAGGGAGAGGGATGGCGGCGGAAGCATGTTGCGGGGCGATGTTCTGGGTGTACTTGATGATCATTTGTGGGCTGGTCATGTTCGCCGGAATCATGTCCGGCCTCACGCTCGGCCTCATGTCGCTCAGCCTCGTCGATCTGGAGGTGCTCATCCAGGCGGGGAAGCCTCAAGATCAGCGCAACGCAGGTGTTTATTTTTAAGGATTCTTCTGGTTCAAATTTTTGTTTTTTGGCAGTTCGTGCTCAGATTCTGTGGTTTTTGTTGTTGCTGTTGTTGTGTTGTTGTTGCGATCTTTTTTGATGATATTTTTGGTAATTCAGCCAAGATCTTGCCTGTGGTGAAGAATCAGCATCTGCTTCTCTGCACGCTCCTGATCGGAAATTCCCTCGCTATGGAGGTCTGACTTCCTCTAAACCCTAATTACACTCTATTACTCACAAATTCATCGATTCAATGAAACAAAATTCGATTATTTTCCTTTCATTTTTTAGGCTCTTCCAATTTTTCTGGATGCACTAGTTCCAGCTTGGGGAGCGGTTCTCATCTCAGTGACGTTAATCCTTGCGTTTGGTGAGGTGATTTCACTCAAAATCTTATTAAATAAAACCCAAATCTACATTCTTCTCCGAATTTTTAATCGCCCAATTTGATTTCTTTTATCAATTTAATCTCGTCAGATCATTCCTCAAGCTATTTGCACAAGATACGGTTTAAGTATTGGGGCTAAAATGGCCCCAATTGTGCGGATTCTCCTTTTCGTATTTTTTCCAGTTGCTTATCCTATCAGTAAGGTAATTTCCATTTGTGCTTATTATTATTTGAAGAAATTGAAAGTTATAATTGGAATTAGAAGTTTGGAGTTGGTGGGGAATTAGAAAGTTGTGATCTGTAGATTAAGTTGTTTTTAAGCACTATCAAACAACCCACTTTTGGTTGAAAAAGTGCCAAAAAGAGAAAAAGGAAAAGGAATAACTTTCAAGAATTTTCATGGTTAATTAAGTTTAATTAATAATTTATTAACTGACCTAACTAACTTTTTATGTGTTTTTACTTTTTTATTTTAGTTTTCATGATGAAATTTAATGATTTTTCTCAAATATAATATTTTTTATGCAGTTGTTGGATTGGATATTAGGGAAAGGTCATTTTGCATTAATGAGAAGAGCTGAGTTAAGGACCTTAGTTGATATGCATGGAAATGAGGTTTATTTATATTATTTATTTCGTTAAATTATAAAAAAAAACGTATAAAATGAATATTATGTTTCTTATTTCAATAATTACCTCGAAACTGAATTATAAATTTAAAATATCCGATAATTGAAATGTATTGCAATAATCACCGATTTCAGTACATTTGCTATTTCTGTTAATCTATCATCTCCTTTTGTTAACCTACTGGAAAACTCCAGTGCGTTTATTTTTATTTTTTATTATTAATTTTTATTAATTTTAGGCGGGAAAAGGAGGAGAGTTGACTCGCGATGAAACAACAATAATAACAGGAGCATTAGATTTGACTCAAAAAACCGCTGTTGTTGCAATGACTCATATTACCAAAATATTTTCCCTCGATATAAACGCAAAATTAGATATGTATGTTTTTATTTCCTTTCTCTCCTAATTATTTTTTAACATTTTTTTATATTTTCTAATTTTTTTTTTTAATAGGCATACTTTAGGTTTAATAATGAGCGAGGGGCATAGTCGTGTGCCGATTTATTCTGGCAGTCCGAACAATATTATTGGCCTCATTTTGGTAATTATATTTTTAATCTTTTATTTACTTCAACTCTGTTTATATATGACTAAATAGATTATTATTATTAATTAAATTTATTAAATCAGGTTAAAAATCTGATAACTTGCCGGCCAGAGGAGGAAGTCCCGATTAGAAATGTCACCATCAGAAAAATTCCAAGGTTAATTAATTTGCAAACTTAATTATTTTTCATTATGTTTTATCATTCCATTTTTCTTCAGGGTAAAGTATATATCTACTGAAAACAGTGAAACTTTTCGCAATAATTATTGAAAATTTTATTTAGGGTTTATGATGACTTGCCCTTATACGATATTCTGAACGAGTTTCAGAAAGGCCACAGCCACATGGCCGTTGTCGTAAAACGCAACAAAGAATCAGAAAATAACAATAACAATATCACTCAATCTAATGGTATATTTTTTGCATTTTCTTTCATCAATTCTTTTTCAATAACATCCCTTTTTCACTAACATATATATGTACCTTTTTGCATTTTCATTTTGTCTCATGATATTTTTATTCAATGACCTCTTTTTCTATCAGGAGACAGACAAAGAACTGTTTTGGCGGAGCACTTTGCCAGCTCATCGCCTGCAAACCCAACTCAGAGTCCGATGAAACGGACCAATGGCGAGACGCCACGTCAGCAGATCAAGAAATCGGAGCGTGGGAAGAAAAATAATATTTTAGATGTGAATAACTCGGATTCGCTTCCGAGTTATTCGGACGAAGAGGTCATGGGGATTATTACTATGGAAGATGTCATGGAAGAATTATTACAGGTATATAATATAATTAATTAATGTCAAATTTAATCATATAGAATTACATGACATTTGCACAAGCCGCTTGAACATCTGCTAAATATCGCCGGCCATCAGTTGTTCATCATACCTTTGTATAGAACTATTATGTCTTTTCGTATGTGAATTATACATCTTTTTTATATTATAAATATCTGTATGAATGACAATACATATTCTTATTTTTAAGCATCATATTATTTTATATGTTTATTCTACCTTTTTGTGCATCAATATATCTTTTTGTAATTATGTTATACCTTTATGAATTTCTGCGGTATTGGTGACAAATAAGCCGGTGGTGTGTATCGGGTCCTTTAATTATAATAAGGCATTTAATTAAAATCTTTTTTATTATTGTTTTAAAGGAGGAGATATATGACGAGACGGATGATTATGTGGATGTGCATAATAAGTAAGCAAACGTTTTATTTGACTATGTATTTTATTACATATATATTAGTTAATAAATTGTGGTAAATATGAATGAATAATGTTTGATATGTATGCATAATGATGTAGGATAAAGATAAATATGTTGCCGCCGAAGAAATCGTCGCCGGGGCTCACGCCCATCTCCCAATTCCTACGCAAAACTCCAAATGCTTCTCCCTTGTCAAATAATAATATTAACAATAATAATTTTAATAATAATAATAACTTTAATAATAATAATAATAACAACAATGTTTTGTGTTCCCCTATGTCCCCTTATAACAATAACTACAACAACAGCAACAACAACAATAATAACAATAATGATAATGATAATAATAGCAATAATAGTTATAATAATAATAATAATAATAATAATAATAATAATAATAATAATAATAATAATAATTTGAGTTCACCAATGTCACAGCATTATGTACCAAATACAGTTTTCTCGCCCTTCAAGTCTTTGCCTGCTTCCCCTGCTAGAGGACAAACTTCTCCACATCTTGTAAATCAAAAATCCAATTTTAATATTTTATTTTTTTTTAGTGTTTTTTCAAATTATCTGATATATATATTTTATAAAATGTAGGTGTCAAGAAAATCGTATGAAAAGCTTAAGAAAAGCGGGGATGAGAGCTAACAAATGGTTTCTATTTGTTATTTGATTGCTTTTCTGTAAATATATAAATGGGATGGGATTAAATTAAATGAAAAACTTTTGTAGTTTTGTTTTTTGAGACAAATTTAATGGCCTGTAGAAGAGAGACAGAGAGAAAACGCTATTTGTATATAGAAGGAATAGTACTGGACTTTTACACCCCGTGAAAAAATTCTTATGAAACTTATTTGTGATGATAAAAATTGTGGTATGATTTGATGAAAATAAAAGTACAGGGTGCTTCTTTATTTGTTTTCCAGATTTTACTCCTAAAATTTTATATTTGTTAATCAAAATTTGTTCGCGGATTTATGGATAGTTGTGATGCTGGAGAAGTTTAGAAAATGATATTTATGGATTGTTACATAAATAAGAAATTATTTAAATATGCACGAAATGATATTTAAAATTAAGAATAAATTTTTTGTATATAATTTTTTTTGTCGATATAATTTCTGGCCATTTATACAGATCATACAATTTTTTATTCCTTAGGCATAGTCTATCAGATATTGAAATTATTTAGACCTTAGGCGGAGTCTATGAGATATTTACCCAAATTCTATATATGCACCAAAATGAAAACAAATTAGTCAATGTGTTGTTACAAATTAACATAATTGAATTAAAATGAGGAAATCAACAAGGGTTCGCAAAATACTCGCCATGTTAACCATTCTGTCGATTGTTTCTGGCAAGTTGATTCCAACGGCGAAATCTGATGAGACTGAAATTAGCCACACACAAATACCCATAACAACTGAAGAAAGTATTATAGCAACATACACACAAATACCCATAACAACTGAAGAAAGTATTATAGCAATATCGAGTACGTAAGCTTACGTTCGTTTTATTTTGATCTCTTTAAGATTTATTAATTCATTTGCATCCTAATAAAAATGAATAGAAAACCTGAAATCAGGAGAGAAGAAAGAAGAGGAGCATGAAGAAGAGAAGGTAATCATAGGGGCAAGACGGCCTTTACTATTGTTTCCTATCCGCTTCCCACCAACACCATCAACGGCAATGAACTATCAGAGTTCCGTTAACAGCCCAATCCCACAAATGGGGCCTTAGTTGGGTATCTTGAGACTTGAGTGTCATGTAATAAGCAATCAGGAGTAATTAAAACCACGTTATGCCTAGTTCTGGTTAATTAAAGCTTGTAACTATGATAAATTATCGCCTCATTTAATTTCTTTTTTTAATACAATAAGTGAATTGCCTTAATTAAATCAAAGAGAAAATATTGAGGTTTTTCAGACCACAAATATGTAGAGATTATAAAACAATATATGATGTATACATAGAGATCATAAAACAACCTTCCAAAGCAACTCATTACATATGTCCGCCACAGATGATCCACATCCATAATCAATGGTTCCACCCTGTTCTTTTTTTTAAGAACCTCCAAAAATGTGCATAAATTCCCCATTTCGCAGATCAGGAAAAGGGGGAGATAAATTAGAGCAAACGAGCCCTAATTGCCAGATTGATCTAATTATTATTTGCCTCGGTGGTGCAAAATGACAAATAGAGGCACAATCACAGGACACCATGTAATTGACATTGACGATTTGGCCAAGGTGAGTTCTAGGTTTCAAGGCGAAACGCAAAGAAGAGTTGGATTGCCATTAATTCATAAAATTCAGCCTGGTATTTATGACAAAGATGAGAAAATCTACGAGCCAAACATGTTTGCCATTGGACCGTACCATCATGGCAATCCATCCATGATGTCCATGCAAGAAACTAAATGGGAGTCTCTTCAATACATTCTCAGTTTAAACCCTGAAAAGAAATTATCAGATTATATAGAGGCTCTGAAGGGAATAGAGAAACAAATTAGAATTGATTCAACTTAAGTGCATGAAAGATTGAGTTTATAGCTAGATATGTTGCTCCAATGTTATCACACCATAGGATAAGGAGTTCATTTTGAAGAATATGAAGTTCGCGTAGTAGGAATTGGATCCAAATAAGTTTCACGGTAGCCATGGCAAGACTGCGATATTCCGCTTCGGTACTAAATCGAGCTACCGTTGCCTGCTTCTTTGCGCTCCACGAAACTAGGTTGGGACCAAGAAAAATACAATAGTCGGTCGTGGACCGTCTATTGCCTGGATAGTCAGCCCAATCCACATCGGAGAAGGCTTGAAGTCGTAGAGATGGAGAAGAACGAAGAAGAAGATCATGGGTTATTGTGCCTTTGAGATACCGCAAGATACGTTTAACCGCGCCCCAATGAATGTCGGTTGGTGAGTACATGAATTGGGAGACTTTGTTAACTATTGTCGCGTATTGAAGTGCGCCAACTGTGCTTTAGTAGAGTTTTGGATCCTCCATTGGATTTCCTTTTAGTTTGGAGAGTTGTTCTCCAGCAGTCATGGGAGAAGAGCACGGTTTTGCACCTTCCATCTTGGCCTTCTTAAGAAGATTCAAGATGTATTGAGGTTAGGAGAGGAGAACTCCATCGTGCACTCTTTGGGCCTCAATGCCAAGAAAGTAGTAAAGGGGACCAAGATATTTCAACGAGAATTGAGCGTTTAGATCATGGATTAGTTGTTCGACTGAGAACGGATTACTCCCGGTTATGAGGATATCATCCACATATACTAAGAGTACTAGAAGTTCGTTATCTCAAAAACGAATGAAGAGAGATGTATCGGTGCGAGAGCCAACAAAACCAAGACTGAAGAGAGTACCTTTGAGCTTTGTGAACCAGGCACGGGGGGCTTGTTTGAGCCCGTAAAGAGCCTTTTTGAGGAGACACACATGGGTGGGTCTTGAATCATCCACAAAGCCAGGGGGTTGCTGCATGAATACCTTTTCTTCGAGATCTCCATTGAGAAAGGCATTGTTTACGTCGAGTTGTCGCACTGGCCAACTTTTTGACAAGGCGAGGGTAAGAACTACGTGAATGGTGGTTGGTTTAATTACGGGGCTAAACGTCTTGGTGTAATCAATCCCTTCTTCTTGGTGATAGCCTTTTGCTACGAGCCACGCCTTGTATCGTTCTACCGAGCCATTCGCATTTCTTTTCACCTTGTACACCCATTTGCACCCAACAAGATTTTGAAAAGAATGAGAGGGAACAAGATCCCAAGTCATGTTTTCGAGAAGTGCATTGAACTTGGTTTCCATTGTGGCACGCCATTTTGGGTCCTTATTGGCATTGGTAAAGCATGTTGGTTCACTCTCTTGTTCGGATAGTGTGGTTGGGATGGGGTGTTTGGTGGCTGTATAGGTGACATGATCGGGAAATTGTCACGTTCATCTTGTGTTGTCACGCATGCGAGTTACCATCGGATGTGGTGTTGAAGAGGTAGAAAGAGGGGCACCTCTACTGGTGGGTTGAGAACCATCGAGGGAGGATGGAGAGGCCTCAGTAGATGGGGAAGAACTCACACGGGAAGGAAGTGAGGAGATAAGCATGAGAGTTGTTGGAGGTGAAGGTGGAGAGGCTTTGGAAGAGGTGGGAGTCTTCTCATGCATAAAAGGAAAATATGTTTCGTTAAAGATTACATGGCGACTCACGTAGATCTTGTTTGTCGGGAGATGAAGACATTTGTATCCTTTTTGGTTTGGTGCGTATCCAAGAAACACATATGGGAGAGATCGACTTTGTAACTTATGTGAATTGTAGGGTCGCGTATAGGGAAAACACAAGCACCTAGAACTCACATGAAGTTGTAATCGGGTTCTTTGTGGAAGAGTGTTTCAAATGGAGACTTTTGTGGCTTGGAGGTATTTGGTAATCGGGCACAAACACTGGAATATTCCAATCGCACATCTCTCGTAGATATTCGCATTTGGACACGTTAGGGCGACAAAGAAAATCATGGTCTTTATAGGAAAACATTCGGGCAGGTGATGGGTGCAACTAGTCCATAGTAGATTCGATTGGAGGCTATTTTCTCTAGATAGCTTGTCCCAAAACCGAAGTGGAATAGAAGCTTGGGCCATGGTGGAGAGAGCTAGTTCTACGATATGACGATGTTTTCGTTCAGCAAGTCCATTTTGCTCCGGGGTGTAAGTGCATGTGGTGGTGATATGGGTAATAGAAGGATAGAGACATGCAATGGGTTTATATTCCTTCCCACCATCGGTTTGAAGTGTTTTAATTGAGCACGAGAGAAGGTTTTCGGCTTGTGTTTTAAAGAGACTAAAGACTTGAGATACTTGGTCTTTGGAGGAGAGAAAATAAAGCCACGTGTAACGTGAGTAATCATCGGTAAAGTGCACAAAATAACGCATTCCGGAGTGAGAGAGGACTGGAGCCGGACCCCATACATCCGAGTGCACTACTTCAAGTGGTAAAGAAGAACGAGAAACAATTTTATTAAATGGTAATTTGTGGGCTTTGCCTTCACAACACGCATTACAAAACTCCAACGGTTTATTAGAAAATAACACTTTATTTTGCGAAATTAAATTCCTAATAATTGGAAAGGAAGCATGACAAAGGCGCATATGCCACAAGTCAGCTGAAGCACGTTCGCCGAGAAATGCGGAAGGTCGATTTATTCCATTCGGTCGCTTGAAGAGACGATAGAGACCTTTGTCAAGAACCGCACGATGCAAAATCTTGTTAGAAGTCCGATCCTTTATTAAGCAATCAAACAGATTAAATTCAAGAGTAATATTATTCTCATACGTTAGTTGGGATATACTTATGAGATTTTTCGTAATTTTGGGTACATGAAAGACATTTTTGAGAGTTATAAGACCGTGTGTACAAGTGAGGGTTATTTCGCCAATGTTTTGAATGGGGATTCCTGCCCCATTTCCGACGCGTATAAGATCACTACTTGAGTAAGGGTGGTAGGAGGTGAGGGAGTTGAGGTCATCCATCATGTGATTGGACGCTCCTGAGTCCAAATACCACCCGTTAGATGAGCCACCGAACGGTTCGGCGAGAAGGGCCATTGGAGGATGACGGGTGAAACGTTCGGGGCAATTGAGAGTGTCGTGCCCAGCTTGAGAGCAGATTTGACACCTTCCTCCTTTCTTTTTATTATTATAGTTATTATTATTGTAATTATTATTATTATTATTATTATTATTATTATTATTATTATTATTATTATTATTATTATTATTATTATTATTATTATTATTATTATTATTATTATTACGCCCGTCTCGTCCTCGTTTACCGCGCCCACGAAAGTTATTTGCTTTGACAAACTGGACCGCAAAGGCCTCACACATCAGTTTTAAGAACTGTTCCGGACCGGGGCTAGGAACCAAAACTGAGCCCATTTGAGAGAGAGGAGAAGGGAGAATTTGCTGGCCCATATGTGCTATGGGCTGCTGGGTTGAAGGAATGAGTTGGCCCATTTGAAGAGAGGAGAGCCCAGTGGGCTGCTGGCCCAAATAAGAAGAAGACGGAATCGGAGAGATCTGGGTAAAAGGAGAAATGAAGAGCGGTGCGACATAACTCATCGTTCTCATAGAAGAGGTTCTCGAAGCTACTAACGCCATGGATACCTCTGAGTTTTGATGCTCGATTCTATGCTCGTGTCCAAGCAGATATCCATGAAGTTGAGAGAGCGAAAGAGGTTCGGAGCGAGTTGTGATGGCAGTAACAAACCCATTGTATTCAGATCCCAATCCCCCAAGAACAAAAAGAACCAAGAGTGTTTCATCAATTTTTTGTCCAATCAGCGCAAGCTGATCTGCAAATCCTTTCATCTGTTGAAAATAATCACTGCACGATTGGCCATGTTTCTTTGTGGTGCTGAGTTTCAGGAGTTCGAGAAGTTTTGCCAATGTCGTCGAGTTGTATAGCTGGTTGAGGGTTTGCCAGACCTGGGCAGAGGTCGTGCAGTGTACAAGTTGGCTGAGAACATTGTCTGTCATGGTCATTCGAAGCCACCCGAAGACCATGAAGTCTTGCTGGCACCAAGTTGTGAATTTAGGATTGACCTCAGTTCGAGCTTGTCCTCCTTCTGTGGTGGCTGGAATCATAATTTTGATTGGTGGGGGTGAGAACTGGGGATCAAGGTGGGAAGCCAAACCATATCCGAGAAGGATTGGTTCGACTTGTGATTTCTAGACGAGGAATTGGTCCCATCGAGTTTGGTTGAGAGTTGATTCATGAAGGTGATGATTTTGGGGTTATCAGAGGCCATTGAAGAAGAATTAAAGAGGATTCAACCTGATAATAATGAGAACTGCTGAATTAGGTTAGTAACAGGCTTTCTTGGGTTTCTTGAGCTTGTGTTTGTCTTTCTGTCGCCTTTCTTGCTTTGCCGATGATGACACAGGACTAAATCGCAACTGTTGAGATGAAATCGAAGTGGAGGAACCCAGAAACAGGAGATAGCTCCACTGATTTACTCTTGTTGTCGATGAAGCTGATACTGAGGCATGAAAGAATACTTCTTGTCTGATCTGAACGTGAGTTTGGAAGAAAGAGGTTGAATTTGCTTACTGGTTTGTGAATTGGATCAAATTAGACTCTAATCTTGCTCGATTGTGCTGATTTGAGGGCTAATCAGATCCGAACACACTCTGAATACTCTATTTTTCACAACATTCTTCTTCTGACTTCTTGATTGAACCGAATTTTGATGAATTTTGGCAAGAAGTAGCCCCAATTACTCTCTAAAGCTGTTTTTTTGCCTGATTCTTGATGGAATCTAGTCAAGATTTATCCAAGATTCTCGAAGTTGAATAGAGGGAGTAATGGAGAAGATCAAGAAGCACAAAGAATGCTGCTTTCTTGATTGAAGGAAGAGAAAAAAAAGGGAAGAGATTGAAGAGATTTATAAGTGGAAGAAATGAGATTGTTGTGATACCATGATGAAAGTAAGAGGAGAGAGAAGATTGGTTGATTATGATTATTAGAATTGATTCAATTTAATTAGGCTTTACAATGGTACTCTATTTATAGAGTTAGTTATTTATCTAATCCACTCTACAATCAATACATCTCTACAATACACTCTTTACAATTGCTACAATAAGGTATTCCTATATACACTACTCTAACAAGATGAAATTAATATTGATAAATCCGAATTTCACAAGATGTTGCTGCTGGATGGATCTTTCATACTTGTCACCCTACGCGGATTGGAAGGACTCATAAAACATGAGGGAGACAAAATAAGAATGGAAAATAACAAAGATGTGTCAATTATTCATATTGAAGTTACTCAGGACGACACGAACCAAATTAATAATGGGGATGGAAATAAGGAACAAGATCCTTATTATATAAGAATGTTGTACACTAACTTCTTGGCGATCGATCTATTCCTAGTAGAGAACCAAATTCCATTTATTGTTGTCATGAAAATATATTAATTGGTTACAAGTGGAAATTATGCAACTTACTTACCTATCGAAAACATAATAGAGTCTGTAGAAGACCTGATTGATAGTTACACAAAAGGAATTCATAAATCAAACCGGCCGAAAGAATTTCATCATTTGCTTCACTTGTGCCACATGTACTTCAGGCCAGGCCAAATACAAGTCAGGTGCAATCCAAACAAACCAAGGCTCCCATTATTTCATCATTTCCTTCATTTACGCAACACATTTTTCAAGAAAAGCAAGAAAGTATCTTTTTTTTATGATGATGATGATCTAGGAATCTTAGCATCAAGGCAACTAGTCGGATGGCATCGTGCGGTAGAATATCATAAAGCAGGAAATTAAGAAAAAGAGAATTTTGCAGCGAGAATCCGCACTCTCTAGTTGATATTGTATTTCACGATGACGAAGTGGAAATTCCTCATTTAACTATCAATCCATACACGTATAGCTTATTCCGAAATTTAGTTGCATTTGAACAAACATGTCCTGAAATCGGCAATTGCGTTACAACATATGTCGTATTTTTGTCTCAGTTTATCAGCACGCCGGATGATGTATCACTACTCACGAAGAGAG
Source organism: Juncus inflexus (assembly GCA_024447665.1). Lineage (NCBI taxonomy): Eukaryota > Viridiplantae > Streptophyta > Magnoliopsida > Poales > Juncaceae > Juncus > Juncus inflexus. The sequence continues at coordinate 4,554,279 of JAJHPC010000003.1, forward strand.
GCATTATTACGCACCAACTAAATAGTGATGATGAGGTGTCAAATATGTTTGTCGCCCTTGCAAAAAATATTATCTTTAACTTTAATGGCGATTATTATCTCCGGCCTATGTGTCAGGCAATGGAAGCCCGTTACAAAAGCCGGAGACCATTCACTTCAATAATACATGGATGGATGTTTTCTCTTAGGGCATCAATGTAAATACTTAAGAAAAGCGGGGATGAGAGCTAACAAATGGTTTCTATTTGTTATTTGATTGCTTTCCTGTAAATATATAAATGGGATGGGATTAAATTAAATTAAATGAAAAATTTTTGTAGTTTTGTTTTTTGAGACAAATTTAATGGCCTGCAGAAGAGAAACAGAGAGAAAACGCTATTTGTATATAGAAGAAATAGTACTGGACTTTTAAAGTTTAAACCCCATGAAAATTTCTTACTATTTGTGATGATAGAATTGTGCTATGATTTGAAAATAAAAACACAAGTTGGTTCTTTATTTGTTTTTTCAGATTTTACTTCCCTTTCTTCTATAACATGTTCAAGTGAAATTTGACAAGCTCTTTTATGAGAAAATATTCCGTATGTCGAGTCTATAAGATTTAATTATTTAGACCTTAGACCAAATCTGTGAGATATTTCCGTATATATTGGATATATACGCACAAAACTGAAACAAAAAAAATGATCAATGCACTATTAGATATCAACAAAATTGAATTAAGATGAGGAAATCAACAAGTGTTCCAAATATACTGATCATGTTAATCATTTTCTCAATTGTTTCTGGCAAGTTGATTCCAAAGGCCAAATCTGATGAGAAAAGAAAATAGTGAGGTTACAGGATATGCAGCTTCTGTGTTATTATATATATTCAACATATTCTCAAATTCAAGTAGGATATATTAAAGGGTAAATACTCCAACTTTAAAAAATAACTAAATAAGTCACTTAACTTTTAATTGTCTCGTAGAGATCATTAAATTTTAAAAAATTATCAAATATGTCACTTAACTTTCAATTATCCCTAATAAATCATTCAACTTTTAAAAATGACCAAAAAATTCACTCGGTTAATTAAAATTTGAGTAACATATTTGATTATTTTTGAAAATTGAATGACCTATATGAGTCAATTAAAAGTTGAATGACCTATTTGATAATTTTTTAAAGTTGAATAATTTATACGGGACAATTGAAATTCAGTGGCTTATTTGATTATTTTAAAAAATTGAGTGAGCAAATTTTACCCTGTATTAAAAGAAATGTAGCAACTTTCTAACTGCCCTGATTTTATTCAGCAAGATCCGTTTTTTTTTACAACAATATCTGAATTCTCTCTAGTTTATGCATGCAACGTGCTATCTGATCTGGTGTGTACAGCAAACCAAATAACTTGCGGGACTTGTCATAATCTAAAGACGTACAAAATTCTCAAATGGGACTCACATATACTGGTCAACCGTACACAAACTACAAACCACAAAAGAACTTTATCAGAATTCTAACCAACTACGACAAATACTTTTCAACATTAATTTCTACATCATATTGCATCCGTTTTTCTCAACCTAGTCTTACTCTCATGCTTCTCTTTTGGACTTGTCACGCCTCCTATACAAAAACACAGGCCAACATCCTTTCGATATTGTTGCTGTTTCACTCTCCCTACAAACATCAAAGATTCAAAACCGCCAGTCAAATATGTTACAAAATGATTTAGTTTATCATGCATCTGGAAAATGATATTAATTTTAATGAATCTTCCGTCCTGAAAAACTATAGCCTAAAACATTTTTTATTAGTTAGTAGTTACCTGTTATTACAATCAATAGAATCTCTATGAACAGTCCCTCTCCTCCCCCTTGGAATGGTCAAACTCCGAGTCAATGAAGCCGGCATGAAGAAGTTGAGAAGAACTCCATCACTGCTACTCCTAAAACTACTACTACTACTACCGTTCCTCTTCTTCCTCAAATCCTTCTTCTCTTTCATCAAATTCTTATGTTCATCAATCAACTCTTTTTCCTTGGTCGATTTCTTCTCAACAAGATCTGTCAAAGACAGCTCGTAGTCCGATTCCGGTACGCCTTTTAAGAGACTTATCATCTCTTCTTTGCATCTCGCAATCTCTTGAGCTCTTGAGGATGAAGGAGCAGATGAAGAAAGAGCTTTTGTGTTGTTGCT